>JANPWX010000153.1:726345-822633 GCA_024734555.1 Trochalopteron elliotii | reverse complement strand
CAGGGATGCAGGCACTCATCATCCCTGCAGTTTCTGTGGCAGGCTGCAGTGCCTGCATCCCTAGGATTTGTTGCAGGCTCCCAGAGCTGCCTGCACAACCATGCTGCAGGCTTGGCTTTTACTTTTCTAATAACTCCCAGGCTTGCTGGTTTAATTTTAATAGTAAATGCAGTTTCTATTTATGTCCTGAGACTCCAGGCTGTAAAGAACTTGACTATCCCTAGAAATCCGCATGGGTAATGATTTTTTTTTTTGGTGATAAATGCCTTATTAGCATGCCTGGGACTTAATAATGGATGAGAAAATCAGATGCATTTCATGTCCCAGAGCCAGATTTAGAATTAAAGCTAGTGTTGTTGATGCCATAAGTTTAGTTCTGGGGAGTAAATATATACCTGCTAACTTGGGGGAATGTCAGAGGAAAAGAGGAATAGCAAGCACTAAGATGCTAAATCTGTACCACGGGCCCGGCTGTAGCTTCAGTTCCTGGTGCTGCTGTCTGTGCCCAGAGCAGCCATTCCAAATAAATCACTGGGATATCAGCCTTTTGATGAATGCTCAGCCAGCAACTCCTGGAAAAACAGCTGTTCCCCTTCAATCCCTGCTCACATTTCCACGTGCTGTTGTTGGGATCCAGCCCCAGGCAGGGAACAGGTGTTGCCTGGAATTATCTGGGCCAGGAGTTCAACATCTGGCAGCATTTGCTTGGTTAGCTCTGTAATTGTTTTGTACTGGTTTAATTTCCCTGCTGGTCAGTGGGAAGGGCTTGGGAAAGGCAGGTTTGCAGCAGGAACACGTGGCTGTGGTGTCAGGAATGATTTTGCTGCCACTGCTGCTGCTCTCAGGGGGTTTGGTGGAGGATAAATGTTCTGGAGTAGCTTTTGTTAGTTGGAGTTTTAGCCTTGCT
Source organism: Trochalopteron elliotii (assembly GCA_024734555.1). NCBI lineage: Eukaryota > Metazoa > Chordata > Aves > Passeriformes > Leiothrichidae > Trochalopteron > Trochalopteron elliotii. The sequence goes on along the minus strand of JANPWX010000153.1, from coordinate 821,726 downwards.
TTGTAAAAAATGGGAGAGGGAGTTGTACACGTATAGAAACACACATAAATAAATACACATTTCCTAAGTGGAAGCTGCAGGGGGAAAAGGCTACAAAGACTATGGATTTTTTCCTGGTGTAAAGCTCAGCGTGTGCTGGTTTGAAGCTGATGTTTCCTGAGAGCCCCTGGGATGAGCAGGGCCCTGTGCTCACCTCACACAATCAGTGCTTTAGTCTGAACATCAAGAGCTGCTGGTTTGGCTTTAAAAATAATCCCCAAAGTGACTTTTATCATGTTTGGAAAGATTCTGGCTCATGTTTTTGTCAGTGTGTGTGGATAGAGCTGGCTCAGTGTGAGGGAGCTGTATCCAAACACCTCCAGACAGGGGGATTTTCCTGGGATGGTTTGGAGGAATGTTTGGGGACAGTCACTCCTGCCTGGCTGCCAGCTGGGGATCTGGATGGTCCACATGGGCCAGGTCATAACAGGAGCTGAGAAGAAGATTGAGCATGGCTGTGAAAAAGGTGGAAATCTGTGACTCCAACTGGCCTGTTGGGACAGGGGGTTGCTGGAAGCTTGGGAACATGGAACTGCAAGTTTTTGCTTTGGCTTGAAAGGTTCCCCATCCCTGTTCAGTAAAATGCCATTAATTTGGGGTATGGGTAGCTGATTAGTGTTGTAAAAGATATTAATGAGATGTTAAAACCAGTCAAAGTGGTTTTAATCTGGAATGTTCATTCCTCTAAGATTTTCTAAGCAAATCCTGGGGCTTTCTCCCCTTAAAGAAAGGGGAGAACCTGGGGTGGAGGCTTCAAGGAATAAGATCTATAAGGCATTACTTCAGCTGGAAGAGGAGATCCTGTCTGTCTGTCTGTGTGTGTGTCTGACATCAACAAGATGTCATCTGACAGAGCTGCACCAACCCTGCCAAGGAGGGAGGCTGTGAAGGGACAGTCCCTGGCAGCAGAGATGTGACACTGCTGTCCCAGCCTCCAGCCCCCAGGGAGGGCCCTGCCCTCTTGTCACTGCTGCTGCTCTGCCCATCCCTCTTTTGGCACCCCAGTTTTGCTGGCTCAGCCATGGGTTGGGATGTGTCTGTGAGTTTGATCATCAAACTGGTTCAGATTTTGGAGAAAAGTGAGTTTTCCTTGCTCCTCCTCATTTGCAGGGTGACGTATGGGTGTGTTGGCGGGGTGTAGGAGACAAAAGGAGGAATGAGAATGTGCAAAGCCTCGTGCTGGCAAACCCTTTGTGCTCTGGAGCAGCTGCTCTGGGTGTGCTGGGAGCAGCAGGATCCACAGAAACATGGAATAGTTTGGGTTGGAAGGGACCTCTAAAGGTCACCTAATCCAGCCCCCCACAGTGAGCAGGGCTATGGACTCACAGGATCATTTAAATGGGGAAAACCTGCTCCAACCCTGTCCAACCTGGCCTTGGGCACTTCAGGGATGGGGCAGCCACAGCTTCTCTGGGCAATCTGTGCCAGAGTCTCAGCACTTTATCATCAAAAGCCCTTTCCTTTCAGTCTTGGCAGCTCCATGCCCAGGGAAGCTGCTGGAGGAGAGTCTCAGCCACTGCAGAAGTGAGGAGAGAGGAATTAGAAACCTGGACACAGTGGTGCCATCACCACTTCTCCAGTTCCACAGCTAAAAATCTGTATTGCTGTCCTTGGGAAGCAAGCTGAAGGCTTAAAAGTGAGGACTTTTGCAACTCAAGAGACATGAGACATGTTAACTCCCTGAAGGACACAAAGCAGAGAGGGGCATGGCTGGCTTCCCTGAAGCAGCAGATCTGAGCAGCATTTATTCTGTGGTGGGGCTGGAATTCCTGACCCACCCCACCAGGAAAACCTTTGCTGTTAACTTTCATATTGTCAGTCTCCCTTTGCATCTTCATCACTGAAAAAGATCCTTCTGTCTTTAAATTTGGCCAAGCCATGGATTTGACTCTGAAAAATGTGCTGAAGACTCTGCTGCTTAACTTCCTTCCCAGGTGTCATCCATCCCCGAAGGGTGTCCCTGGTGCTGGTCCCTGCCTGGAGGGGCTGTGGGCTCCTGGCTCTGCAAGGACCTGGTGTGGAGGAGCTCAGGAGAGTCAGGAGTGAGGAGCTGGTGCCTCTGCATGTGTTCAGTGCCTGATGCTGGCACCAAGAGCAGTGTGACAGCTCCCCATGCACTCCCAAATCCATCATTCAACCCTTTTATTGTTTGGAGTTTGATTTCTGCAGTGCTGGGCTTTGGATACACCTGTGAGTTTTCCAACCTGCTATGCTGGAAACTTTAGGCCACAGCCCTACTGCCCTCCTTCCTTTCTTCCTGTGTTGGAGTGAATTCTCACACATCCAGTTGTGTGTTCTCCTTTTCTGACTCTGAAAAGTCAGGCAAGGCTCACTTCTGCTTTTGCTTTTTCCCTTCCTCCCCTTCTCTCCTCCAAAATGAAACCGCTGCTGAAACACAAGCGTTCAGTCCTGGCCATGATGCAGTATAAAACTCCTCTGTGAGTATTTCCCCTTGGCTGTAATTAGTTTTTGTGTTCAAGAAGCAATTTTAAACACTCATCCAGAGCCATTACAAGGGAGCATCTGTGTGAGGACACGTTTAGTGCAGCTGAGGAGCAGAAGGGCCACTGGGATGGAACCAAAGGCAACTTCTCAAGTTAATTGTAAGATTTTATTGGTGTTTCACTCCACTGCTCAAGGGTTTCTCGTCTGAATCAATGGCAGGCTGCCTAATTTATGTGTGAGGCCTGCTTGAAAAGCAGCCCAGATTGATTTGCTGACAGTGCACAGGGAAAGGTGACCCTAATTTGTGACTCCGACAGGCCCGTTGGGACAGGGGGGTGCTGGAAGCTTGGGAACATGGAACTGCAAGTTTTTGCTTTGGCTTGAAAGGTTCCCCATCCCTGTTCAGTGAAATGTCATTAATTTGGGGCATGGGTAGCTGTTTAGTATTATAAAATATATTAATGAGATGTTAAAACCAGTCAGAGTGGTTTTAATCTGGAATTGTTTGTCCCTCTACGATTTTCTAAGCAAATCCTCGAGCTTTGTTGCTGGCCAATGTTGAATTATTTCATTAGTGCCCTGTTGAGTCTGATGAGTCTCTTTGCCTTCTCGGTGTTTCTGTGTTAATGATCTCAGTCCTTTGCTGAGCTTGCAGGAGAAATGGTAAATAATTCAAAGTAGAGCCTTGCTGCAGAGACCTTTCTTAACTAAAATGAGACCACAAAGGATGGACAGTGAATATACAGCAAGAGACACGTTTGGATGTGGAACAGGAGTGTGAAATGGCTGTGGCATAGACCTGAGAGTAGACAACAAGCACTTAGAAAATAATTCAGTGTTTTATCCACATAAAAACCCTCAGTAATTCATCTTAACTCAGTCTCTCACAGCTTGATTGTCCCCTTGGGTGTCCCTTCCCCGGGGCTGTGTGAGATGCCCTGGGGACGGTGACAGCAGCGGGGGGCGTGGAGGTGACAGCCGTGGTCGGTTGTCACAGCTGCCACCACCAGCCCCGGAGTCACGACCACTTCCTTCGGCTGTGGGGACAATGACAGTGGCCAGAGCCTGGGGCTTCCTGCTGACTCAGCACTGACATCCTGCTGTGCCACCGCTGTCACTGACCGTGGGGGCAGCCCCACAAATTCACCCCTTTCATGCTGGAACTCATGATCTCGATGTAATTTCGTCTGTGCTGAGCATCTGTCTTAAAACTTCCAAGTGTCTTTTAGGCCTCTGATCCGGAATTCCCAGTGATTGGGGGTGGGGATTAACAGAGCCAGCCGGGGTTACCAGCGAGAGCCCAGGCAATTACAAACCTCCTCTGCCCAAAATGAGCCCAGGCCTTTTCTCCCACACTCCCTTGGAATAGATTGGCTCCTCTTTGTAGGCTCCAAAAGCTGGGCTTAGTCAGATGTTCCTCAAACGCTGCTGGGGAAGGGGAGGGCCAGGGCGGGCTGGCTCCTCACTCCTGATAAGCTTTTCTATATATAAAACTGCGTGGCTGGCTGCTGATAGCGCTAATGAGACCTTCTGTTAACTCTTTCACACGTCAGCAGCAGGTACAGGAGGTGCCACTGGCTCTCCCCAAGTCGTGTTTGCTAATTGAGAGCAAGTTGTTAATTGCAGGCACTCAGCCCTGCATTGCAGAACCGCTGCTGCCGCAACCCCCAATGTCAGCGATGAGGAAATGGTGAAACTGCCCGAAAAAAAAAGGGAATAAGTCCAAGCCCAACTGCAGGGGAGAGGTAAAAAAAAAAACCCACAAACTGAAAAGAGTCAACTCTTCCTGCAAAAAATGTCGTACAACAGAGATTCACCTCAGGGGATTGATTACACGAACCTGCGGAAATGTGGGGATTTAAATACTGCAGGCAGCTAATTCAGCTCTTCCTGGAGCTGAGGAAACATCCTTTAGCTGCAGGAATACTCCTGAAGGAGGTTTTGTTTTGCACGGGAGCAGCTGGCTGAGAGTGGCACCTGTGTGTGGAGTCACCTGCTGGCAGCTGGCGTGTGACACCGAGTGCGCATGGGGGACAAGGTGAGATTTAGGGGAGTGGGACACTGGAAGGGGGAGCTGCTGGAGGGATGGTGGCATCCAGCTTTGGGATTTGCTGTCCTGCTCCCCACTTTGTGGCTGTTCTGCTCTGGCTGAAGCTGTGGTGCAGCAGGATTTGAGCGTTTCAGAGCAAGGTTGTCACTGCAGCCAGGAGCTGTCCCCTCAGAGCTGAGGTACAGCTGGGCACTGCAGTAAAGACACAAAGGAAATTCTCTCTGGGACTGAAAAGAGAAGAATCAGCTTCTCATGAATTTTGTGGTTTGTGAAAAGACTTCTGGGTGTGTGGAGTTGGTGGTGTTGTGCTGCAGCTTCACGGGATGGCCGAGCCCGGTTGGGTTTGTGTGTCCCTGAGGGGAAGAATGCTCCTGATGTTGTGAGCACTGAAGGTGGGTGAAGGAGCAGATGGAAAAGTGCTGGATTGGTTCTCCTCATCAGCAAAGGATGATGGAAAGGCTCCTGCCCTGCCTGGCCTGAGCAGGGAATTAAAAACTGCCAGAGGTGCGTGGTGATGTGGGCACAGGGATGGGACTTGGGCCGTGACAGAGGAAGGACAGACTGTCTCTAAGATGGAGTTGGGTGCTTCCAAACTGGGGTGCCTCGGTGAAGTTCTGACCTTTGAACAGGCTGGAGCCATCCCTGGCTTTGGGAGATTGTGAGGGGCAGGAGATGATGATGTGTGAGGGGGGCAGAGGCCAACCCATGACAGGGATGCTGAAGAACTGGAGATTTGGATGAGCAGTTCAGACCAAATTGCCAGGAATGGGATGGGTCCAGCCTGTGGTGAGGGATTGGCCTTGGGGACTCATCAAGGACCTTTTCCAAATGAGCATTTTACAGCTCTGCTGGTTTTATTTAGAGTTAATCCTCTTGCACTTGTGTAAGCACCTAAATAAAACATGACTCATTTAATTAATTACGCTGAAATCATGGGACTTTACAACTTCACTTTAGGTAGGAGTTATTTTATCTCCTTTAATGATCAGTGCCTCAGTTCATGACACAACACAAATGAGACTTTAAGAATATATGATATGGGGACTTTAAATTAACCTACTTATTTGTGTTTGGGAGGGTTTTTTAATAACAGAAAGAACTACAGGAAATTTGTTGAATTTTGGGGGAATATTTAAATAATTTTCTGTAAATCAGGTAGGAAATAGTGAAATAGTATCCTCAATGTGTTGACTTTGGAACTGTATGATCACTTCAGAAATGCACCTGCTGAGTTTTGCAGGATATTTCCTGCAAAAGCTGGTCAGGCAAGTGCAAAAACTGGCTAAAGAATTCTTCAAAAAGAGTTTGAGGTTAAATGTACATCTGTGACAGAACGCATTAGTCATCCTGACCTCTTTTATTGCAGCATGAGAACAGCTTTGAATTTGAAAATAGCTTTTATCTCCCTCTCTCTCTGAAGTAGTTCCTTTCATTTTTTGTGTGCACTTTTCTTAACGTGGTCACCCTGTGCTGGACACTGGGGAGGCCACACCAGGGATTCTGGGGGCAGTTTGAGCCCCTGGTGACAAGAAGGACATTGAGCACACCCAGGGAAGGGAATGGAGCTGGGAAGGGGCTGGAGAATTGCTGAGGGAGCTGGGAAGGGGCTGAGCCTGGAGAGAAGGAGGCTCAGGGGGGACCTTGTGGCTCTGCACAAGTCCCTGCCAGGAGGGGACAGCCGGGGGGTCGGGCTCTGCCCCCAGGGAACAGGGACAGGAGGAGAGGGAAGGGGCTCAGGCTGGGCCAGGGGAGGCTCAGGGTGGATATTGGGGAAAATTCCTTCATGGAAAGGATTGTCCAGGCCTGGCCCAGCTGCCCAGGGCAGTGCTGGAGTCCCCATCCCTGGAGGGATTTCAAATCCACGTGGATGTGATGGCACTTGGGGACATGGGGCAGTGGTGGCCTTGGCAGTGCTGAACTCAGTCTCAGAGAGCTTTTCCAACCTCAAAGTTTCCATGATTCTGTGATGGAGTTTTTTGATCTGACAGCTGCCTATTCCAAGGCTGACCTGTGCAGTTTTAGATACAACATCCCAATATCTTCACAGCCCTTGCATTGCTTCATTCAGAGCCACTCAGGCATGGAAAAGAAATCTCTCTTTTTTTTCCCCCTTCATTTCCAGAACTGTGAGGCTGCAGATAAGCCAGCTGTGCACTAAATGAGCAGGCAATGTATATTTTCCCCAAATTAAGGCTGCAGAGTTCATTATGCTCCCGCTTTTAAAAACATCCTGATTTTAATTCAGTTTATGTCACAGAATATCAACACAACTTTGCTTTGAGTAATCCTGGTGAGCAAAGAACACAAGGAAATAAAAGAAAAGGGATCCCTGTCATAGTCAGTGCTGCTGCCTCCTCGTGACCATGGAATAATTGGGGTTGGAAGGGACCTTTGAAGCTCCAGCCCATCCACTCCTGGGTGCATTTGTCAAAATCCCATTGATTGAAAAATTCCCCTGCTGCTTTTCAAGTGGGGAAGTCAGTTTGTAAGGGTGGCATGTCACCAGCAGTGTCAGTTAATCCTGGCTGCAGCAGCCCTGTTAATGCAGTGCTTAATCTGCTGGTGACAAGCCCTGATTTATATTCCCAGGAGATCCCAGCCTTGCTAATTGAAATGGATTGGGACTCGTGTTCTCCATTATAGGCTGGGTTTGGAGACTCAGGATGCTGAGGGAGACACCCAGAAATTGCTGAACTGAGTAGAATTTAAAAATTAGTATTACCAAAGTGGTAATTCTTGTCTGCATTCAGGTGTTTGTCTTTAAATATCATTTTTTTGGAACAAATAATGGATTTGCCACATCTGCTGACCTCCTCTTCCGTGGAAATCAAAGCAAATATAATAATTTGTCCCCCTGAATTAGACACAAAGTGACTAAATAAGTAAGACAGTCTCTCAAGCTTGATTATTCCAAATGGAAATTGATTTTATTCAGTTAATTTGGGCTTTGCCTTGCTGGGTCTCTTACGTGTAAATGATTATTCTGATTTGTAATTTTTTAATCTAATTATTGCCTTCTCTTTGAAATGATCTTTACTGAGGGTATTTGTATAGAATACATGAGGAATTTTTACAGTGAGATACAATTTTGTGGACAGTTATATTAAATTATAGATCATTATAAAATTATGTATTTATCCCTTAAATTCCCTTGTTGTTTCTGAAGGGGTTGGAAACAAAGCTTGCCTGGTTTTTATTTGTACAATAACCCCAGCACTGAGTGTGCTGTAAACAGTCCCATTAAAAAATGATGGGGTTTATGGTGAAATTTAATGCTCATCACAGAGTGTTTTCTAATTTATCCCATGGCTGAATTTTGAGGAATGTTTCCCAAGTGAAGAGGTCCCTTCTTAAGTTTCTTGCTGGGCTGCACTGAGCACGTGCACAGACATCTTCACAAACTCCATTCCTTTTTTTTCCTTCTGGATTTTAGGATATCCTGAGTCTCAAGGAAGGATTACAAGGATTCAGAAATGAGAAAATGAAAACTCGATCTGTTTGGCTTTTTAAAGCTCCTGAATGTGAAAGCAATTCAAACCATGGGACTTGATCAAACTTCTGGAAATTAGATTTAGGTCTTAATGTGTGACTCCAAGTAAGAGATAATTATGGAATGGTTACCCCAAGGAGGAGGAATTCTGAAAAGGAATTCTGGTTCCAGCTGATGGCCCATGGAGGGTGGGGTGTCCCTGGTGGGCTGAGGGCAGGAATCTGAGCTCCTGCTGCTCCACAGGCTTTGGTGCCCAAGGTGGGGATGGGAATGGGAATGGGGATGGGGATGGGGATGGAGGGCCTGGCTGTGGTCACAGGGGTCTGTGGGACTTGGCATTTCCCAGAGCTGGTTGTTCATTTGCCTTGGAAACAAAAGGAATGAAGAGCTTAACTCCAGCTGGACGGGGCTTGGAGCACCTTGGGGTAGTGGAAGGTGTCCCTGCTGAAGGGATGGGGTGAGCTTTAAGGTCCCTTCCAACCCAAACCACTCTGGAGTTCCATGATTCCATCTTGATGTGAGTTCCTGATTTCCCCCCTGTCCCTTTGGAAAAGGGAGGAGTGCTTCTCTTCCCAGTTATTTTGTAAACATGTGATTCAGAAGAACAGTTTTCTTGGGAATGCTGCAGCATTGACTGCTTACCTTGATGACATAATGGGGCAATAAAGCCCTAACCACAAACCAGGTCATGGGAGAGCAATTCCAGTTAAACTGTAACCTGGCACTGCCTGGGATGGGTCAGCAGAAACAGTCCATGACTTTCCTGAAGCCAGAGCTTCAGGAAAAAGAGAATAGCTGCAATCAGCCCAGCTGGAAGTGGGAGCAGCTCCTGGTGCCTGGGATTCCAGCCAAGAAGGAGCTGCTGTGCTGGCTCACCTGCTCCAGGTAGGGGAACCCTCAGGCAGCTGGAAAAACAGGCACTGGGGACTGAGATTGTTATCATGGAATCATAGAATGGGTGGGGTTGGAAGGGACCTTGAAGCCCAACCCATTCCATCCCTGGGCAGGGACACCTTTCACTATCCCAGGATGCTTCAAGCCCTGTCCAGCCTGGCCTTGGACACTTCCAGGGATCCAGGGGCAGCCACAGCTGCTCTGGGGAATCTTTACAGGGACCAGCAGCACGTTGGGGTTTATGGGTAGAAAGCAGGAAGAGCAAAGGGAAGGGGTGGCTGTGTTTCCTCATTCCCTTTTTGGTGTTTTTGTTGCTTTTTTTTTTAATTAAACTACCAAATTTTTGGGGTCAGCACTTGCTGTTGGTATGGCCTATGGCTTTGTCAGCCTACAGTGACAAAGCTTTTGTGTCTCTCATTTTTAATTCTTAATTGATTCTATTTAATTCTAATAAATTTAATTAAATATAAATTTAATTTTAATTGATGCTGCTTATCCTTGCAAGTGTGACTTTTGTAGCACTGAGAGTCTGGGGCAGGACCTGAGCTTCAGGATTCACAAATCCCAACAGTCTCTCCACTCTCCCCTGTGTTTCCTGGGCTGTTTCTCTGGTTTTCTCCTGCTTTAGGAGGATGCAAAGGATGGCATCAGTTTAACCTGCTCTGAAGCAGCTGGTGCATCCTTGGAGAAGGGAACAGGACTCCAGATCTGTGGTGGGGCCACGTGACACGACGGAGGTTTTGTTGGCCTATTTTCTCCAAGCCCAGGTTTTACTCTTGAGCTGTCAGGTCACATGAGGATTCAGTTCTGCGGCCAAAATAGAAATTAGCCATGTGTGGTAATCCATTAATCCCTGGAAATAATGCTATTTATTCATGTTTTGGGGAGCTGGGCTGTACTCATGACACTTCCTTGGGCTGGGTGAGGAGTGGCTGTGGTGATCCTGGGGGGAACTGTCCAGAGGTGTCACAGGCTGCCCTGATCCCTGTGGAATTCCTGAGCTGATCCCTGTGCAATTGCATTTACATTCCAGGGGCTTTGACTCCTTGGACAGGGAAGCTGTGGCTGCTCCATCCCTAGAAGTGTCCAAGGCCAGGTTGGATGGGGCTTGGAGCACCCTGGGATGGTGGAAGGGGTCCCAGAGTAGTAATAAAGTACAGAAAAAATCAATCCATGGGGTTACACCTGGAGGGCCTGAGCCATTCAGGATAGAAACATGGAATCATTGAGGTTGGAAAAAAATTCCAAGACCATCCAGTCCAAGCTGCCCCCACCTTGTCCCCACTCAGAGTTTGAGTGCCACGTCCAGGAATTCCTTGGACACCTCCAGGGATGGGCACTCCACACCTCCCTGGATAGCCCCTGCCAAGGCCTGAGCTCCCTTTCCATGGGGAAATTCCTCCTGATGTCCAACCTGAGCCTCCCCTGGCAGAGTTTGGGGCCAATCCTCTTATCCCATTGCTGTTTCCCTGGGAGTCGAGTCCAACCTGTGCATATCCAGGGAATAAAGGCTGGATGCAGTAGGATATGAGTTCAATAAATTCCCTGTATCCCTGTGTGGTTTTAAAAGCAGTTCCTAATTTCTTTTTCCAGCAGGGGCAGCCCTACAGCAGAGCTGTGTAATAACAACAGTTTCTCTCTCCCTGGATCTTTTCCTTTCCACTTTTATCAACAAGAGGCTTCTTTTGTAGCACGTGCTTGTCCTTCCTTGTTCAGCTTTTCTCCCTGCCTGTTCTCCCAGGAGAGTTGTTACTATTTTTCCCTTCTTGTTTTACCAGACTGCATCATGACATTGTGCCTTTGTGAGTAAGGAAAACGTGGGAAATGCTGCTGTGCCTGCAGCAGCCGAGTTTTTTGGGTTCAGAAAATGAAATCAGTGCAGGCTTGTACGTGATGGCCATAAATATAAATATAGAGTAAAATTCAGGGTGTTTTTGTGGGGTTGCAGCTTGGGCACTCCCCGCCCACCCCAGTGGGAAGAGAAGGGAGAGGATGAGGGAAAACGGCCTCAGGTTGTACCAGGGAGGTTTAGGTTGGAAATTAGGGAAAATTCCTTCATGGAAAGGGTTGTCCAGCCCTGGCCCAGCTGCCCAGGGCAGTGTTGGAGTCCCCATCCCTGGAGGGATGTCAAAGCCATGTGGATGTGGCACTTGGGGATGTGCACAGTGTGGCCTTGGCAGTGCTGGGGAGTATTTGGATTTGATGATCTTAAAGGTCATTTCCAGCCTTAATTCCATGATTTTCTTCTTGGTCCTGCTGAGCCAGTCCTTTGCATCCACCTCTGCTGCAGCTCCTGGATTTCCCTGGAGTTTTGCTCCTCTCTTTAGGAGGTGGAAATGCAAAGGACTCTGGCCAAAACCAAACCCTCAGAGTTTGCATAATCTGTCTGGCTGTGTTTTGTTTATTTCTGATAAGTTGTGGGACACCACAGCGTGTTCCAGCCACACTTTATCACATCCCAGAGAACAGATTTGGGGGGTCTGGCAGGGAATTGGCACCTGGAAAATCCTCCTGACAGGGATTTGGAGAGAAGCTCTGATGTTCCTTTCACTTTCCGCTCTCCTGGAAACCTTCCAGCAGCTTCAATTATTCTGTGGGGTTTTTTTTTTTTAAGGAGTTGGATGTATTTTAAGGATGAGAAAGTGAACTCAGTGCTGCCAGGTTGATTACATGAAATTTCAGTGGATCTCAGCAGCCTTTGCTGAGGGTGGAAAGCATCCCAGCATTCAGCACCACTTCCCTGTTAATTCCACTTTTATTCTGGCTTTATTCCACATTTTCCAAATCCTCCTTCCTTTCCCTGCCCTTAAGTTCTGTTAAGTGCTGCTGTGTCCCCCAAGCTTTATAATGATAAATATTATATAATTATAAATTGTTAATTTGGGACATTTATATAATGCTAAAAATGAGGCAGGCACAGTTTGCAGTGAGGCATTAAACACAATTAATTATCTAATCCCAAGAATAAGAAAGAATGGGATTGTAAAACCCCAAGAATGGGATTAGATTGTAAGACATTTAGTCTGCTTAAATTAGAAATAACAGTAGAAGGAATTGAAGGAGTAAATTAGTAGGAAGCTGGACTGGGAGAAACAATTAAGAAAATAAAGTTTGATGCTAATAATACTTTTTATTATTCTTTTTTCACTCATTGTGTTAGAGAAAAAACACAAAACAACACTGAGCTTCCCAACTGTGTATCCAAGGAGTACCAGCTGTGTGCAGAGCTTGAATTTACTCCTGGGTGTAGGACCAGGCTTTGGAGAGGCTGGGAATGACTGGGAATATTTCACTTGTGAGTAACAGCTGTGAGAGCAGCAGGAAGGTGCTGTGAAAGTTGTTGTCACGGGTGATTTTTCTATATTTGAGCTTATCCAGGGATTATTTCTGGTGGATTATCCCACTTTACATGGAAAAGCAGGATTTTGTGATGGTTATTCTAATGACTGCCAAATTCCTGGGTTTTTCAGTGTGTTGTTAGGCAGGACTGTGTAACACCCTGTGGAAATTGTACTGTTAAATTCAATGTATTACCCTGAAACAGGGAGCTCTGCTGAGCAGCATTTCCAGGGACAGAGTTTTAGCAGTGGCTGCAGAGCCACCATCTGGATAAATCCTGCCATTTGTGGAAGGCACAAAGTAAAGGTTGTGTGAAAACATTTCTAAATCAAGCAGGAATGACTGAGATGGGAGCCTCTCCTAATTAATCTGTTCATTAGGGATTGGATAAATACACAACAAATCAATAACAACATTTATTTTCTACCTCGATTTAGAGGGATTGGAATATTTCTGGACTTGTTTATTTATCTCCATGTATGAATTTCCCTGAATTAAGTGACAGCAGGTTCTCATCACACTTTTCCTCCAATTTTCTTCACACTGGAAATTATTTTCTGGTCTCACCAGCCCTGGAATCTTTCAAAAGCAGACTTAGCTGTGGCAAACATTCATCCATGGAATTCATCCATGGAGCACCTCACCTGTGGATAAAGGAGTCAGGTGGGATAAGGGAACTCTGAAAAGTTAACTCTGTGTATTAAAGGGGCTTGGAACTTTCTGGCGTTACTGGGCTGCTTGGTGGAAAAAGACTTTTCCTCTTAGTTATGAATTTTCCTCTTGTCTCTGGGAATGACTGCCAGGATTATTTCCTCAGTGTCCTCGAATTGCTTTTTTTTAATGGATGGAGCATTTCTGCCCTGATTTCTGGTGTTGTCTGTGAACCATGGCTGAGTGTTGCCATTTAAAACCTCCTCAATGAATTTTTGGTGTGCACAGGTGGTATTTTCTTTTTGCATCAAAGCTGAACATTCCAGTGCTGAGGTGATGGGAGAAAACAGGCTTTAAATAAATTTAAACTTCAAGCAAACATTGCTTTTACTTTTAGCTTCCTCCTGCCACGAGGCAAAAAAAAAAAAAAAAAAACCAACCCCAAAACAACACGATATTGATTTGACCTGCAAATTTATCTTCTGCTTTGCTTTCTCTTCCAGGTCCAGGATGGAACATTCCTGCTGCCTCCTGCTGCTCTGTGTTAGTTTCACTTTTGCACAAGCTCTGCCACCCAATGGGACTGAACTGCCCAAAACAACCACAAGAACCAGTAAGGACGTGGTGTGTGGGGGTAGGATGGGTGTGGATCCCAGGGAGGTTTCCCTGGTGCCACAGCCCCGGGTGTTTGTGCAGGACTTTGTCCCCACTGACACCTTTGTGATGGTGCCCACGGGGTTTGGTCTGCACGTGAGTGATGTTGGGGTTCATTTTTCTCTTTCCTCCACGGCACAGGTGGAGGAGCTGCAAGGTCTGCACGGCCCAGGAGTGTTGTGTTTTTAATTTTTTATTTTTTTTTTTAAATTTTGTTAGGGTTGGGATTTAAATGTGGGAGATGGTGTTTTTTGTTTTGACTGAAAAGTTTGTTAATTCTCATTTATATTAGTCTCACAAACTGAGTTCGACAGCATGTCTAGCTAATAAACTAAAAAATGGCTCTCCATCTCTCTCTCTACAAGGCCTTTTAAGGATAAACTGGCTAATTAAGAAATGACACCTAAATTATTTTTACTTTTAACCCAATAACCAACCACCCGTGGCTTGCAATGTGAACTTTTCTATTTAATTACAAAATACCACCCAAACACATGAAGAAGAAGGTGGAAAAGAAGGATTAGCTTCTGCTTTATAACTTCTATTTTGCTTTATATTACTATATTTTAAAACTTTAAGCTCTTAAGTTTTTTAAGATGTGATATTACACAGTTCTATTCAAATTTATATATAAATATTGTATATATATTACTATATATAATATAAATATTACTATATACTTTATATATACTACTATATTTTCAAACTTTAAGCTTCACGTTTTTTACCATGTGATATTACACAGTTCTATTCAAAGTTATATATAAATACTATATATATTACTATATACTTTATATATATAACTATATTTTAAAACTGTAAACTCTAAGTTTTTTTGTCTTGTGATACTACACACTTCTATTCAAATTAATATATAAACATTTTAAATATATATAATAATTTATAAATAATATATATTATAAATATATATTATATAGTAAATAATTTAATGTATAATAGAATATAAATTACTATATACTTTATATATATAACTATATTTTAAAACTTTAAACTCTTAAGTTTTTTACCACGTGATGCTACACACTTCCATTCAAATTGCACCCCTATAATCCTAGGTGTGTAATTAGGTGTAATTAGATGTAATCCACACCTAAAAATTCTGTTATTTAATTTTGGAAGCCTTTTCCACGGCCTCAGGTCAATGCAGTGTTTTCTTGGGGGTCAGTTTCTGTCGGCACAGCAAGTCTGAAATTGTCAGTGCCCAGGGGTCTAACACAGGAGCTGCCCTGGGGGTGTGAGGGGATGTGGGCACAGATAACAGGGAGTAAATTTTCATTAGACAGCAGCATTAAATAGACTGAAATGCCATCAGGAACCTTTACACGAGTTCTGTGTTTTCTCCTGCAAAGACCCGAGGAGGGTGTGGAGTGCAGGAAGGTCCTTTCAGGTGAAAAACAGAATTGTTGTTCCGAGAGCTGAGAGCAGTCTCCTCCTCTCTGGGCCACCACAGCACCTTCTATTCATCCTAATTTCAGGATGAAATTGCAGAATTTCTTCCTCAAACCCTCCCACAGCCACGTCCTGTCATGTGTCAGTCCTGGGGAGGGGCTTGTTCAGGGGAAATTTGGGGGTTTGAGGGAGTGTCCAAGGCCAGGTTGGACACTGGGGCTTGGAGCAGCCTGGGATAGTCAAGGTGTCCCTGCCCAAGGGATGGATTGGGATAACCTTGGAGGCTCCTTCCAGCCCAAAGCAGGGAGATGAAGCTGCTGCTGTCCCAGTGTGAGCACATTTTGGTGGGTGTTCAGGTCACTGTTGGCACCCAGTGTTTCATGGAAGGCTGAGCTGTTGCTTTATTTGCTTCTCATCTCACCATGGAGAGGAACAGAGTGCCAGCCTTGGCTCATGGCCCCTGGGATTGTTTTGGTTCTCAGTTGTTGTAATTTCTGTGGAAATAGGGGAGGTTTAGATGGGATCTTGGGAGGAAATTGAGGGTGGGGAGGTCCTGGCACAGATTCCCAGATTTGCTGTGGCTGCCCCTGGATCCCTGGAGGTGCCCAAGGCCAGGTTGGACACTGGGGCTTGGAGCAGCCTGGGGACAGTCAAGGTGTCCCTGCCCAAGGGATGGATTGGGATAACCTTGGAGGCCCAAAGCAGGGAGATGAAGCTGCTGCTGTCCCATATAAGTGATGTCAGCAGGTTTTAATGAGTGTTCAGGTCACTGTTGTTGACACCCAGGGTTTCATGGAAGGCTGATGTGTTCCTTTATTTGCTTCTCATCTGCCTGTGAGCTCCCACCAAGGAGAGGAATCCAGTGCCAGCCTTGGCTCATGGCCCCTGGGATTGTTTTGGTTCTCAGTTGTTGTAATTTCTGTGGAAATAGGGGAGGTTTAGATGGGATCTTGGGAAGAAAATGAGGGTGGCAGGCCCTGGCACAGGTTCCCAGAGAAGCTGTGGCTGCTCCTGGATCCCTGGAGGTGCCCAAGGCCGGGCTGGAATTTGGGCTTGGAGCAGCCTGGGACAGTGGAAGGTGTCACCATGACAGGGGTGGAACAGGATCATTTTGAGCATCTTTCCACCCCAAATCTGTCCTTGATTTGCTGCTAATTCAGGGGTGAGCATTTGCCTTCCCCAGAATGTCACTGTGGGGTGGGTGCAGCTCCTCCCAGGCACTCCCAGAGCTCAGAAGGGGAAGTGGAGGTTGGGGGAACAAGGGGCTCCACCATCAGCAGTGACAATCTGAGTGTGCCTGTGCTTTAGTGCTTCCAAAAGAACCAAGTTATTAATAGAAATGGAGCTTTAGCCGAGTGTAAATTCGCTAATTAATCAGTTTGAAGTATTGTGTCAAGTAGTTTTTGGCCCCTGCTTCTTGTCTGGCACCTGGAGCTGTAGAAAAAAACAAGTTACTAATGTTGGGCTGAATATGTCAGAATATGGGAATTGAGAAGGGGAAGTCACTTGCTGTTTTTTGTCACTTCCCAGAATTTTAATAACGTGAGTACAAAAGGGAGTTTTGCCATCAGTGTTGTCCCTCTTCAATGCTTAATTCCAAATTGTGCTGAATTTAAGCCTGATAATATGTATATGAGTACTCTGATCGTCCCTATTTTAATTGAATCTTAATTTCAGTGATATGATTCAGAAATGGTTGGTGTGGCCAAACTGTTTTTCCTAAATATCAAAACCTTCCTGGCTTTGCAGTGAGGAAGAGTTTTGTCTGACAGACAAGTAGGTGCACCCTGAAAATACATTGCTGCAGAAGGAGAGCCAAGATAATTGGATTATCTAATCACTTTGATAGCCATTGAACTAGTAAGGCATTTTTAAATACAAAAATAAAGATTTTTGATTGAAGCATAAAGAAAACTCCATTTAACAGACTATGGAAAGAACAAAAAAGATCCTAAAAAAATTCAGCTTTCCTTTTGCATGCTAATTTGATGAGTGATCCCAAAAGATACTTTTGATTCTGAAAGGAATAGTTTTAAATGAGTTCATGTCATTATTTGAGCTGCCTTGATTTTTTTTTCAAAGATTTGCTGAATTACAATGTCAGCTTTGTTCTTATTTAAAACATGGTTACCTTGTCTGGGTGGGTTGATTTTTAGCACTGCTGCCATTCTACTTCCTACAAGAACACCCTGAAATTACCACCATGAAATCACTACCTTGAAATTGCCCTTTCAGAAAATGAGAATTTTCTGGGGTTTATTGCACTGCCATTTACTGGAATTTTACCCTGATCTTTACTCCAGGTATTCAACTGCATTAAATAAATATAAACCACTGAATGGTTTGGGTTGAAAGGGACCATCTTCCAAGCTGATATTTATTAGGATTTGCATAAATAAATGTATATTTCCAGTAGAGACACCTTAATGCTCTCAGATCCCTGTTACAGACTGTTTATTCATGATATTGTCCATAACTCCTGGTAATTCAAACATTTGTAAATTCCCCAGGATTAATCATAGTCTGGATTGGTTTAGTTCCTCTTGTATTTTTACTTGTGGAGTCGTTGAAATGTGAAAGCAGCCTGGGAGTTGCAGTTGTAAACCTTCAAATACCTTTGCAAATGTTTCCATTCCACTGATATTTACTCCAGGAAGGTTCATGATGCCTTTGAATCCTTACAATTCCTTTCTCTCACTGATGTCTGAACCTTCACAGGGAATGAATTTATCAGAGGAGTTGCAGGTTAAAAGGCAGGAAATGGGGCAGCTTTGGGACTCCTGTTCAGTGCTGGTTTTGACTTCCAATAAGCCAGTGAGGATGTGAAAATAAGATTATTTCCCTGTCTGCTCCACTCTGGAGAGACCCCAGCCAGGGGTCCCCAGCATGGGAAGGACCTGGAGCTGTTGGAATGAATCCAGAGGAGGCACCAACATGTTCAGTGGGATGGAGGAAGGGCTGGGAGAGCTGGGGTTGTTCAGGCTGGGGAGGAGAAGCTTTTGGGTGACCTCAGTGTGACCTTACAGAGCCTGAAGGGGCTCCAGGAGAGCTGGAGAGGGACAGGGGACAAGGGATGGAGGGACAGGACACAGGGAATGGCTTCCCACTGCCAGAGGGCAGGGCTGGATTGGGAGATTGGGCAGGAATTGTTCCCTGGGAGGGTGGGGAAGAGCTGGGATAGAATTCCCAGAGAAGCTGTGGCTGCCCCTGGATCCCTGGCAGTGCCCAAGGCCAGGCTGGACAGGGCTTGGAGCAGCCTGGGACAGTGGAAGGTGTCCCTGCCTGGTGGCACTGGGTGATTTTTAAGGTCCTTTCCAGCCCAAACCATTCTGTGACTCTGTAAAATCCAAGGGGGACCCAGAGGTGGGACTTCCCTGTGAGCCTCGTGGTGGAGAAAATGAGGCAGCAGCAGAAAACAGAGTTGTTGAGAAGGAATCTGCCTCATTTTATTTGGTATTTAAATGCCAGGGGGATGCTCTGCTGGTAGACACTCAATTCCAAAACTTAGCTTGCAGAGCAGAACTTCAGAAATAGGTGCTTTGGGATCAGGGGTTGGACTGGGTGACATTTAAAGGTCCCTGCAGCCCAGACTCAGAGTCTGTGACTGCAGTGCCACGTGGGGCTGTGCTGGCTTTGCCCCAGTGGGATTCAGCTCTGGGATGTTAAACTCATATTTACTGCTCCTTGCCTCCTGTTCCCTGCTGCCTGTGGGTGCTGCTTTCCCTCCCCTACCTGTCTTTTTTTCCTTTGCTCTTCCTTTATTTCATATATTTTTCTCTGTTTTGGGTTTGTGCTTCACATGTCCCAAACAAATCTCCTGGTTATCAGCTGCCCATCAGCTGCTTCCCTCCTGCAGCCATAGCAGGCTTGGGCTTTTCTCCTCCAAAAATAGCCTGGGAGGGTTTAGTGTGGGTTTTGTCTCATTCCTCTTTTCAAAACCCAGAGATACCACAAACAGTTGAAAAAGATCAGATCTGTGCAGAAAGAGAATTGTTTCTTGTGAGATTTCTCCTGTGCTCACATAAAGAAGATTTTTTTTTTGTCACTCACCAGAATAATTTCAGGGTTTTATTTTAGGGCAAACTTTGCCCTGCCAGCTTGCTTTTGTAGAGGGGGGGAAAAAGTGTTTTGATAACACAGTTTACCCAAAAATGCAAAGGAGCTGATCCAAGGATGGAGAAAATCAATGTTGGGGAGGGATTGTGGAGGGGGCATATCACACCAATATCAATATGATATTGATACCATGTATCAATAATCATATATATTATCATAATGACACACTGCTGTTAATTCCCCATTTCCTTGGAGGTAGCTTTGTGTTTGTCACTCATGGAAAGTGGAAACATCCCAACCCTGGAAGAAATGATGCTGCACTTCCA
This sequence comes from Trochalopteron elliotii, assembly GCA_024734555.1. Classification (NCBI taxonomy): domain Eukaryota; kingdom Metazoa; phylum Chordata; class Aves; order Passeriformes; family Leiothrichidae; genus Trochalopteron; species Trochalopteron elliotii. Next base: position 802,372 of record JANPWX010000153.1, on the reverse strand, counting down.
GAAAGAGCCACGGGCCAGCAGCACCAGGAATTGAGGCAGGGAGAGCCCTGAGTCAGCCTTGGTGGGTGCACAGGAAGCACCAGGGGCTGTCAGCACCCTCCTGGTGCTAATTCCCCTCTCTGGTGAATATTAAAATCAATTTTTCATTGTATCTCTAAAAAAAAATGCCCTTGGGGTGATCTTTGGCTGGCTGTGAACAGAAATCCTGGTGGTTTTGGGCCACAACTCCTGGAGTGGGAGCAGTGGAAAGGTTTCCCTGCTTTGGAGGATTTGTCTCTGCTGCATTCACTTAATCCGGTGTTTCAGTCGTCAATTTTTAAAGAAATTGTGATTAAAAAGTCATTTCAGGCCCTTGAAATTCCCCTGGGTCTGGAGGCAGTTGTGTTGGCCAGAGATGTTTCAGCCTCTGAGCCTGCAGTGGCCTCAAATTTAACTCTCTGAAAATTTAACTTCCTTTAAATTTAACAAAAAAAAATTGCAATTTTGGGGCTACATTTATAAATATGCTGATATTAAAGAAAATAGAGGCAAAAAATGAAACCACACTGTGCCTTACTCACAGGCTCTGCAAGGGTGAAGCCATTGGGGAGCAGCTGCAAGGATTTGGGAACAGATATGCCCAGGTATAAAGAAAAAGGGATTTCTAGTGGATTTTGACCCAATTTCTTTGTGAAATGGCAGGAGGGGAGGTGAGATCTTGGGGCAGAGAATTAAATCAGTCGTGGCAGGGGTGCTCTGGCCTTGCCTAAAGAAATGGGGGCAGTTGTTTGGTGAAAAGTTCAGCTTCTCTTTTCCTGGCTTGCGTTGAGCTTTCACTGTTTGTCTGGGAATCAGTTCTCCAAAGACACCCCAAAAATGGTGCAGCAGTTCTGTGAAAGGGACAGAGGGGTGATTTTTTTTATTGTGTAATTGTCTGAGGGAAATTTTAATTCCCTCATGATGCAAACTTGTTGTTTCCCCCCATCCTCATGTCATGGAGCTAAGGAGAACCAACAAAACCCCAAAACCCTGGAGCATTCTGAGATGCTGAGGGTGACATTTCCAAACTCCATGGAAGTGGCTGCATTTTGTCTGTGAGGGACAAAAATAGGGATTTTTTTTTTTGGTGTTTGTTTCCTTGCCAGCCCTTGGCTTCCAGACAAAACACCCCCCAGAAAGTGTTGGGTGGTTATTCATCCTCATCCAGACACTCCTTCCAAGAGTGATTTCCTGAACCCCTGCCAAGTCGTGGCTCCTGATTGCAGTTTTGTCATGCCTGTCACTTTTATCTTGATGCACCACTTAAATGTCATCCCCTGTGTGTTTTATTGCCTTCCCTGGCTGTGGATTATGATGTTGACTTAGGAGCCCTTTTTTCCCTGTGTGTCCTGAGCTCACCTGTGCCTCTAAAGGAATTTTTGTTCTCCCAGTCCTCATACCCTGCTGGAGCACCCAGAAAGTTTCCAGCTGCTCCCAAGACTCAAATGGTTTTTCAGCCATCAGTTCTGGGCATTGGTTTGATCCACATGAATCCTTTCTGAATTACTACAGGTGTTACCTACTCCTAAATCTTTAATTGAATCCCAGAATTGTTTGGGATGGAAGGGACCTTAAAAATCATCCAGTTCCACTGTCCCAGGCTGCTCCAAACCCCAATGTCCAGCCTGGCCTTGGGCACTGTCAGGGATCCAGGGACAGCCACAGCTGCTCTGGGCACCCTGTGCCAGGGCCTGCCCACCCTCCCAGGGAACAATTCCTGCCCAAAATCCCACCTAAATCTCCCCACTTCCATCTTAAAGCCATTCCCTGTGTCCTGTCCCTCCATCCCTTGTTCCCAGTCCCTCCCCAGCTTTCCTGGAGCCCCTTTAGGCCCTGGAAGGGGCTCTGAGCTCTCCCTGGAGCCTTCTCCTCTCCAGACCAAACAGTCCTGATTTTATCTCCCTTAAGCTTGCAAGAACACAATTAAACCCAAACCATTCCATTGGAGTTGAACATATTTTGTTGGAGTTAACTTAGGAGTTCATTAACCCATCTGGAATATTTAAATAATAATAATTTAAATCATGTCTATCACATTATTCAGAATATACTTTCATATCTTGCCCTAAACCCTTTTCTTTGAAAGTGGATCCTTTTTTAATTGATGGAGAGGCTCTTCCCATCTGGCCCCATCTTGGATTTCAGCTCCACTGGAAGCTGGGAGGTTTTTCAATAAAATATTTTATTGAATCCCAGAATCATCTGGGTTGGAAGGGACCTTAAAAATTTCTCAGTGTCACCCCCTGCCATGGGCAGGGACACCTTCCACTGCCCCAGGGTGCTCCAGCCTGGCCTTGGACACTTCCAGGGATCCAGGGGCAGCCACAGCTTCTCTGGGAATTCCATCCCAGCTCCTCCCCACCCTCACAGCCAGGAATTCCTTCCCAGTCTCCCATCCAACCCTTCCATCTGTCAGCTCTCAAGGATCACTGTAGGAATGTTAAAAATCCTATTAAAAGTGTATTAAATGTAGTTTAAAAGGGAAAAACTTCCAAACTACCAGCAGCAACAGAAATTGCCTTAATTTTGGAAGTGTGGCTGTAGGGTTGTGTTTTGCTTGCTGGAGGTTCAGACTGGGAGTTTGGCTTCCTTCAGTGAAACATGTTGGGTTTTTAATGATTTTAATCTGTTCTGTGTTGAATTATTCAGTGGAACTAAAAAGGTTACAGAAGCATAATGAAAGTGAAAGGTAAAGAGACACATCCATAAAAACACTGAACAGAAGGGTGAGACTCAGAGTTTGTAGCAGATATAACAAAGATGTTCTTTAATCTCCATGCTGAGAAAAATGTCATTATTCCTGCTTGTTCCTATGTTTAGATAGAATTTCAGTGGATAAAATCTATATGAAAGGTGGCATTTGGGGTGGTTGAGAAGCAGCTGATGTGCATAAGGGCACTGCAGCAAACCTTTTAAAGGGCTTCAAGTTCAGTTTGGTACCTTAGAGCTGTTCAACTTCCTCTGATAACAGTAAATTTAAAAATATCCTTGATTTTCTCAGCAGCAGTGGTTTGGTTGTGCTTTTGACAAGCAGAAAAAAATTTAAAAAAGAAAAAGAAATTAACTTTCAGTTTGAGCTTTGCCTGTGTCAGGTAATTAACTGCTTTTAGTAAGCAGAGGCAGACAATTGGACAGAATTTTTGGTGCCTAAAGCACAGTTTTTGTGCCAGATGAAGGAATCCCTGTCTGATATTCCACGTCTCTTGTCCCATCTCCAGACTCCACTGAGGAGAACACCTTGCACAAGGAGCTGCTGACTTCCCTGCTGATCCTGGTGCTGGTGGTGATCATTTTCGTGGTGCTGGTGGGGTATTTTTTCAGGTGGGTGTTTTTTTTTGGGCCCAGCCCCATCCCCTTGTGCCCTCCCACGGAAGCGGGAGGGCGGCAGAACCGCGGCGCCGACGGGGCCGTGCCCGCCCTGCTCTCCCTGCCAGCATGAACAGAAAGAGCTTCTCCAGGATTACTTGGTTTGTAATAAAAAGGGCTGAGGTGGGGTGGGGAAATGCTGCTTTCCTCCTGCCAGGGTTGCCAGGTGAATGTTGGTGCCTCTGTTCCAGGTTCAGGAGACACAGGAAAGCTGTGGTGAACGCCGGCGACAAGAAGATGCCAAATGGGATCTTGGAGGAGCAAGGTATGGAGGGATTTGCTTTCAAACTCTCACTTTTGTTTGTGTATATCTTGTTCTTTAACTCACAATTACTCAAAGTTTGCTTTTATTTCTAGTATAAGTGACAGGGTTGTTAGTAAAGAGAGAATAGTTTGAAAAAATACAATCAGAAATGGTTGGAGTTGGAAGGGACCTTAAACTCATCCAGTTCCAACCCTCATGCCATGTGCAGGGACATCTTCCAGCACTTGGTTGTCCCATCCAAGCTGGCCTTGGAACAGAAATTCATACTCAAGCAGTCTATAGAAAATCTTAACTTTCAGTTGGTGGTTTGAAAGAGGTTTCAGTTTAACTTGTGATGCAGCAAACGTTTCTATGTAAAACTTTCCTGGGCTCTTTGGAGGTGTTTCACCAGGATGCCAGCTGAGATCCAGCTTTGTGATCCTTTTGTTTAGAGAAGGAATTGCAGTATTTCTTCTTCAAATGGAAAAAAGTTCTTAAAATTTCTTCTTGAAACAAGGAAAAAAGCCCGTAACACTTTGTGAAGACACTGAGTGGCTTCTGAACGTGCAGCAGGGGGTTGAGATGGGGCAGTTTGAAGCCAGAGGCACTGCAATAGAACACTCTGAGGAGTTCAAAATGTTCCCCCACTGGTCTGAGTTGTGCTGGGTTTGTTTCTGCCCATGGGGAGCCCTAGGCTGGCTCCTCTGTGGAGCCCAGCTCAACCCTAGGAGGGCTAGGCAAGTTGTTTTAACCACAACCCAGAGAAAAATGATCAAGTTAAAGATAAAATAATCCCTCCATGGTTTGTGTCAGTCCCACTTGGCCCTGTGTGATGAGCAAGTTGAAGAGGGTGGCAGTCAGAGGGAAAGTCAAAACCCTAAAAATACCCATCAGCTTCCTGCTGGGTTGTTCCTGTGCACAGGGGCAGCAGCTCCTCTTGGGGCACAGCTTCTGCTGGCTGTCAAGATAAAGATAAATTTGTAATTATTATTATTATCATTATTTCCCCTCAAAATGAAACAATCTCACAGCATCTCCTTGGTGATAGGTGCCAAAAGCTGTCCTTGCCCTGTCAGCAGAAAGAACCTCCTCCATTTCTGAATAATCCACTGTAAAGAGAGAAATCATTGATTTCACCAGTAGTGGTTCTCCTTGGTATCGTTATGTTCCCAAAGCAGCCCCTTGGCCTATGATTTGCTGCTTTAATTTCCTTTAAATCACCTTTATCACCTCGGAGTGTCGTGGTAGAAGTTTGTTTTGGCATCTTTCAGCCTCAAGGTTAATTTGTAGTTGGAAATCTCTGGCTCTGGCCATGCCTTTGACATATCCTGCCCTTGTCCTGACAGAACAGCAACGGGTCATGCTGCTCAGCAGGTCTCCCTCGGGCCCCAAGAAGTATTTCCCTATTCCAGTGGAAAACCTGGAGGAGGAAATCCGGATACGCTCAGCAGACGAGGGAAAGCTCTTCAGGGAGGAGTTTAATGTAAGTTTTTACACATGGATGGGTGAAAACGGGGGGAAATCCAAAATACCTGTGAGTGTTAATAATTCTTGTGTTTGGTGCATGGTTGGTGCTGTTCCTGTGGGTTCTGTCATGTGTGGGGACCCTTCATCTGGATAAAACCTGGAATTTTTACTGATTTATGATGCTAAATTGTTATTATATAAGCTGTTTAATATTTAAAGAAGGTTTTTAGTGTTTGGCTGAAGCTGGAGGAGAGGAACTTTGAATCTGAATCTCTTCAGCACTGATTTTCTTGATGGTGGTGGAGAGGTTTGTGGGGATCTGGGTTTTTCACCTCCATGGGAAGTACTCAGAGGAGAGGACACAATGTGGCCTTAATATTGCCCTGCTGGGGTTTGACTTCTTTTTTTCCTGATAATTCAACCTTTTGCTCTTGGTTACCATCCCAGCACTCCCCTCTTTGCATCCCCTGTGCCCTAGCACAGAGTTTCTGTGAGGTGTCTCAGCTTTCAGGGTTTTGTGCTCAGAGCCTGAGTGTGGCTGTGGGGATGGAGCACCTGCAGTCTGTGCTGAGCTCCTGCAGGATTCCTGTGGAGAAACACGGCACCATGAGCCTGCATTTGAGGCCTTTTTCAGACTTTTGATGACGTTTTTCACTTCCCTCCACAGCAGAAGCAGAGCAGGAGCTGAAATGTGAGGCATGGAGAGCCAAAGCACGTGTTGATTAGGCTGGCTGTCGAGTTACCTTCTTAATTGGGAGCACATTCAGAGCTGCAGTTTGCTTGATGATAAATTTAAACCACAGAATTTTGCCTTATCAGACAGAGAGAACATTATGAGAATCCTTATCAAAGCTGACAGAATGAAAGTGAGAACCAGCTTGCCAAGGATGTGCGCTGGTGAATTTTGACTTTCCTGATTTAATTTCCTCTGAGGTTCAGAGTGAAACAAACCTTCTGTTTTAATTTTTAAACCCCTCCTTGCTTTGGTAATTTTCTGCCCCATGGCGTGAGGGTGTGGGATTCTGTTCACAGCCAGAAACCTGGGATCTGGTCCCCAGAAATGAGCACTGATGGAGTTGGTGCTCAATGTGTTTGTCTCCTCTGTGGCTGGATGAGCTGTCTGCTCCAGCCTGAGGGGGCTGGAAGTGTCCAAGGCCACGTTGGACAGGGCTTGGAGCACCCTGGGTTAGTGGAAGGTGTCCCTGCCTATGGAAGGGTGAGACTGGATGAGCTTTAAAAGATCCTTCCAAGCCATTCCATGATCCTCTGGTTCTGTGCCTCAGCCCTGCCCTGGAGATGCTCCAGGGATCTCTGCCCACTCCACATGGATCCTGATCCCACATGTCAGGGGCCAGGCATCCCTGGGAATGCAGATCCAGGAGCTCCAGTGGCAATTAGGAACAAATTTGGGCTGAAAATGGAGCTGGCACTGCCCAGGCATGTCCACCAACCTGAGCAGTTTGGCCCCGAGTGATTTTTTTGGTAAAAATAAAGCAGACTCTAAAAGATGAAGACACCCAGCAGGCAGAAAAGAGTTCTGAGGACAGTTCCTGACTTTGAGGACAGTTCTCTTAGATTTATGTGCCTAATGGTGTTCTCCAGCACCTTTGATTTTGTCCTTAAAGCCTGAATGACCCTTAAGAGGTGCACTGCACCCCTTGGACACTCACCAGAACAGCAGAAGCTCCTTCTTTTTTTGTTATGTGATTCCTTTGTGAACAGTGGGTGCTAGATCAGTGTGTTCTTTCTTCACAGGAAAAAAAAAAGGGAAAAAAAAATTGTTTTTTTCTTTTATGTAAAGCTGCCACCTCTGTTGATCATCTCTTTCAGTCTGGGATTGTTGCCTTGATTTTCAGATTAATTACTGAAAAGCTTCCCCCTAAGAGTTTTCTTTGGAAATTTTAATTCTGGCTGGATTAAGACATCCCTGCGGCTCCTTCAGTGCTAAAAAAGGAGGAAATTTGGCTCTTTCAGTGCTAAAAAGAGGAGGAAATGTGCAGATCCTGGGTGGGTTGAGCCTCTCAAAGCTTCAGTGGGATTTTAGGGTTGCTGCCCAGCAGGGACAGGTCAGTGTGGTGGCAGCTGATGATGACCCAGGGCCAGCAGGACTCGTCAGCTCCTCGTGATTTGGGGTGCTGGGAGGATGTGCTGGGGTGAATCACATCCTCCCCAGTGGGTGGGAGCAGGAGCTGGGCTCTGCCCTGGCTCTGGGCTCACCACCCACTCTGGGGCACAAGGAGCTTCCTGGGAAGGTGCCAAGGTCAGGGGCAGGGCATGGAGAGGTGATTTGGCCAAAGGTAATTCCTTTTCATGGGTTTTTCGCATGAAAATTCAGAATTTCCCTGGCTGGTAATTGAAAATTGGGTGCCTGATTTAAGTTTGAAGAGGTTGTGTTTAAAAAGATAATTATTTCATGGAGTCACAGAATGGTTTGGGTTGGAAGGAGCTTAAACATCATCCAGTTCCAACCCCTTGCCGTGGGCAGGGACACCTTTCACTCTTCTTTTTGACACAAAAATTTAGTTTTTGTGTTTCATAAATGTACTTTAATCAACAAAATGGGCTGCTATAAAGCCACGAGCTTCATTCACATCAGGAATGAAGCAGTTTGCTGACAGCAGCTTTCTTCTTCAACCCTCTTTTAACCTCTTTTCTTTTCCATTCACGGCTTTATGTGCCATAAAAGCCCCAACAGACCAAAGCCACAAGTGCAGGGTGCTGTTTCCTGTGTGGTGGAGGATCAGTGCTGCCCATGCCCCCCTCTCCTCCTGTGTCACCCTGACAACCTTTGCTGTTGTGGGGGGAAATTCCAGCCCTGCTCTCTGCCAGCCTCGGCTCTGCCCTCCCTGACCACGTTTTTCCTTGCCCTGTGTGACTCAAACTGGGCAGGGGGAGGCACAAGAGTGGGAGAAGGTGGTGGTACCTCCCCAAACTGCTGGGATTTTACCTCAGTGGGATCTGGCACTGGGGGTTTTGGAGTTCAGTTAAAGGAACTTTATGAAATTCGCTTAAAGGAAATTCTCAAAATCCAGGTCTGGTTTTATTCATTTGCAGTGGCAGCGTCTCAGCTGTGGAGGAGCTCCACCTTGTGCACCTCCTTGCTTTCATCTTCACCCTATTCCCTGTTTTTTCCTTTGGTTTATTGCCCTCCATGACTATTTGGGTTTTTTTTTTTAAGCCAGCCTCAATTTACCTGCTCTCAGCTCTCACTGCCGTGTCGCAGAGCTCAACTCACGCCGCATAAAAAACCCCACAAATTATTTCTCCTTCCTCCTTTTCACCCAGGGCTGGGCCTCCACCTGCAGAGCTGGGTGAGATGTTGGATATTTGATGTCCTCAGCAGTGAGGGGTGAGGCCCCAGCCCTGTTCCTGCCCCTGAGCCCAGCGTGGTGCCCTCCGTGGCACGGCCGGGTCTCGCTCTGAGTCACCACGGCAGATGGCAGCTCCAGGCAGCAGCTCAGAGTTTTAACAATTTGCTAAATAATTGTGATCTCTGGGGGGAAAAAAAATTCCCTTCCCTCTCCCCAACTGCTGAACTCCTTGTGTGCAGTGAAATCTGCCAGGATGTAGTTGCCTGTTGGAGAGGAATTAAAGTTACTGGGGGGGAAAAAAGTTGAAATGTATTTAGTTCTGTTGGATGCAGATTTTTCCCTAAGCCATGTGCAGTCAAAATTATTTGTTTTCTAACACGTTGACTCTGTATCTTTTCTTTATTTTCCAGTCATTAACTTCTGGATATGTGCAGGGAACGTTTGAAATGGCAAATAAGGAAGAAAACAGGGAGAAGAACAGATATCCCAACATCCTGCCATGTAAGCCATTCGCTTTTCTTTTAAACCAGACAATTAATTTTGGCACTGAGCAGGCTGCTGGTAGTGTTCATGTGCTGAAAATACCCAAATAATAACAATTTCACTGGTGAGAAATGCTGTTCATGTCTTGTCTGTGGTTTGGGAACTCTGTGCTTTTCCAGGCCTCCTGGTTGCAAGGAAATTTCAGGTTTAATAATTGCCAATGTCATTGTTTCCTTTCAGATGATCATTCCAGAGTGATTTTGACCCAAATTGATGGAGTCCCAGCTTCAGACTACATTAATGCATCATATATAGATGTGAGTTGAGAGTTGCCCACAGCTGGCCAAATTTTGGGAATTAAAGAAGTAATTCTCTGCTAGCACACGTTGGCCTTTCACCTTTTAACTTCTGTGGCATTTATTTCCACAGGGTTATAAAGAGAAGAATAAATTTATAGCAGCACAAGGTAACTCGTTCTCACTTCCCACTTCTCTACAGCCTAGGGCTGAGAACATTTAATTATAGATGTGTTTGAAAGGTTGTTTTTAGCTGCAGGTGGTGGTCAAGTGTGAGGCTGGATTTAGAGGTTACAGTTGAAATGAACTTGAAATGTGTGAGGTGACCAACTGCCTCTAGACCTGTAGATTCTGGTCTAAGCTGAGGCTCATTTCCCCCTCCTGACCCTCTTTGCTTCAAAATTGGTGTCTCCTGATGATCCTTTCCAAGTTTGTTGTGGTCCCAGGGAACCTTGGCATGGGGAAGAACTGCAAAGTAGGAGTTCCAAATGTTGCTCCTGCTGTAGTTAAAAGATTAAATAATATTTAAAAATTAATGTGTTAGAGAATCTTTCAATGCCTAAAGGGGCTCCAGGAGAGCTGGAGAGGGACTGGGGACAAGGGATGGAGGGACAGGACACAGGGAATGGCTTTAAGCTGAAGGAGAGTGGGTTTAGATGGGATTTTGGGAAGGAATTCCTGACTGGGAGAGTGGGCAGGCCCTGGCACAGGGTGCCCAGAGCAGCTGTGGCTGCCCCTGGATCCCTGGCAGTGCCCAAGGCCAGGTTGGACACTGGGGCTTGGAGCAGCCTGGGACAGTGGAAGGTGTCCCTGCCCATGGCAGGGGGTGGAAAATAAATGATCTTTGAAGTCCTTTCCTACTCAGATCGTTCTGTGATTCTATGAGAGGTATTTCAAGAGAGGAGATTCCTTCTAAAAATGTAGTTTTGGGTGTATGATTATGTAAAAGAAAACATTTGGGGGGTTATTTAATACATAAGTACACAGATTTGGTGCATTCCAAAGCTGTGCAGGTGTAGCAAACAGCTCTGGGTGGGTGCCCAGGGCAGGGCTGTGGTGCTGCTCTGGGATCTGCTCCCTCCCCTCTCCTGAGCATTTATTTCTCTGTTCTCTCTGCAGGACCCAAGCAGGAAACAGTCAATGACTTCTGGAGGATGATCTGGGAGCAGAAATCAGCCATTATTGTCATGTTAACCAACCTGAAAGAAAGAAAAGAGGTAAAGAGCTTTCACTCTGCTCTGGGGTGTGCCCTGTGCTCCAAAAGCACTCGTGGCTGCTCGGGGTCTGACCAGGTGCTTTTCTGACCACTTCCTGCCCTGGCCCCTGTCAGCACAGATGAGTTTCCGCTCAAAAAATGTAGTTTTCATTTGTAAAATACCCACTGATATCAGGTGATCTCCAGGAGAAAATTTTGATGGCCACTTGTGTCCTGCATAGCCCAGAGCCAAAGCAAAACTGTGGTTTTATCTCAGTGTGAGGCTGCACTCGTGGATGGGATTGATTAGGAATGAAGATCAAAGCTCTGTTCATTTTCCTGAGTGTTAGGTTTCAAAATACACAGTTTTTCAACTAAACCATGAGAAATTAAAGCTGCTGTTTCATTGTGTGGGTGCTGCTGTTCCCTCCTGTCCCCCACTCCTCCCCTGAGGACGAGCATTCCTTGTTTTCCTCCTGGACTTGATTTTCCTGCTCTCTTACTGCTGCTTGATGAAGCTCAAACAGCAAAGCCAGGCCATGAGGGCCAATTCCCAGTGTGAGCAGCCAGAATTGCTAAATCTGGATATTCCTGATGGCTCCGAAGGAGAGCTGCTTTGAATCTCTCACTGGCTGCAGCTAAAGCCTGAAAACAGAGTGAAAACCTCGCAGTTCCCACAGCTGGACACCCTGTAACAAAGCTGCCAAACTGAAACAAAAACTGTGGGGGCTGAGTAGGTTTAAAAAACAATTCAAAGCTGTTCTCACCTTCTCTGCATCAGTTTAAGAAGCAGCAGCAGGGTGCTGAAGCTGTGCCAGATGAGGAGCTCTGCACACTCACAGCTGTGCTCACCTTCCCTGGTTTCAGCTGTGAGTGCTCTGCAGTGAAAGCCAAGTCAGGGTGATGGAATTCCCTGTGTTGGGTTCAAAAATTCCTGATGGAACCCTGGGCACTGAGAATTTCAGGCTTTCTGTGCTGACAGGCACTGACCCCCAAGCAAACACTGCATCTGACCTGAGGCCGTGGAAAAGGCTTCCAAAATTGAGTGACAGCACTGGGATTGTGGCTGTGGAGTTTGAATAGAAGTGTGTGATAGCACAGGGTGGAAAACTTAAACTCTAAGTGTTTAGAATATAGTAATATATATAAAGCAAGGTGGAGGATTTAGGGCAGAGGCTGAGTACTTCTTTTTCACCTTCTTCTTCCTGGATCTGGGTGGTGTTTTGTAATTGGGTAGAAAAATCCGCATTGCAAGCCACGGGTGGTTGGTTATTGGGTTAAAAGTAAGAATAATTTAGGTGTAATTTCTTAATTAGACAATTTATCCTTGAAAGGCCCTGAAGATAAAGAGATAGGAGCCATTTTTTACTTTGTTAGCTAGAAGTGCTGTAGAACTCACAGCTTGTGAGACTGTGATAGAGATAAGAATTAACAAACAACTGAGTCCAAACAAGAAATACCATCTCAAGCATTTAATCCTGGCCCTGGCAAAAAGAAGATAAAAACCAACAAATTCCCTGTGTTTTGGCTCTAAATTTCCCTGTGTTTTGGCTCGAAAATTCCCCGTGTTTTGGCTCGAAAATTCCCCGTGTTTTGGCTCGAAAATTCCCCGTGTTTTGGCTCTAAAATTCCCCGTGTTTTGGCTCTAAAATTCCCTGTGTTTGGTGCTAAAATTCCCTGTGTTTTGGCTCAAAAATTCCCTGTGTTAGTTCCTAAAATTCCCCGCGTTTTGGCTCGAAAATTCCCCGCGTTTTGGCTCGAAAATTCCCCGCGTTTTGGCTCGAAAATTCCCCGCGTTTTGGCTCGAAAATTCCCTGGGTTTTGGCTCGAAAATTCCCCGCGTTTTGGCTCGAAAATTCCCTGCGTTTTGGCTCGAAAATTCCCTGTGTTTGGCTCTAAAATTCCCTGGGTTTTGTCCTAAAATTCCCTGTGTTTAGTGCTAAAATTCCCCGTGTTTGGCTCGAAAATTCCACATATTTGGTCCTAAATCTCCCCGTGTTTGGTCCTAAAGCTCCCCGTGTTTGGTCCTAAAACTCCCTGTGCTTGGCTCTAAAATTCCCTGTGTTTTTTGTGCAGGAGAAGTGTTTCCAGTACTGGCCTGACCAGGGCTGCTGGACCTACGGGCAGATCCGTGTGTCCGTGGAGGATTGCATCGTGCTGGTGGATTACACCATCCGCAAGTTCTGTGTGCAGTCGGTGAGGGCACGGCTGCTCCTGGGGGGGTTCACTTCAATCCTTGGGGAAAGCTGAGAGAATCTCAAATATTTGCTTGGAAGAAATGTAGGCAGGGAATTTGTGAGGGGACGAAGGTGTGGTGTCTCTCCTGGGCAGGGGAGTGGGGTCTGCCCACAGAATTTCTGCTGCGGTTCGTGGGTTGAGGGAGGTTCTGGATTTTTGTGCTCCTTGGGACTGCCCAGCACAGGAGCAGGGACTTGGTCTTTTGATCTTAGATTAAAAAATTGAGTGAATTTGGATCTATTTGGCTGTTTGGAAGAGTCTATCTCACTCTTTGCAATCCTCTCCTGGGATTGTTCCACTGAAAATTAATAATAAATGGTATTTTTACTTAGCATTTGTATTTTGTAAACTCCAAATCCTTCAGTCAGGCCTGCAGTGTGGTGAGGAATAAAGCCATAAATAGCCATGGCAGTTTGTTTATGAATCTTTGCATGAAAAATGAGATGTCAGACTCAGAGTCTGGGTGTTCCTGCAGCTCCAGGAGGGATGCAAAGCTCCAAGGCTGGTCACACAGCTCCACTTCACCAGCTGGCCGGATTTTGGGGTGCCTTTCACACCTATTGGCATGCTGAAATTCCTGAAAAAGGTCAAAACCTTGAATCCTGCCCATGCTGGACCAATTGTGGTTCACTGTAGGTATGTATGTGCTCCTCAGGCCATTCTTAGTGACTTGGCCTGGAGTTATTTATATATACTTAGATTTTTTAAACATATTTTTATATATTTTTTAAGATTTCATGTATATTTGATATATATTTTCTGTATGTGTTTATATGTACAGATATATTTACTCACATATTTCTATTCAAGGGTAGCATTCTGCTGAGTTTTTGAGAGCCCAGAGTGAAAACAAATTCCAAAGCTCTGTGTTTGCTGCCAGTTTAATACTCAAACAGAAGTTGTTGTTCTGCTCTTTGGGTTTTTTTTTTTTCTTATGAGGGATCCCCATTGTTTGGTATAAATCTGTTCTTTGTCAGAAAAACAGACTGGTGGTAGAAATCTGTGGCCTTTGCCACTCAATGCTGCTCTGGGAATTCATCCCCCACTTCTCCCACAGTCAAATTGCAGTTTTTTTAATGGAAATGAGCCACGAAATGCCTCAAAAATTTGGAAGAAAGACTTGAATTCAAGAGACTTAAATGCTGCAATTTTAAAAATGTGCTTCATCCCAATCCAGAACCAAGTTGGTCCCTCACACAGGCACATGCTGCTGTCAAGGGCTGCTGCTAAACTGCTGAAATCTTTAATGAAACTAAAACCAAACTCCCAAAATGTTCAAAGAGAATAATTTCAACCTCTGTAGCAACCATAAACTCACCACTGAGCAAGAAGTGGCTTTTCAGGAGCAATTATCATTGCAAGGTTAGAATAAAAAGAAGACAAGAGCAGATGGAAAAGGAAAGAAAGCAGCTTTTGCTGTGTGGGTCTTGTTTTTAAGGAAAAAATGTTGTAAATTCCCGTATTTGTCTCTTTTTCCTTGCTGGAAATACTCCCTGGAAATGTGTGCTAGTGAAAAAGAGGGTGTTAGTCCTGCTGGAATTCACCTTCTCTCCCAGGTGTCGTGAATAAAAAGCTTGAAAAAAAAAAAACATTTAGATGAGAAAAGTAGATTTGAGTTGTCTCAATTGAGAATATTTTTACAGCCCTTTGCTGTGTGTGGAGTCTCATTCTGGGCTTGAGCTTTATTTGGCAGCAGCAGAAAATGCTGTGCTTGGTTTAACCAGCAGAAGGAAAGACAAAAACAAGGAAAATCCAAAATAATTTCCTAAATACCTGCAGAGATTTCAATCTGAAGGGCCAGGAGAGCACGGTGAGGCTGTTGTGTGTCAGGGTCAGAAAGAAAGGAGGACAGAGGTGACACTGAACTTCCCTCCGAGTTCAGGATGTGACACCACTGAATTGTTGGGAAGAGGAAAGGGAAGCCCATCAGCAGTGAGTAACCATCCATTTTTAGGGAGCCTGAAAGTAGAAAGGAGTTCAGGGAGTAGAAAAATCTGACTCAGCCACTCAGGCCAAAACCTCTCCAATGAGGTTTGGGAAGTGAATAAAACATTGGTTTGGCATTTGGAAGTCAAGGAGTGAAAATGAGGAGTGGCAGGATTTTCTGCCAGTTCTTGTATTCTGTAAGTTTTTGGAAACAGGGGTTTTTTTTAAGAAATGGATTTTTTTTCAGTGGATAGAATAGATTTTTTTTTTGAGAGATAGTTTTTAGAAACAGAATTTTTCCAGTGGGAAAATTTCAGCGAGAATTTTTTCAGAGAGGGGCTTTGAGGAGTAGCTGAGTGAGGGATGCCACAGAGCAGGCTGAGGATGGAGACACTCAGGGAGCTTCTGAGGTGGATGTCCAGGGTGGGGAAGTCTCCAGCTGTAGCAGGGATGGAATCCAGAGCTGCTCTGATCAGGGAACTGTGGCAGGGAACAGGGATGTGTAAAAAGGGATTGTGGCTGGAAAGGGAAGGGAGGAAGCTGAGCTGGGCTGAAACCTCCCAGGAATGAGCAGTGAGGGCCAGGTGAGCACTGGGGAGGGGATACCCATGCTCAGAGGTGGTTTCCAGGGCTGGCAGGAGGAAAACAATCCCTTTTAAGAGGGAATTAAGACATTAGGGCATGAGGGGGATTCCCTGTGGTGCCAGAGGGCCAACATGGGTGGATTGGAGAGGGAAGGGAATCTCCATCATCCCTCCAGACCTCTGGAATAGTGGAGCTCGTGGGCTTTGCTTTCCCTGCTGGTAAAGTGTATGTGGAAATGAAATAATTGTACTACAAATACAATCCTTTTTTCTTTTCTGGTGTTACTGAAAACCTGACGTTGCCTTGCTGAGAATTGCTTTGTAATTTTGAGCCTGTGAGAGGGGAGGGGAGATGTTTTTATCGTGTTCCTGGAGGTGTTTGTGGCCATTGCAGCCAAGCAAACTGCCCAGAGGCTAAAGGAGAGCCACTCATGACTAGTACAGGATGCCATGCCCTTTTCCTCTGGAAGGAAGAGCTGAAAGACGCTGGAATTTTGTCATTTCTAACGGTCGTGCTCCCTCTCGTGGCTTTTGAGGATATAAAAACCCAAAAGTGTTTAGGGGTGGCAAAGTTGGGAAATGTGGAGCTAAAATTCACTAAAAGAATAATTAAAATTTTATCTTAACCTGAATTATTAGAGAGGGTCAAGCAGATTATTTTTTAAATGTCTTTTTAAATGTAATTCTGATGGCATCAGCTGGGAAGAGAAGGGGTTTTATGCTAAAAACACCCGTCATTTTTTGCTGTCCTTGTTAAAATGAAAAAGGAGGAGGTTTAGATTGAATATTGGGAAATATTTCCTCGCTGAAAGGGTGACACTGGGACACAGGGGTGGAACCCCATCCCTGGAGGGATTTAAAAGCCTTGTGGATGTGGCACTTGGGGAGAACCGTTGGACTCAAGGATCTGCGACAGCTTTTCCATCCTTAACAATTCCACAATTCCATGAGATTCAAGCTTTCCCAGCGAGCATTTGAGTGCTGCCTGAGCACTGCAGTGCAATTCCTGCAGCTTTGGGTGGTTCCAGGGGGATCTTTGTGTGTCTGTTCCCTCCCCAGCGCTGGCGTGGGGCGCACGGGCACCTTCATCGTCATCGATGCCATCATGGACATGATGCACGCCGAGCACAAGGTGGATGTCTTTGACTTTGTCTCCAGGATCCGCAACCAGCGACCCCAGATGGTCCAGACTGATGTGAGTGCACCCCAATCACCCCAAATCCCAACCTTTCCTGGGCACAGAAGGAAATTCTGCTGTGTTCTCACTCTGTTGTACAGCCCAGCGTGTCCCGTGCTGTTGGACAGCTGCAAAAGATCCAAGTTGCTTGGAGCAACCTGGGATTAGTGGGATGTATTTTCCACCCCATGGCAGGGGTAGAACAGGATGAGTTTGAAGGTCCCTTCCAACCCAAACCATTCTGGGATTCTCTAATTCAAAAGTGCACAAAGCCCAGTGAAGGATGTGGGCTAGGGGAGAAGACCACTCTAAACCACTGAATTTTTAGGAGTATTTCCTAAAATTTCCTGGTTTTCCCATTCCACTCAGGAGTGGAATGTCAGAGAATGTGAGTGGAGATGTGAGCAAAACAGGAGAGCTCTGGTTTAGTGTAATAATTTCTAATTATTAATCATTATTTTCGTAATTAGGAGATTGTCAGCAAACAGTGACAAGTGCAGCCCAGCATGTCCCGTGCTGTTGGACAACTGGAAAAGATCCAAGTTGGACATTGGGGCTTGGAGCAACCTGGGGTTAGTGGGAGATGTCCCTCCCCATGGCAGGGGGTGGAACAGGATGAGTTTGAAGGTCCTTTCCAGCCCAAACCATTCTGGGATTCTCTAATTCAAAAGTGCACAAAGCCCAGTGAAGGATGTGGGGTGGGGGAGAAGACCACTGTAAAACACTGAATTTTTAGGAGTCATTTCCTGGTTTTGCCACACACACAAGAGTGGAATGTCAGAGAACGTGAGTGGAGATGTGAGCAAAACAGGAAAACTCTGGTTTAGCGTAATAATTTCTAATTATTATCATTATTTTCATAATTAGGAGATTGTCAGCAAACAGTGACAAGACAAGGAGCAGGGTTTTTTAACTGCCAGAGGGCAGGACTGGAGGGGAGATTGGGCAGGAATTCCTCCCTGGGAGGGTGGGGAGGAGGTGGGATGGAATTCCCAGAGCAGCTGTGGCTGCCCCTGGATCCCTGGCAGTGCCCAAGACCAGGTTGGACATTGGGGCTTGGAGCAGCCTGGGACAGTGGAAGGTGTCCCTGCCCATGGCAGGGGGTGAAACTTTGATGGATTTAAGGTCCCTTCCAACCTAAACCATTCTGTGAAATTTAAATAATCCCAGAATTCCTCATTTCCCTCCCTTCACCTTCCTGTCTGCTCCTTGCAGATGCAATATTCCTTCATTTACCAAGCCTTACTCGAGTACTACCTCTACGGTGACACGGAGCTGGATGTGTCATCCCTGGAAAAACACCTCCAGACTTCCCACAACGCAGCCCCAAACCTGGTCAAAATAGGGCTGGAAGAGGAATTTAAAGTAAGTCTGGAAATCTTTCCCATGGGATTTCCAAGGTGTAAACCAAGAGGATAAAAGTGTGCATAAAAAAGAAGTTGTTTTATTTTGTGGTTGTTGTGAATGGGGCCTTGCTGAACATCCTGTTCCCTAAATTCAGATTCTGATCTAATTCCCTCATTCAGAGCTGTGTCATTCCGTGGCCTTTCCCTGAATGTTTTTTGTTTGTTTATAAAAGAATAAAGTGGAGTGATTCTCTGGGTCCTGGTGCAGGTTTCCAGATCAGATAATGCTGGAAGAGGAAACTGGATTAGGTGCTCCTAATCTGCATCCCAGTGGGATTGTTAACTCTGAGGTGACTGACTGCAGGGAGTTCACAGGGCTGATGCTGAATGCCCAGACTATCAGGAGAAAAACCTCAAAAAAAAAAAAAACCCAAAAAAAACCCACTTCTTATCAGTGGAGAAACCCCAGATGAAGAGAACCACACTGGCTGTGTGTGATCATTGTTAAAATGACTTTAGTTCCCTGAGGGAATAGTTAGAAATTTTTTATGATTTTCCTTATGGTAAAATATTTATTTTCTATGTAGCTTTAAAGCATTAATTGAAATTTGAGTGTTAACTGGAGTCTTCTCTTTGCTTTAAAGGATTAATTTAACCAGAAATTGGGAACTGGGTAAAGAAAATGATGTAAAAGTAAATTTGGTGATAATAATAAACGAAAGGGTTAATTTAACCAGGAATTGGGAACTGGGTAAAGAAAATGATGTAAAAATAAATTTGGTGATAATAATAAACAAAAGGGTTAATTTAACCAGGAATTGGGAACTGGGTAAAGAAAATGATGTAAAAATAAGTTTGTTGGTAGAGCAACAAGTTCAAAAATCTACAGTATGGAAAAAAGGAAGATTAGATGGGATAATGAGATGGAATTTTTGGCTGTGAGGGTGGGGAGGCCCTGGCACATGGTGCCTAGAGAAGCTGTGGCTGCTCCATCCCTGGAAGTGTCCCAGGCCAGGTTGGAGCAGCCTGGGACAGTGGAAAGTGTCCCTGCCTGTGGCACTGGATGGGATTTAAAGTTCCCTCCAACCCAAACCACTCTGGGATTCTGTGACTTAATTTTTACAGCCAGGACAATGGAGTGGCTTTGGGCTCCCTGGGATTTTTAGCCAGTAAAGCCACTGCAGAGCCCTGGGGGTGCTGAGTGCCCCCACTCCTGCCCTGGCTGCTCACCCTCCTGTGTGGTTTCTGCAGAAGCTGACCAACGTCAGGATCATGAAGGAGAACATGAGAACTGGCAACCTTCCAGCCAACATGAAGAAAGCAAGAGTCATCCAGATCATCCCCTGTAAGAGCTCAGCTTCTCATCTCCAGAAAAAAATGCCATAAATCCCTGGCAGGGAGCACTCACTGGGTCTGTGATCCAGCTCAGCTCAGCTCAGAACACAGCTCCCCTTACAAACTGGCATCTGTAAAAAATTCAGTGGATTGGGTTTTACTAAATCATCTAAAATCTGTTACAATTGGGGATTTTGAATGAAATAACTCAGCAGAAATAACTTTCACCTTTTAAGCCACCCCTTTTCTGTGGGATTCCTTGCACCATCTGAGCAGTGCTGTGATGTTTGCACCTGGAAATGAACATTTCAGAGAAAAGATTCGGTGGGGTTTGTTCTTCCAGTTGGCAAAACTAAGACTGGACTCAAAATTCAGACTAGACTTTTTACTGGAGTCCAAACTAAGCCCAGACTTTTTTTTTTTCTTTCCCCAGATGATTTTAACAGAGTGATTCTGTCCATGAAAAGAGGGCAGGAGTACACAGACTACATCAATGCTTCCTTCATAGATGTAAGTATACAACATTTTCATGCATTTCCTTTTCAAATCAGAAATTTTGCTGGTGCTGGTAGGTCTTTTTGAAGAGAGACAATCATCTTGGCTTGCAAAGAACGTGAGCTTTGCTTATGGGTGTTTCCAAATGCATTTCTTATCTGGTGTTTTTAAATTCAGTTTAAATGGTTGTGCAATTTAAACTTTGTTGTTAGATTTATAAACCAAACCCTTTATTAAATTGTACCCAAACAAATCAGCTGCACAACTGACAGCCAGTGATTCCATTCTCTGGGTCAGGTAAGCAGGTGTAAATACCTGCTTTTCTGAGAAAGAGAAAAGTCAGTGTTGAGCACAGGGAAAAGCTGTCACAGTGTTTGGCAAAGCCAGGCTTTACTTGGGCAGAGCTGGATGAATTCCAAGCTTTCTTCCCAACTTCCTGTTGGAAGCTGAGTAACATGGGATTGTGTTTTTGTTTTTGTTGAAATATGAGAATTAATCATGTCCTTAAGCAGTAAAACCACGTCAATGACTGAGAGTTGTGGATTCTCTAGAGATCATGTCTGCATGGAAATAAGGAAAGGCTGGAGGAGGCCCTCAGTGCCTTGGTGTTGGGTCACAGGTTGGACTCGATGATCTCAGAGGTCTTTTCCAACCTGAAATTGATTCTGTGAAATAAAACTGGACCTCAAAACTTGCGGAAAAAGTTAATTCCAGAGAAAAACTGGGAGCTGCTCTTGTGATCATCTCGTGAAATCTGGTCCTGCAGTATCTCATCCCCTCAGCCATGGCTGGGAAGATTCACCTGAGGATTGTGAATTTGGGGGAGATTTTAGAATCACAGAATCACTGAGGTTGGAAAAGCTCTCTCAGACCATTGAGTCCAATCATTCCCCAGCACTGCCAAGGCCACCACTGCCCCATGTCCCCAAGTGCCACCTCCACATGGATTTTAAATCCCTCCGGGGATGGGGACTTCACCACTGCCCTGGGCACTGACAACACTTTCTGTGGGGAAATTCCCCCTAATACCCAACTCCAGCCTTCCCTGGTGCCACTTGAGGCAGTTCCCTGGGGGAGAAGCCCCCATTGAAGCCACCATGTCCCTGTCCCCTGAGTGCTCCCGCTCTCTTCCCGCAGGGATATCGGCAGAAGGATTATTTCATTGCCACCCAGGGCCCCCTGCCTCACACGGTGGAGGATTTCTGGAGGATGGTGTGGGAGTGGAAGTGCCACACCATCGTGATGCTCACTGAGGTGCAGGAGAGGGAGCAGGTACGTGCCCACTCCGCAGCCCCACCTTCCCCTTCCCGCCTGCAAACCGCGAGCGTCGCTACCGCACAAACGATTTTTTTTTGCTTAAAAAAATCCAGCAATTGGAGATTTTTTTGTTTGTTTGTTTGTTTTCTAAAATGAGCACTTGCTTCACTCTTTGGTGTGGGGCAGCGTTGCTGCTTTTTCTGGAATTGTCAGGAAACACAAAAAAAGCTGCAGAATGTTGTGGTTTCTGAAAGCTTCCAGTTGGCATCAAGGGATGCCCGACACGGGACAGTTTTGGGATTTGGGAGCAAACTTGTGTCAACTTCCACCCCATTTGTCTCCATAAAAGCTCCTGTTCCTCATCCTGAGCCTGTCCTAGTTTGATTTAAGTACGAGGACTAGTTAATTATTTGATTTAAATATAAGAATTAATGTCATTGATTAATGAAAGAGTCCTGTGCTGCAGCTTGAAAATTCTGGGTTCAACAAGGGTGTTGTGAGAAGCTTTTTCTTGGTGGTTTTGGGAGGTTTTTAACAACATTGCCTTGCTTTCAGGAATTCAGTTTATTATTCTACTCTGTTTTCAAGCAATATTTGCTATCTGGACCTCCTGAGCCCTTTTCATCATGATGGTTTCTGTTAAAAAACATTTTAGCATTGTATTCTTAGCGTTTAGAAAACACTTATTATGCTGGATGTCATTTCTTATACCAGTGATTCATGACAATGTAGGTAAGTGGGAGGAAAAAAAAAAATCAAGGGATGTTTGCAATTTTCTGGATCCTGCAGGAGAAATGCTGCCAGTACTGGCCATCAGAGGGCTCTGTGACTCACGGAGAGATCACGGTGGAAATCAAGAGTGACAGCCTGATGGATGCCATCAGTGTGAGGGACTTCCTGGTTACGTATAATCAGGTAATTCTTTAAAATTCCGGTGGTTTTTTGGTGGGTTTTTTTTCCATCAGAAGGTATTTGCAAATCTGGTTATGTATCTTAAACGCTGGGATTTCCATCTAAACTTAAATGTGGTTAATTAAAAGCTGGCACTAGGAGGAAGTTTATATGAAATAATTTTGCTTAAAGTCCCTGAAAATTGTGATCAGTGAAACAGGTGGGTGCAAAATGGGGGGTGTGTTTTGGCGTTTTTTAAACTGTTTTGTTGTTGCTGTTATTCCTAGATTTTTCTGCCATCTCCCACATAGGTATCAAAGGAAATTTGATTCAAGACTTTTCCCAGAATCCCAGACTAGTTTGGGTTGGAAGGGACCCTAAAACTCATCTCACTCCATCTCCTGCCATGGGGCAGGGATACCTCCCACTATCCCAGGTTTTTCCAACCTGGCCTTGGACACTTGCATTGTATCCTAAGTCCTTCCCAGAGGAAAGAGCTGTGCAAACCAAAGGAAAATTATAGGGTGAAATAAATTATCAGTGGGTGGGGGATATAGAAACAGACCTGCCAGGACAGAATCATGGACTATTACTGGAAATAAGATCACCAAGGTCCTTAATATGTTATGGACCAGGTTGCAAACACTCCCCTGCAGCAGCATAAATTGGCTGCTGCAGATGTTGCAGGCAGAAATTCTGTTCCCACTTGGGAGTAACAAGTGGCTGAATGGTGTTTTCCTGCTGGCAGAGCAACCAGGAGAAGCAGAGCAGGCTGGTCAGGCAGTTCCACTTCCACGGGTGGCCGGAGATCGGGATTCCAGCCGAGGGGAAGGGAATGATCGACCTGATTGCGGCGGTGCAGAAGCAGCAGCAGCAGACAGGGAACCACCCCATCACTGTGCACTGCAGGTGAGCCCCCTCTGCACCTCAGCCTGGCTCTTCTCATGCCTTGGGAAGGCTGAGCTGGAACAGAGACTGCACAGAGCTGGAGAATAAAGTAGGGATTTATTGAAAGGCCTCCAGGATCCACCTGGGCAGGACAAGAGCCTGGGAGGGCTACACCCAGAGATCATGTACCATAAGGGAAAGATTAAATAGTAGTGAAAAACCTAAGCTAAAAACAGCAAAGATCAACCCTTGTACATTTTGCATCATGGTCTAGCAAGAAAAACCAAGCAAAATGAATTTAAGTTTGCCACCCTGAAACCCCAAGTGAGCTACTTACAAGCAACTATTGTGAGCAAACCTGTCTCTGTTGCAAAAGAGTGGGATGACTTGTTAGTAGAGGTGACACCCAGGGTCCACTACTAATAGTCACACAAAATGGCTGACTGGTCATGAGGTCTTGCATTTTAATAAGTTTTGGTCCGTTTGCATATTGGGGTTTAATTGTCCAATTACAGCTTCAGGTTGTGAGGTCCCATCCTTCTTGTTCCTCCCTTCAGTCCACCATATTTTGTGCTTTTGGGCCTGCAAGTTGTCCTTGGTTCTCAGCAGAAAAAGGATTTGTTTTGTCTCCCTGTGTCGCTGTAGGACATGAAATGAAGGACATGCATGCAGTCAGTTGTAAGGGCAAAAAAGAGAGGCAGTTTATTTTCTACCTCAATTTATAGAGATTCTGGACAATGACCAGGGATTGGAGGATGAGGTTGTCACCTCTCCAACCCTACTGTTCAAACTAAAAGTCCATCAAGTGTCCCTCCTCCAGAGAGGAATGTAAACAGGAAGAACAGTTTCCAAAACATCACTTTTTGTTTACCTGAAAGTCCATGAGAAACTCCACTACAAAAATGCAAACATCAGAAGGCTGAAAAAGATCAGGGTGACATCCCTGCTCTGTAAAGAGAGCTTAACCAGCACTTAATATGAGGCTCAGAACTACATCCCTAGGCAGCACAGAATCTGCAAATATGAAAGCTAAAGCTTAGGGCATCACTTCTGTGCCCCTGTCATTCCTCTGTGTCCATTTTTATGCCACTTGATGCCAAACAAAGGTGTTTTCATTGCAGTGCTGGAGCGGGGAGAACGGGAACCTTCATAGCCCTGAGCAACATCCTGGAGAGGGTCAAGGCTGAGGGGCTCCTGGACGTGTTCCAAGCTGTGAAGAGCTTGAGGCTGCAGAGGCCACACATGGTGCAAACACTGGTATGGGATTTACCAGGGCTTTGGAAGGGAGTTCTGTGCATAAATATTCTTGGGAGAGGAGAATAAAGGGGTTTTGTGCAGGTTGGCATTAAGTGATGCATGGTGGATGTGTGTGTACAAGGCATGATCAGAGTTTTACAGGGTTTTTTAGAGCATGTCTAAAAATACAGCTTGGTTAAATATTCTGTCTTTTAGGAACTTGAAGCAGTTAAACTAAACATGCTTTGAGTGTTGCAGGTGATAAAATGTGTTAAGTAGATGGTTTTCAAGCTATTTATCAGTTGTTCTTACTTTAAAATGTCTGGGCATAAATAAATTGGAATCATGGAATGGTTTTGGTTGGAAAGGACTTTGAAGTTCATCCCATTCCCACCCCTGCCATGGGCAGGGACACCTTCCACTGTCCCAGGGTCCAACCTGGCCTTGGACACTCCCAGAAATGTGGAAATCTTTGGAAATGTCTCTGACTTGCTTAAAATCTTTCAAGTTTTCCTTCAAGTCATCTACAACTACTATTTGAAGCTTAGTCCAGATGAGTAAACATAAAAAAGTTTTTCCCTCGTGAGTAAGCATAAAAACGTTTTTTCAGACTTTTCTTAACTTGAAAATATATGAAAATATTTTTGATTTCCATAGCAGCTTCCATTCAGCAATCTGAAACCCCTTTAAGAAACAATTTCCTCCAACCCTTTTTCCAGGGAGATGTTTTCTCCATCCCATGGGTAGGGAGAAAGGGGATGAAGAAATGGAATTGGGTTATCCATGGTCAAGCTGAGACACAGGGTTGGATGGCTGCCCACTGCCAGAGGGCAGGGCTGGATGGGAGATTGGGCAGGAATTCCTCCCTGGGAGGGTAGGGAGGGGCTGGGATGGAATTCCCAGAGAAACTGTGGCTGCCCCTGGATCCCTGGAATGTCCAAGGCCAGGCTGGACACTGGGGCTTGGAGCAGCCTGGGACAGTGGAAGGTGTCCCTGCCATGACAGGGGTGGCACTGGGTGGGATTTAAGGTCCTTTCCAACCCACCTATCCTGGATTTTATGATTCCCTGATTATCCCTGGGCAGTGCTCAGGAGTTTCTGGGTTTAAATCAAAAGCCAGGGCTAAGAACTGATTCAGGTTAAAAAAATCTCTGAAAAAGCTCAAGAATTCATTTGAACCAAAGAGCAACCATCAGCCTGTGTCTGACCAAAGAAGGAGAACCATTGTTTTTATTTAAAATAATAAACAGAATTCAGAACAGAGCACTCCTCAGCTACTGCTCCCAGTTAGGACACGTTGAATTTATCACTGGGATTTGCAGAATTCAGATTTTCTTAAGTGTAACCAAAACCACATTTTGATCTCTTTTCCTTGTTTTCCAGGAACAGTATGAATTCTGCTACAGAGTGGTACAAGATTTCATTGACATCTTTTCAGATTATGCTAATTTCAAATGAGAATTCTGCCTTATTTTTTAATTTGTCCATATAAATAGTTGTATATTATGTTAATTTATTCCGTGTCACTTGGATTGTTGACTGAACTGTAAATACAATGTTGTACTGGCTCTAAAAGTTGCATTTGCTGTATAAAGTTGTTTCTTAAATATAAATATCTTCTAAAGCAAAGTATAATGTTCCTATATTGTATAGCACTGTAAGATGGGATAGAAATCTTTATTCTAAATAACAAAAAATTAATTCTTGGGGTTTTTTTTTCCTTTGAATTTTGCCACTCATAAATATTTATCAATGTTATCTCCCAATTCTTGAATTTTTTGACAGGTGATTTACAGTTCATCCTAAAAAAAACGAGTTTTGGTTCACATGTTTAAATGTGTTCTGTTCACCAGGAAAATCGGTATTTATTTTTCCAGGCTGTTTTAAAAAGCCTCTGGTTTTTGTTGGATTTTGAGTCTTACTGTCCATAGGATAAAATCAGTAGAAATACAGATTTGAATTTTTGAATTAACAGAAATTTCAAAGCCCTGTTAATTTTTTTTCCCAAATATTGTTTAAATCTACTTAGAAAGGCAATAATGTGATTTTTAGAATATTTTGCATATTTGAAAAGTATATTTTGCAGCACCTGAACTTCTCTACTTGAATAGAAAGGCCAGAAATGGAATTTAAAGCTTCTCTTCTCTATAAACACCTGCCTAATTTCCCACTTCTTTGAAATAAAAGATGAACTCTTATTCCTTGATTTGATTCAGCAGGATNTTTGTTGGGCAGGTTTTGTGGGTCCCTGAGGTAAAAACTTGGGGTTGTCTCATGAGGTCAATCTCAATGCAGGGAGAATCCGAAAGGTTGGAAAATAATGCAAAGGAATTCCCATTTTCTGATCCTGATGTCAGGATCTTTCCAACTATTTAGGGAGCATTTGAATAATAATAATAATATTAATAATAATTTGTCTATTGGGCAGATTTGTGGGTCCCTGTGGTAAAAGCTGGGGTTGTTTCCTGAAGTCAGTCTCAGTGCAGGGAGAGTCCAAAAGGTTGGAAAATGAAGGAATTCCCATGTTACAATGCTGATGTCAGGATCTTTCTGACCATTTAGGAAGCATCTGAACAATAATAATTTGTGTGCTGGGCAGATTCTGGGGTCCCTGAGGTGAAACCTCAGGTTGGGTTGTCCATGAGGTCAATCTGAGTGCAGCAGTGATGGGCTGTGAGGGTGTGGGGCCCCCACGGCCCCCCAGGAGCTGCAGCACAACTCCAGCTGCCCACGGGGTTCTCTAAATTCCTCCTCACAACCAGGAGTGGGATGGAGTTCAGCTGGAACACCAAATCCCTGGTTGCTGCTCGGGTTTTAGCTGATAACCAGATGGAGATATCAGGGAGGAAAGAGAAATGCCTGAAATATAATTCAGAGTCCACAACTGTAGTTCCATCAAGGTTTTTATGGAATTTGAAGAGCTCTCCTGGCAGTCATTGGATGTGCTCAGTGGCTGGAGCTCTGGGGAGCGTCTTGGTGGATTGGAATTTTCCATTGAATCTCCGTCCGTTGCATGGAATTCCTTTAAAAGGCCAAATAGTTGGATTGGAAGTTTCCTTCTGATCTGTCTGTGGTTTTGGTCACTGTGTGACTTGGACTGTTCATGTGTTCAGAAGGTCCCAGCTCAGCTCAGCATTGAAGCGTTCGCTTCCCACCATCCTCATCCCACAGTCCATGGAATGCTGTGGATTCCCTGTTCCCAAAGCAACCCCTTGAAAGTGCTTGGCTGACTTGGGCCTTAATGAAGAATGCATACTGTAATTAGCTGTGTTTTTTAGGCTATTTTTATGTATTTTTTAAACTTTTCAAATGAGCCTGACCACCCCTGTGTTCAGTCTTTGGAAATGTTTGCGTTTCCCTCGTTCCATTTTTCATGTAAAGTTACTGGAACTTTTCTGTATAACCAAAATGTATTTAATTTGTCAAATCTTTATAATATATATATATGTATATGTATGTATGATAGAGTTTCAGCTCTTATTATTTTCTTTTCTTACGTTTCTAATTTGATCTTGCTGTGTTTTTAATGCCAGTGAATGTGGCTGAATTATTTGTATATGCAAATTGCAAGATCTAATACATTCTGATGCAAGAACAAAGCTTCCTTTTTATTCTCCACCTGCATTATTTCCTTTAAATCTTTTAATTTCATTCCTGTGTTGTGTGTTCATTTGAATTAAGCATTCATAAAAGAGTTGAAATCCATTATCTAGGTAAGTAATTTTTCAGTGCTTATCTGCAGCTGTTTGGGAGTAAAATTCTGATTTATTTTGGGACTGAATGTTGTGCATATAAAGGGTGTAGAAACTCATGGAAGAAGTTGGAATCCAGGTCTTACCAAACTGTCTGGATAACTTAAGATCTGATGAAATAAATACAGTAAAATTAAGTAAATATAGTAAAGTAATCCTGTGGTAAACTGTGGTGTCATACCAAGATAAAAATAGGATCCAAACTTCCAGCTGTGTCACCAATCATCAATTGAATGTTCACTCTAATTAGCAGCAATTTCTTAATTCATTTTGACAAGTTTTGCATTGGACATCTTGCTAAAATTAACAAGGCCACACTGTTGTAACAAGGGGGGGAGAGGTTTGTGTAAAGCAGGAGTAACTGCTCAGGGGTTACATCCTAATGTCAAATCAAATAGGATTTAATGAAACCTGATTTCTGTTTGACCCCTTCTCCCTTTTCCCTGGACCACCCCAAACCTCCCATTTGGGAGATGCCTCTTCAGGGTGGGTAATTTTAGGATTTTTTTTTTTTTTCCACAGTGGTTGGGAAAAAATTTTCTGCATGTCCTTCCTGGGCACTGCTCTGATATTTGCAGGGTGAGGGGAAGTGGCCTCAAATTGTGCCAGCGGGAGGTTTGGAAATTAAAATTTCTTCATGGGAAGGGTTTGAAAGCGTTGGAAAAATGTGTGGGGCAGTGGTGGAGCCCCCACCCTTGGAAGTGTTCAAAAAATGTGTGGAGGTGGCATTGAGGACACGGGTTAGTGGTGAACTGGTTGATGGTTGGATTTGATGATCTTTTCCAAACTTAACAAGTTTCTGATTCTAATTTGACATTGCATGTAAAAGCTGATAAGTTTTTAAATTATTCCAGGGAAGTTGATAAAATATTTTGTGTGATTGGGTGATGTACTTTTATGAGACCACTGGAAAGGTAACTGTGTGTGAGGACAGGCAGGTGCCGTGGTGTGGGTCTCTGAAAAGGGAAGAATCTCACATATTCATCAGTTATTAATTAACTGTTGGTTAATTTAAATAACTATTGATAATTGTAATTGTTGATCACACAGCAAACATGGGTATTTCTATACTCTATTGGTGATACAGCTGTTTTTTTCCTACTTTTAAGCATTACAAAAAGATACCGTAGAGACCTTCTGGTTCCTTATCTGGTTTCTGTTTATAGAAACTCAACTTTTAGAACAAGATACACTTTAATTGTTAACTGTCCATGAAATACATTTATTTTAATGGGATATTTAAACAGTATAAACTAAGGCAGATCAGAGAGGTGTTTGCTCTGCACAAATGTCAAGCTCTGTTTTGCCTGATGCAGAAATCGTTGAATTGAGAATTTTCTGGGCCACTGAACTTCCTGGGGAGTGTTCTTCATCTGAGGAATTAAAGGATTAGGATGTAATTTAGATCTCTGGGTGAGAGCTTCCTTCTAATGACTTTTATCCATTTTCTGTGCTGCTCTGCACAGAAGAGGGGAATTACTCAGTCATTAATTGAGTTGACACCTTGCCAGGGAAGTTCTTTGCTTAAAGAATTCTTTCCTCCTCTCACCTGTTTCCATTGCACGAGAAACTGCTCCAGCATTTCCCTGAATTCTCCTGAACTCCAACTATCCCTAAACATGGAACAAAAGATCCAAGCTGGGACCTGGGGCCAGTTGGGTGGACAAAAGGCAAGGAAAACTCTCCCAGGTGGGAAGAGCTTGAGAAGGAATTATTGAGCACGATATTTTCTAGTTGAGATTTTTATAAAAACTTTGTCATTCCAAAACCTGAAGGGAGTCTGCAGAAGAGATGGAGAGGGACTGTTAATGAGAGCATGGAATGCCAGAGGGCAGGGCTGGATGGGATTTTGGGCAGGAATTGTTCCCTGGGAGGGTGGGGAGGCCCTGCACAGGGTGCCCAGAGCAGCTGTGGCTACCCCTGGATCCCTGGCAGTGCCCAAGGCCAGGCTGGACATTGGAGCAGCCTGGGGACAGTGGAAGGTGGAACTGGATGAGCTTTCAGGTCCCTTCCAACCCCAACCATTCCATGATTTTATGATTTGTGTGGCAGCCTATGGATGGAGCAGCCCATGGAACTGCTCTCCTCCCTTGTTTGTAAGCCTGCATGGAAATTCTGTACTCTAGAATTTGGTCATTTGCTCAGTCCAGGGGAATTCTCACCCCAGTCCCCATAAAATGTACAAATTTCTAACTCGGCTCTGCAAAAGGACTGGCTGGGGGATGTAAAATCCCTCTTCTGATCACCTTCAGGAGTAAAAATCTTCTGATAGCAAAATTTCCTGGATAAGGATTTGATTCCCAGATCAGGCATTGGTGGGATTGTTGTGGACAGGAGTTGGATTCCATCATCCTCAGGGTGGTTTTGTAATCTCTTGGCATTGGCAAGTCTGTTACACAGACCTAGAACACACTGCAGAGTTTTAATTTGCATTTTAAACCTGACATATTTCACGGGAACATTGTGACTTTTGCTTCCCAGTCATCTTCCCTGGCTTTGGAGGACAATTGGAAAGCTCCTCTTCCAGATTAATTTGGGTTCCTTGAATACAGATTTGAATCAAAAATATCAGTGTGTCTATCATATTAAAAAGTTTTTCCCTTCGTAGTTTGTGGTCTTCCACCATTTAAGGTAAATTAATTATTTCAAAGTGTTTGTTAACTGTGGATAGATAAAATTTGGAAACATCCAGTTTGTTCCTAAATTTATGCAGATTCCTCCCACATAAAATCCTTTGTCAAAATCAGGTTCTGGGCATGAATACAAGCATTCCTAAAATCCTGGGTGCAGTGATGTGTCAGTGTAATAAACTGGGATTTAAAGACAGAAATTTGTTGCAAAACTATAAATTTTGAGGGTTAATCATGTGACTTCTCCTCTCTAGAGCTGGCTTTACACGGTGTGGATAGCCTGAATATTTATTTACTTTATACATTATGAAAACCTTAATTTAGGGAAAGCTTTGACCAGATTTTGTGCTTTTTAAAGTAAAAATCACTGATACTACAAATGTGAGAAATGAGCTTCATTCAGTGTTTCCAAACCACCTGTTCAGACTTGAATAAATAACTCTGTATGAGGATCTTCATGTGATAAATTAAAATGCTGATCTTTTAAATTCTCTGTCAAGGAGTTCCAAGCACTGGTTTTATTTTTCTCCTCATTTTTGACAGTTGATAGTTTCACTTCATGGTATATTCAGGTGTATTTGTCTAAATTAAATGTTCCCAAATTAACCTACCAGCTAATTTGAACCTTGAAGAAAATGTCTTTTTGTTTTGTTTTGTTCTCCTGTAAATCAACTTTGGCAAATATTTGTACAGATGCTGTTTCAGAGAGCACTGCTGCTCTTGGAGCCAGATTGAAAACCTTTGTTATAATTTGTGTTTTCCTCTAAATATTGCTGTGTTTGCAAGGACGCATCACAAAGGCTGTGACACTGCTGTAAATCAGGCCAGAAAATACAATTATTGCCACAGTGCAGGTGTATTTATTTATTTGTGCTGTTTGATCACATGTGGGATGGCAGAGACTGCAATAAATTCAATTTCAAAGGGTTTCTCTGCTGTAAATTGTTTGCTTTGGATACATCATTCAGGACCCCCAGGAAGGATTTTTTTAATACCTGTTAATTAGCAATGATACCCAATTAGATACCAAATAGAATCCTGATTTTGGTGTGGTTTACATCTAAATTAGAGATTGTGCAGTAGCACACAACTACTGTATAATAATGATGATGATGATGATGATGATGATCATAATAATCTGAACTAAATTTAAGGCCCACCAAGGCTTACAAAATGGACTTCAAAGTCATTTAATTGAAAAGAAATATTTAAAAAGCTGCTTACATCTGACTGTATCACGTCTAAAGCCATCAGACCACATAAAATAGTCTTTGAGGCAAGCTAGATAATAAAACAGGAGTAAAATCAAAAGTTCTGCTTTGTAAAAGATCTGAATAGTAGAATTCTGTCCCCTGAAGCACAAAAGGCTGGATGACCTTGTCCTGTATCCCTTTCCCAAGCATCAAACTTGGAATGAAGGTCACATTTCATATCTCAATACTACATTGTTGTTATTGTTGTTATTATTAATATTGTTATTTTTTTCTTCTGTCTTCAAAAACAACAACACAGTGCTCATGTTGATTCTTGGCCTCACAGATCCTCAAATTCAAGTCTCAGTAACGAATTTCTGTTTGGGAGCAGAGATGGGGATCAGTTTTATATCTACATGAAGGTAACTAATTTGGTGATTAAAATGGACTTAAAATACTAATTTAACTTTTACTGCTGCTCACTCCCTCCCATCCTTGCTCCCTTGATTTTCTCCCCCTTTCTGTTGTACTTAATACTATTTTTGTGGCCAGTAATATTTTAATCTGATTAAACACAGATGCTTAAATCACTTTAAAAAGCCTAAGTGAAACTGAATTGATATAAAGGTGCTTTTTACTGATCTGAGGAGGTGCAAATTTGGGACCACTGAGCCCCTTGCAAATCCCTCTCCCTCAGAGAGGGGCTCGATCAGCCTGGACAGGTTCAGGTTTGGGAACAGGTTCAGGTTTAGGTTCAGGTAAAGGTTTAGGTTCAGGTTTAGGCTCAGATATAGGCACAGGTTCAGGTATAGGTTCAGATACAGATCTAGATAAAGGCTCAGGTACAGATACAGGTATGAGCACAGGTGCTGTTATGGGTACAGCTCCAGGTACAGGTGTAGGTAGGGGTTCATGTACAGATTCAGGCACAGGTAAAGCACAGGTTCAGGTACAGATATAAGCACAGGTTTGTGTACTGGTTCATGTACAGGTTCAGATCCAGGTACAGGTTGAGATTCAGGTACAGGTTCAGGTGTGGTCAGAGATACAGGTTCAGGCACAGGTATAGGTAGAGGTTCATGTGCAGATACAGGCACAGGTACAAGCACAGCCTTGACCACAGGTACAGGTTCAGGTTCAGGAAAAGGTTCAGGCTGGGGCACGGGTACAGATCCAAGAACAGTTTCAGGCTGGGGCACAGGTACAAGCACAGGTTCGGTCACAGGTACAGATCCAGGTTCAGGCTGGGGCACAGGTACAGGCACAGGCTCGGTGACAGATCCGTGTCCGAGCCGTCCCGCCGTGAGGGGCCGGGATCGCGCTGTTGCTGCCCCGGCAGCGCCTGAGGCGCGAGCGGCCCTGCGGGGCGGCGCCTCCGTTTGAACTCAAACCGCCCTCGCCGCTCCCCATTGGCTCCGCTGCGCGTCGCGCGCCGCCCCCTCCGCCAATCAGAGGCCACCGCGCTCCTTTTCGAATGCTCAACGGTCATCTCGGCGCGTTCGTTTCTCCTTCCGCCGATGCGGCACGGAGCAAAGCTAAAAGAGTCCCTCTGCCCAGTGCCGCTTGTCGCGGCCGGGCGGGCTCGGTGCTGTCCCTCAGCCATGGTTGCTACCGGCAGGCGCGGGCGGTGGTGGCGGCTCTCGGTCCGTCTGTCTGCGCGGCTTCCGGGGGGTTAATTTTGGTGCCTGGCGGAGGGATACACAGGGCGGAACGGGGGGACGCAGTACGTGTGCTCGGAGGCCGGCGCGCGCGGGCGGGAAGGGCTCAGTCGGCGTCGCTCCGTGCCGGGAGCGCGGGGGCCGCGCGTCGGACGCCGCCACACGGAGCCCCTCAGCGGCCGGCAGCGCTCCGGCAGACCCAGGTACTGGCGGGCGAACGGACAAGGGAGTCGGGCCGGGGGGACGTGGCTTTGGGGTGACGGGTGCCGCGAGGAGGAGTTGGGCCGCCTGACAGCCCGCTTGGGTGGCCACCTACCCCCGCATTGGGGTTCTATCCCCCTGCCATGGTGGCTGTTGCCCCCTTCTCCCCCGGTGTTTACTTGTCTTGTGACCGCCTGAAGCCTGGGCTTATAAGTTTCGTTTTCTGCCGCTCCTGTGGCGTTTTTAGCTTGTAGGAGCTGGTGGCTGCTGTGGACAGGGTGCTCTCGGTACAAGGCACTGAGTGTTTCCCTTCCCTAAAAGCCGAAGGGACTGCCGGGTTCCCCTCAGAGTTGTGTCTTGTTGTCAACAAGTGTTTTATCGCATGAAACCCACCAAAAATTTCCATAACAGTCTCTCTTAACTGCGTTTAATTCTCTTGTTTTGCCTTGCTGCTTTCAAATAGAGTGTTAATGAAGATGCTCCTTTTAGGATCGCTTGTGGTAATCGTATTTATACAGTAAATAGTGCATTATATGAAAATACATAAATGCGCACCTGCTTGCGCTGTGCGTTTGGGGGTTTTATGCCAGATCGCGACGGAGTTCAGGAGCTGCTCAGTTTCCAGCCCCTTCCCAGCTGCTCCTGCCACTGCTTCTGGGAGTTGAGGGCACTATCCCCTCCTTTTCCTGGAGGATAGAACTACAATCAGTTGGTCTCTGCTTTAAATTCAAATCTGAGAATTTCCAGTTGGTTAAGAGATTGAAAGATTAAGATTTAGGTGAAGAGGAGTGAGTTTTGAAGTTGTTTATGGGACAAAATCTTTGTTGCTCCTGAACTTTTCCAGGCTTCTGATGGGTAACAAAGATCTCCTGAATACCAAAATAAGTCTGACAATAAATAAACATATTCCCAGTTTTCTGCACGGAGAAACACTTACAGACAGCACTGAGATTCCTCTGCTGTCCATTGGAAAATATCTCATCTCTGGATCGAAATAAAACATTAAAATTTACATCAATTTACTCTCATAAACATGTAAATCATCATTAGGATGAGTAATCTGGGTGTTTTTTATAGGTAAGGTCCTTTACATTTGAAGATGCCTCGCTACGGGAAAATCGTTGTCATTAGAAGGAATGGGATTGATGGAATGGTTTATCCACTCAACTCCACTTCTTGTTTATTTGGAAGGTGAGAATTTCCTTGCATACATTGAAATAATGAGTGTTTTCCTGCAGATCATGTCTTTTAATGCTTATTTACAAAAACAAGTGTTTATTTAGGAATGGGGTACAGAGGAGGGAAGGTGATACTGGACTAAGGTTAATGCAAGAGTAGAAAGTTGAACTTTATTTTATTACTGCTTTTTTTCGTTTCCTTGCCAGAACTGCTTTTATTGATTGATTGATTTTAATTTTCTGACCACAGGAAATCAGGAGAAGGGATTAAAAGTGATAAGACCAATGGCAAGTCAAAAGCATTAGAGATTAATTTAAGGACAGAAAGGAGAAACCTGTACCTTTATAAACATGTTTTAACTCACTAATAACTTTTCAGAAGGTAGAAGTGGCTCTGCAGGTGAGACCAAGGGTCCAGTTACCTGTTTGCAGTCCCAGATCAGAAATGTAAGCCTGAGAATGACTTTTAACAGCTGATTTTGTCTGAAAATATTCCCCAGGTCTCAGGAAATTCTGGAATCAAGTAATCCCATGGCAGCAGCTGTACTGTAGCCATGTCTCAGCTTGTTGTGATCTGCTTTTTTCACAGTTTGGGTATTTCACTGTTTTTCTGATCTCTGTTCTCTGATGCTGGAGAAGTGTGAGCTGCTATTTTTTCCCAGTTTAAAAAGACTTAGGTAGTTAATTTTCTTCCAATTAGAGCCATCACGCTGCTAATACCATTACTCACTAAACTTTTGGGGAATGCCCTAATTGTCCAGCAGATTTCCCTGTGTTTTGTGGGAAGCTGACCCCGTGTTTTCCCCCCAGGAGATCAGGCTGTAACATCCGCATGCGGCTGCCCTGGGTGTCCACCGAGCACTGCAAAATCGACATCAACGAGAACCAGGAGGTGAGAGGCTGGTGTTTTACTGGAATGTGCATTGTCTCCTTCCATCTCAGCAGGTCTCTCACTGTTTCTGTTTGATTTTCAGGCAGTCCTGACTAATTTGAGCACAGTGAACCCCACGCAGCTGAACGGGGCTGGCTTTGAGCAGCCCGTTCCCCTGAAGCACGGAGACGTGTTAACCATCATTGATCGTTCTTTCAGGTGGGTGCCAGGGCCAGGCTCTCTAATTATTTCATTCTGGAGTGGAAGTTGATGAAGTTTAGTTCATATTTCTCTACAAAGTCTTCATCATGCTTAAAGTTATTTTTTTAATCACTTAGACTACATTAAGCTAAATCAATGAAGACCGAATTGTTTAGAGAGATCATTCTGATTTTGTTGCAAGAGTTGTCAGTTTTAGGGGGAAATTTAAAGTGGTTTTAAGTTGCTAGAGCCTTTCAAATGGAGACGTGTGCATTTTTGCAAGGGGACAACTATTCCTAGGTTATTCCTCTTAATAACAGGAATTTAGTCATCAATTATATGATAAAAGGTATTTTAAAAAAATTTCTTTCAGGTTTGAATATCCTCTGGAATCAACTCCGAAGAAGAGGCGTTCCAGATCTCCAAAAGATGAAACTCTGCAGGTAATTTTGTGGCTGTGGGCTTTTTCTTTACAAATATATTGGTAGTAGTGACATGGTTTTCTCTTTCCTTGTTGTTTTCTTATTAAAAAGTAACTTTTCAGCCCTAAACTGCCTTTCTGTCTGAAAATACAAATTAACTCTTTCAGATGAATACTTTTAGAAATTTAGTAACTTTTAGTCTAAATTTTAGTCAAAAGTGTGTCAGATTTTGGTAATAGATAATTAATAATTCATGATGTTACTAAAACAGACAGAGCTGTAAATCTTCCACTGGGTTTGGTAAGAAGAGGAGGTTCAAGTGTTTTTATTCTTATTTTGCAGCTGCTTTGACAGCTCAGAATTTAAACGATAAAACAAGAAACTTCTCCTCTCTAGGGCCTCAAATATATTGGCCAGTGTTAAATATTGAAAAGTTTAAGGATTTAACATGAATACTTTAAAGCTTGTTTAGGTACAGTGCATATTTTCATATAAATAGGTTTTTTTCAAGGTAGAATTGAGAGCTGAAGTATAAAATATTTGTTGCTCTACTGTAATGTTGTACAAATTTACAGGTTCTTCATGTTCAGCAGGTGGCAGAAGTGGAATTATTACAAAAACAACCTTCAGGAGCTAAAAGTCTTGATGCTTCAGGTTGGTACCTTTTTTATGAGGGCTTTTTTTGCTTTTGTCCCCTTAACTGCATTTATTAGTAGTATTAGAATTAAAACAAAGTTAAAAGAGAGGGGAAAAGGCATTTTTTAAGACTTTCCAATGAGTCCAGCTGGCTGTGTCAGTGATTATCCCATCATGTTTAAATACTGTGAATTCACCTTTGATGTTAAACTTAAACTTGAACTGCTCTGCTGACCTACAGCAACATTTTTTTTAAGCAAATATTGCATTATTTCATGCATTCTTTCCTAATAAAACATTGAAACAAATATGATTTTGGAGGTACGTGGTATATATTGAAATAATTGTTTACAGGAACTCTTTGCTGTAGAATCAGAAAAATCCAGAGCTGCTAATTCTGGGTAATTATAACCCAAAGACTGGTTAAATACCAGGACTTCACCTTCCCATCATCCTTCCTGTCTTAAATAATCCTGATTTTCAGAGAAGGCTCTTTATTATCATTTCTGACAGGTTTTTGTTCCAATGCAGAAAGCCCCAGCTGCTTCCAGGTGTTCCATTTCAGTAGATCCTGGTTGACCAGGAAGATCTTTGGGAGGGAAAATAAAGAATTTTTAATCTGTATTTATGGATCATACATTTGTAGTTCTGCAGTTTTGAAGTAACTCTGTGTCTGTATTTTTGTTTTTTCTTTGCTTTCTCTGTAGCTAATGCTGAGTGTGAAGAAAAAAATGCCAATAAAAATAAACAAACTCCAAAGGAAAACCTTCCTGACACTTTCCCCGTCAAACTCCGAACACCCAAATCTTCACAGAGAATACATCATGTTCTTAAAAAGCAAAATGAAATGTCTCCCTTTAGTCAACTCTATGAAGATCTGAAAAATGAGGTGAAAGTGAAAAAGCCTCTGCACAGGGGATCTGCCTCTCAGCAAGCTGCCAAAGGAGACCCTGGGAATGTTCTGCCAGAACCAAGTGCTCCCACTGCATCCCTGAGTTGTCCTCTTGATCTGGGCAGCTCAGCCAAAGGAAAGGAAACAGGCAGGAAGGAAAATATTGAAGAATGTGTAATTGTAAGAGAAGGAAACAGCCCAGGGTTTAACCAGCTGTCAGCAGGTGGAGGAAGAACTCCCAGGAAGAGTTTTGCCAGGAATCCAGGAACTCCCATTTCAAAGGAGGTGTCAGGAGATACTGGTCAGAGTCCATTGCAGGATCCTAAGGAATTAAGGACACCAGGCAGATCCAAAGGCACTGCAGTCACACCCAAACCCAGCAAGGAGAACCACAGGGATTCCCTGTTGTTGCTGGATCAGTGCTCTGTAGAAAGGTTGAGTTGTCCAGCTGCAGGGACAATGAGCAAACCCACAACCCCCACCTCCCGTGCTGCTGGAGGAGGTAAAGGTGTGCTGAACACTCCCACGCCCAGGAGGAAGAGCCCTCGCTCCCTCTTGGTGTCACCTCCCAAAGAAAACCCTGGAATGAATCCTGGAAAAGCTGAGACTCCAAGGACCCCCCGGCGTGGGTCACTGAAACTGAAGTCACTCCCAGAAATCCCAGCTGGAGCTCCAGGGGAAGATCCAACGTGCAGAAGTGATGCCAAACAGCTGCCTTTGCCAGATGGCAAATGCTTAAAGCAAAGACGGAACAGCAAACAACAAACACCAAAACAACAAACGCCAGGAAAACCTCCCCAAGAAGTGCTGAAAGAAATCTGGGATCAGGCAAACGTGGATAACTCGAAGATGGGACACTGTGAAACCCCTGCCTCTCTCCCTAATTCCAAGAGTCCCAGAAGAAACAGCAGGGAAGGTAAAGAATCCTTGGACAAAAGTGCCCATTCAGAGGCACTGGCTTCAGAAGGGATCTTGGCATCTCCTGCTGGTCAGACACCTGGAAGGAAGAGAGGAAGGCCGAGGAGCTCTGGAGTGCTGGCTGAAACAGCACTGGAGACAAACACTGCTCAGGAACAGCACAATTCAGACAGAAAAGCCAGTGGGATTCCAGCAGAGCTGGCCACGGACACCTGTCACCAAAACCAGGATTTGGAAGATGCCAGTGCTGCAAGACCTTGGAAACCATCAGCCAAGAGAAGATCTCCTGGAAGTGCTGCTGAGCTGAGAGACTCTCAGCCTGGCTCAGAAACCAAAACTTTTGGCCCCTTGCATGGGGAAGACTCAGGTAAATACATTGGATCCCCTGCCTTGTTTTTTGTATTAAAGAAATTCCGTAGCACTTTTCTGAGAATTCTCCTACTTGGATAAAATGTGGAACCAGTTACTGACACTAATTGTAAAATATTTATCATGGAGTTACATTTGACCTTAACCATACACAATGTGTATAAAATATCCTGGATTTAATCTATTTCCCTTTAAGATAAGTTTCTCTGGGTTTGTTTCCAACTTTGAAATGCACAAGGAAAGGTTAAAATGCTGCTTTGGATTCTTGGATATCTAAAAATCATTTCAATTGTTCTTTTCAGGCAAGACCAAAAGAATCTCTCAGAAGAGGAAAAGTGAAACGCTCCCTCAGACTTTGGGCAAAAGAAAGAGAGTGTCTTTTGGTGGTCATCTGAGTCCAGAACTCTTTGATAAAAGTTTGCCTCCCAACTCTCCCCTGAAAAGAGGAGCTCTCCCTGCCAGGAGGAGTTTACCCAATGGAAATTCTCCTCGGGCTGTGCTAAAAAAGGCTCAGGGCTTGAAGCACTTGATAGATCAGGTAAATGTTAAGAGTAATCAAGTTGCTGAGTCCGTTACTGTGATCAGAGTTCATAAATTCTATTCTATATGTATTTATTCTATTATTTATTAATTCAAAATTAGCAGTAAGCCTTGTGTGATGCATGCTGGTGTCACTCCTGAGTGTTTTGGGATGCTCAGAGAATCATCAGCAAAAGCAGGTGAATTATGAAGTGAAAGTACAACCAAGTTCATTGGCAAGGTCACTCTGGTGCTTACTAAGTAGGTAAAACACACAAGGAAAAATCAGGCTGAAAATCAACCAATCTGAAACTAAAATTGACATTAAATTATTTAATTGGTGGCTGGGGATGGATGGAGGGTAAGGATGGGGAAGTGTGAGGATCAAAAGTAAGGTAAAGCCTCCTGCCAAACTTAGCCCAGACTTGATCAACAGTTTAGGAATCATTTCCTGTATCATTCCTGGAATAGTAAAATCCAAGTGTCAGGCAGGGTTTCCCTGGACAGATCACTTCATGAAAAAGAAAGAAATATCCTCCATTCACTAACTTGTA
Source organism: Trochalopteron elliotii (assembly GCA_024734555.1). Lineage (NCBI taxonomy): Eukaryota > Metazoa > Chordata > Aves > Passeriformes > Leiothrichidae > Trochalopteron > Trochalopteron elliotii. The sequence goes on along the minus strand of JANPWX010000153.1, from coordinate 762,625 downwards.
TTTTTTTTTTTTTACCAGGAAGAAAAAAGGTTACCCAAAAATTCCCCAGCCCAGCAGTCCCCAGGTGCCTCATCCCTTGTCTCAGGGAAGGCAACACCCAAAATCCCTGCAGCCTCTGCAGCCCCTTTGAGGAAAGGGCGTTTCTCCATCTCCCAGCCCCCCACACCATTCCCAATTGCAGAGGAGAAGGATGCTGGCACACAAGACCTGGATCCAGAGGAAAAAAGTGATGCCCAAGGGAAAACACCACAATCTCCTCCTGCTACCCAGGATGCCAAAGCCTTGGTGACAGTGACACCTGCCAGAGGTGCCCAGCTGGGTGTGAAGGGCTCTGCCAGGAGGAGCAGAGGTGGGGCTGTGGCTGTTATCAGTGCCAGGAGGAGAAGTGGTGCCTCCAGTGCCAATTTATTAGGTTGGTTTCAACAGTTAATTTTTACTATTCGCTTTCATCCTTTAAAACAAACTGGAAAAGGTCTGTGTTGTTATGCAGAGGCCACCAAATTAATTGGTGAATCTTCTGAAATCTGTTGGGTTTCTTGGAGGTGCAAAGCATTGCATTTTCTCATTTGTAAAGCAAATTTATTAAAGCATCTATAAACTGATTTAAAGACAAATGTTCATGTTCAGAAGTTGAAAAATGGTAAAATTAACGTTCTCTTTGCAAGGTTAGAGTCCTGATTTTTAAAACTTGTCAAGTTCAAGTAGTGTTAAACTAAACCATGTTTTTCACATCAGTTTTGCTTCAAAATATTAACATTTTATAGCAGTACAGCTTCCCTTTGGTTACTTTGTGCCTTATTTTTTGTCCAGGAACTGGGCTGTATTTAACCACTCCAAGTGGTACATAACTGATAAAAATAAAAAACAGGATCATAACTGGGTGTTATTTTCAAATCTTCAAAATTCCCAGTGTTGAGCAGTGATTTGAAATAGTTTTGACAGCACTGGAAACTGGAATGGGGAGTTCTGCTTCTTCAAGTTTTGACTTCTGAATAAACTTTGAAGTAAGGTGTATTTGTCACCTGTTATCATCAGTTAAATCAGTTTGACAAAGTCAAATTCCCCATTCACCCAGGAGTTTTTATTACTTTATTATTCTGTCCATTTTAATGGCAGCAGAGCTCTTGACAAATATCAGTGGCATTCCATTTCTCACCACCTTTTTGTAATGTGCTTTTTAATATCACTGCATCAATTCCTTCTGTAATATGAAAAGGACATCACAGCTCTTTAAAATTTCAGATCCAAAATAAAACTTTGCTGTGCTTTTTCAGATAATTTCCTGGATGCTTGGCATTTTTCTCTGCATCCTGCACACGCTGGCAATGTCAGCTCTTCAAAGTTCTTTCTATTTACAGACTGACATAGCAATTCTGACAGGAGAATAACAACATCCTTTTCTTTAGGAACAGCATTCTCCTTTTGATCTCTATTTTAAAAAAATCATTTCTTTTATATGATCCCTGTGTTCTGATTGCTTTTTTTTTTCCTGAAGTAAACAAGGCAGGTGTCCTACAACTTCCAGCTTCATTTATTCCACAGCTGTAATTCCCTGCTCTCACTGCTGTGCACAGAATGATGCTGTGATGAAGGTAACCTTGCTTTGGGAATTTTGAGAGTGTGTCACAAGGAGAAGGTGACACAAGAAAAATTATGGGAAGTCTGTGTAGATTTAAATTCAGGATAAATAACTGGAATTCCTCAGGATGGTGGTGAAAGAAACTTCACTTAGAAACAATTTCTCTTCCGTTGTTCAATCTCACCAGAGTAAAGCTCATCTATAATAAACAAGGTTGAAAGGCTCATGGCAACTTTCTGTTGGGAAAACTGAGTTCCTTCCAAAAAAAGAGAGGAAGGAATTGGGTCAGTGTTGAGTTGTAGGATCTGAGCTGTGTTTGACACTGCGTGAAGCTCATTGTTTTGGTGTGGAAAGCCACACTGGGTACTTGGACTCTTCTTAAACTTTGGCTGAAATTGGATTTTCAAACTGAGAATATTTCAGAGAACACTTCAGGTGTTATCAGATAACAACAACCTTTCCTCTACCAGACTGCAGAAAATGTATTGGAATCATAAGGAAATAATTGTGAACTTCCATATTACACAACTGAGACTTAAAGTGGTTCTTTCTCACCTTCTTTTAGTTGCAAAATCTTGGGCAGAAGTGGTAAAATTGGGAGTTGCAAGACCACAGTCAAAGGTTGCTAAAAAAAGTGTCCAGAAAGGAAGAGCCCTGAAAAAAAGAAGAAACCACCCACCAAAGGTATCCTTTTCTTTTTTTGTGTTCCTTTGTTTTATTTTCTTGCATTACCACCAAACAGCTTGGATGGATTTTGATGGAGAAGCTGAGCTCTTGGTGTGATGTAAAATGGGAGTTGATGTCTCTCACAGCATGTGGGAAATGGAGGTTGGTACAAAAGGAATCACAGAATTATTAAGGTTGGAAAAGACCTCCAAGACCTTGGAATCCAACCTCAGGACCTGCCTTTGCTAAACTGAGGCTGGCAGGGCCTTCCAACCCTTGTTGGCCACTGGACATCCTCCAGTCTGCTGCAACCTCCCAGTTAACCATGAGAGATGAGAAATTATGGAAGCTTGGCCACCTCTTCCACCATGAATCTTTGTTTAATAACTTCTTTGCCCCTTCTCCTTCTTTGCCCCTTCTCCTTCTTTGCCCCTTCTNTCCTTCTTTGCCCTTTCCCTCTGCAGACTCCAGAGAAGAAAATAAAAGATCACTTCAGCACAGGTCATGCAGAGTCACCTGCTACCATAATTGTGGGTAGAGCTTATTCCACCACAGTCAGGTCAGCTGGACACGTCCCTAAAGTGGTAAAAAATCCCAAGATGAAGCTCAACATGGATATGGATGAAAGCTTCACAGGTCAGATTTTAAAGTTTGTTACTTCATCTGCCCTTTGAGCAGTTCTTTGGTCAAAATATTTGCTCATTTTTCAAAATATAATTTCTAGGAATGTCTGAAATGTTTCAAACTCCAGAAAATCAGGGAGGAGGAACATTTCCTTTGGCTGCTGCTCAGAATGCTGATTTTACACCACCATGGGCCGCAGGGGACATTTCTGACTTGCACACTCCTGAGGAATCTGGTAGGTTTGGTATTTTAAAAACAGAATATTGAAGTATATTATGGGTTAGCACCAGTCTAAGCCTAGGCAAACTTAACTGAGGTGAAGGATCCAGCAACCCATGAAAGGAATCATTGAGATTTATCAGGAATTAAAAGAAATTTAATTCCAGTTGATTCCTGAGTAGGATATTTTATTATTCATTCTGTTTGGTATGGAACTTCAGGCTGCTGACAAGCTGTTTCAGACACTGAATGCCCACTGCACACGTTTGGATTTTGATTTCTGGAAGGGTATATTGAAATTTGGATTTTGTTTATTATACGGCAACTAAAATGCTTGGGTTTTCTGCTTAATTTATTTTCCAAATGACATAAATCTACTGCTTATTTCAGGAGAGATGATGGTGTCACCATTAAATAATTCAGATGCTTCAGAGCAGAAGCGAGAGAGTCCAGGCATATTCAGCCTTCTGAGAGAGGAGTCATCTCCATCTATGTTTGATGAAATAGCCACAAAAACTCCTGAAAAAAGAAAAGCTGTGCATGAACATAGTGTGGATAGTTTGGCAGTAGTTCCAAAAACACCAGCATCTCTGGGGAAATCAGGAAGTAAAAGGAGGACTCCAAAGCAGAAGTTGAAGCCGGTTGTGGTCATGTCAGGCAAAAGGAAGATTTTAAGGACCCCTGAGCAAAGCTCAGAAGCAGGAGAGGTTTTGTCAGGTATCAAGAGGCTCTTGAAGACCCCAAAGCAGAAATTGAAGCCTGTAGAGGTTTTGTCAGGCATCAAACAGCTCTTGAAGACCCCAAATCAGAAATTGGAGGCTGTAGAGGTTTTGTCAGGCATCAAACAGCTCTTGAAGACCCCAAATCAGAAACTGGAGGCTGTAGAAGTTTTGTCAGGCATTAAGCAGCTCCTGAACACCCCAAAGCAGAAATTGGAGCCTGTAGAAGCTTTGTCAGGTGTCAAGCAGCTCATGAGGACCCCAAAGCAGAAATTGGAGCCTGTAGAAGCTTTGTCAGGTGTCAGGCAGCTCATGAGGACTCCACGGCAGAAGGCAGAACCTGTGGAGGACCTGTCTGGCATCAAGCAGCTCCTGAGGACCCCACAGCAAGAGATGGAACCAGTCATAGATGAAATTGCCTTGAAAAAGTTGCTGGAGACTCCAGTAGAGAGCAGGGAAGCAGAAAAAGCTGTGCCAGGTGTGACTTCAAGCAAGAAAACCCCAAAGCTGAAATCCCAGCCCGTGGAAGACATGGTTGGGATCAGCCGCATTTTCCAGACTCCCAAGGAAAAGGTTGAGCCCATAGAAAACATGTTTGGAATTAGCAGATTAATGAAGTCTCCTAAAGAGAAACATCAGCCAGTTGAGGATTTTGTGGGTCTGCAAAGGCTCATGGCAGAACCCAGGCAGAAATCTTCTGATTCTGAAGTGGACTATACTGGTGTGACTGAAATGTTTGGTACCCCAGAGGAAATGAAGGTAAAATACTTCGACTTTTAGAAGTGATGTTTTTAGACTTTGAAGCCTGTGGTTGAAATGGATTTAAACTTCCTGGTATGACACCTTGTATCTGGCAACATTTTTTAGGGACAGCTACATTTGTGTGTGTTCAAATGTATTTATTTGAAGGGACCTGTCACAAACGAGTGTTTTAAGATTGTAAGTAAAAGTATCATGAGAAACAGGCTTAATATGAAAGCTTAATATGATAAGCTTAATATTAATTAATTTAATATTAATTAAAAGAGACATTCCCAGCATCTCGTTCACCATTCCACGCTGACCATTACAGGTAGGAAAAGTGAAGTTCTCCAATCAGTGGGTCAGGCTTGGTGATGTCTGTGCCCATCCTAGTTTGTTCTGGTGCTGGTTTTTATTCTGAGAAGCATCTTGATCTTCAGTGGAGATGTGCTGGCAACACTGCCAGTATCATTTTCTGAAAAAATGATTTTGATTCTCATATTCCATAGGTAAAATGCTGAGTATCCCTGGGCTTAGTGCTTAGAACCACAGTAAAACACTACAGAAAACTCAGTTTCTCTTCAACACCCCAAATTCCCTTTGAGCACTCATTTAGGCACTTCTCAACCTCTCCACAATGTTGCCTTTCACTTTAGATGGCAAGAGGGCCTTGTTTGTGAGCTTGTATCAGATAAATGGAAGTATTCACAAACTAATTGACTTAATTTGTAAAGAAAAGAATTTGACAAGAATTTTTATAAATATTGCTGTACATTCATCTGGTTTTGGTTGGCTCTATAAGTTCTTGTCCTGTCAGACATGCATTTATTTTATTCCCATGCTATTTTTTATTCCCTTAGGTCAGATCAGTAAATGTTGTGGATTCTCAGGGAGAAATTGCACCTCCTGGTTCTAATTCCAGTCAGAAACATGGTAAGCACAAATATTTTGCTTAGAGGAATAATGAATATACAAAATCATAAATGTTCTCATGAAGTTCAAATCTTCTTGAAACCTCTGTCAGTAAGCCCAGCTATTTCCTGACCTAAGATCATTTTTTCCCTTTGACCTGTCCAAATAAATTAAACAACTTCAGTCAGAAGCCTGGCCTTTAATCTAGGAATTGGTTAAATATCTGTATTTATTGTATGGTTTATTTGAGCAAGATGCCTCTGTGAGGAAAATGGAAACACACGGATACTTTGATCAGGCACAGGAACGTCTGATTTTTGTTTGTGCTCTTTACCCTGTTGTAGAAAAGAAAGGAAAAGTTTCCCAAAGTGAAGATTCTCAACAGAAGGACTCAACTGGTGAAGAGAAGCCTACCCAGAGACCCAGAAGGGGCAGACCAAGGAGGGCTGAGCCTCCTCCTGCAGCAAAGCCAGGTGAAATTGGTGTCAGTTTAAAGGAATTGCAGAGTCCTGATACCCAAGAGGAGATGGAAGTGGTCACACCTGAAAACAAAGGAAGAGGAAGGAGGACAAAGCCTTGTGTACAAGAAGTTGTTCCAAAGCGCCCTGATCAGGAGGGGCTTGACATTGTTTCATCTGTGGCACCACGTGGAGCTGCTCAGAGACCAGGAAGAGGTAAAAGGAAAGAGCTGAAGGAGTTAGAACATCCAAATGACAATCTTCAGGCTTGTGTTGAAGATTCTTCAGTTCTACAAAAAGCAGCTGCAGATACCAAGCAGAGTTTGCAGGACTGTGGCTTCAGTGAAACTGAAGATGATCCAGGCACAAAGACAGGAGCTGGAAACACTCAGAATGAAATTTGTCAGCTGCAAACAGGTGTAAACAATCCTGACAGCAAAGCCAATGACAGTGGGATAGAGGACAGTGAAGAAGTGCTCCTGTCACCGAGGAGGAGGCGCAGAGGAGTGGAGAACACAGAACCAGTGATTCCACCAAAAAGAGGGAGACGAGCAAGGAATGACCAAGGTAAAGCAGCTTCTCCTGGAGACCTTCGTGGAACAACCAGGAAGCTTCGTAAAGATCCATCCCCAAAGGTTACCCAAAGACAGGAACAGCCTTGTGACAAAGCTCCTGAGGCTGTCACAGCACAGGAATCTGAAAATGGCACTAAACTTGAACTGAAGGCAACAGAGAGAAGAGTTAAGTCTTTTAGAAGTACTAGAAACAGAAAGCACTCAGCTGAAATAAAAGCAGACACTCGTGGGGTTGCACTTGAAAATACACAAAACATTCAGAAAACTGAGGAAACATCAACTGGAACTGGTGCTGAAATGGAATCCCATGTGAAAAACGAGATTAAAGGATCTCAGGGATGTGAAACAGAAAATGCTCAGGAAAAAACAACAGAGGCAGCTCGAAGATTAAAGGCAGAGTCACCTTCTGCAGAGACAAACAAAATGCCAGTCAGTGCTCAGAATGTGGAAGCAAACAAGACTAGAAACAGGAGAGGCAAAAAAGACTCTTTGGAGCAAAAAGCTGATGAATTTACTGAAAACGTGAACAGCCTAAAACCAATTACTCCCAAATTTAAGTCAGAAGCAGAAGTGGATGAATCTTCTCTCCAGGGTTCCCTGGGCTCTGTTTGTGTCAGTGCAGCCCAAGCCAGGAAGGAGCAGCCCAGCCCAGGTGCCACATCAGTCCCTGCTGCAGACAGTGCCAGTCCTGCTCAGGACAATCAGAGCAGGACAAGAAATGAACAGGGAATACTTAAAGCAAAGCAAACTCAAATCCTGCAGGGGAATCCAGCACAAAGAAATGCAGTGATGTGTACAAGAGGAAGAGGTAAAAAAGTTAATTTTCAGCTTGAAGAAGGCAGTTCCAAAGCAAATCAAGGAAAAAGGCCTTCATCACCTGAGGGTGATGAAGGGATGACTGACAAAGATAATCAACATGAGAATTCCAAAAATCCTCCTTCACAGGGAAGGAGGGGCAGGAAAAAGCAACTTGATTCAATCCCACAAAAAGCTAGTCCTGCCTTTATGGAAAAACAAATACTGAGTTCAGATCACAGGAAAGATGAGGCTGTTGTAGAGGAGCAAGGATCAGCTCTGGGAGCTGCTCCCTCTTCAGCAGAGGACAATCCACCAAGACGGGGGCGGAGACGTGAGGTGGCTGCAGCACCACAGACCAGATCTCCTTCTGTCAGAACCAGACGTGGGGTGCTGGGAGGTGATGCTGAAAAGATGTCAGAGAGAGAAGGTGAAAATCCAGCTCTGGGTAATAAAACTTTACAGGCAAAAGTGACTGCACCAGCAAGGGACAGAAGGAGAAAGGTGGATCCGGCAGCAGAGGCAGCAAGTTCAGACCCTCTCCAGAGGAAATGTGGCTTGTCAGAAACTAAAGATGAGGGTACTCATGAAGAACAAAGTGTGCCTTTGGAAGCAGTGTCCTGTGCAAAGGAGAAGCCACCAGGAAGGGGCAGAAGGAAAGAGACTGCTCTGGCATCACACACAACCAATTCCATCTCTCTTCGAGGGAAGCGCGGGTTGCCGGCAGGTGGTGGAGAAGGAGCTCCCAAAGAAGAGCAGAACGTTCCCTCAGAAACTTGTGATCCATCTGGAAAAGAAAATCAGCTGAGAAGAGGCAGGAGGAAGGAAATTGCCCCCTTGATAGAAGCCAGAAGTTCTGTTCAAGGAAACCAGGTCCTGTCAAAACAAAGTGGTAGAAAAAATAACAATAGGGAAGCTAAACAGAGTTTGGACAATTCTTCCCAAGAAAATATGGATCTTGTAAAAGGGAGCTCGAGGCAAACAACCACCTCACTTCAGGGTTTGCCAGAAGATGGTAAAGACAGAATTCCTGAAGAACAAAGTAAACTTTTGGAAGTAGCTCCACCTGCAAAAGAAAATTCATCAAGAGTGGGCAGGAAGAAAACAACTTCCACTTCTGAAGGAACAATTTCCACTTCTCTCAGGGGAATACCCAACGTGCCCAGAGGCAGAGGTCAGAAGAGGATTCTTAAAGAAAGTGAAGATGCATCTCCAGAAAATAATCCATGCCAGGGAAGAACAAGGCAGTTGAGGAATAATAGGAGGAAGGTGGAATTCCCATTCCAGGCAGCTACTTCTGCTTCTCCCCATAAAGGCAGTGACTGCCCAGGAAATGGCAACCCTCTGGAAACTCAGGATTTGAGTGGAGCATCCAGTGGTTCTGAAGGGAATCAATCTGGAAAAGGCCAGGAGGCTGACCCTGCTCCACAGGCAGCCCCCAGCTCTCGCAGAAGGAAATGCCAGCTGCCAGCAGAGGATGTGGCACCCAAAAAGTTCAAATCAGGTGAGGCAAGGATTGGCTTTCTCTCCTCTAAGGTTGGCTGAGTTTTGTGTCCATTCAGCAATCGTGTGCAGAGCTCTGGGGGCTGCTGATGGAGATCACAGAATGATGGGATCATTTAGGTTGGAAAAGATCCAAGATCCAGCTCCTTGAGCTGCTCCTGGGGCTCCAGCCCCTTCCCCAGCTCCATTCCCTTCCCTGGTCAGGCTCCAGCCCCTCCATGTCCCTCCTGAACTGAGGGACCCAAACTGGGCACTGCAGGTGCCTCCCCAGGGCTCAGCACAGGGGGACAGTCACTGCCCTGCTCCTGCTGCCACCTAAAATATTCCCTGCAATTTGCAGCTTGACTGAAAAGCTCCCAGATAGAAAATGTTATCAAATGAATGCCTTGAAGTAGAAATAACAGCAGCTCTTTAGAGCTACAAGGCCAGGAATTTCCTGCCATAAAACTTCCTCTGTTTTGATTTTTGCAGGACTTTTGGTGTTGGTTCTGTTTTAGTTTTACATATGAGTGGAAGGAATTTTAGCTAAAATGGCAGCTAATTGGTTTTGGTGCTCTCATTAATGTTAACCTACTTTCAGAAATAGCTGTAAATCCTCAGGGATCCAACTTAAAGGATATTGGATGTTCAGAATGTGGGGTTGGTATCTGGTTTGTTGAATTCAGAGCTGTAATCTTTGGAATGTTGTCATTGGGGACATTTCCTTTCAAAACAACGTAGGTGAAGATGGAATTTTGTGGGAAATGTTTGATTGATGATGCAAATTGACATGTTTTTCCATGTCCAAATAGGGAATGATGAAAATGGGTCTCTACAAAGAGGAAGAAGAAACAAAACTAAACTTGGAGAAGAGGATGCAAAGGCAGCTCAGACCACTGGAGGGATGGAGAGGAGGACAAGATCCAGAACAAGAACAAGAAAATAACCTTAAGAGTCCCAGGACCAATTTTTAAATCAATTCAGTAATTCCAATTACAGGTGTTTTTAATGTGAATTGATTTGCACTCAGATTTTAAGCTCAGATTTTTGATCAGTCTATGGTTGCTTTATAAAATCTCTTTCTTAATGTGTTTACAGATAGAAGGTAGATATTTCTTTAGTAGCTTTGCCAATGTGTGGTGGTTCCTAAACCATGGGGTGCTTGTGCAAAGCTGCAAACATAAAATATATTCTATGATACCAGTATTTCTCTCCCTTTTCCTGTTGATCATACAGCAATCAGGAAGCCATATTATTGCCAGCTGAAGCTACTTTCTGCTGAAATTTCCCTATGCTTAAGTTGTATTTTTTATTTGGAGTTCTGTAAATATTCTTTTAAAAAAAATACAGTTGTATTAGCAGAAGTATTACATTAATTTTTTATAAGCTTTTTTTTTTAAAAAAAAATTAAGCTTGTATTGAAATGGGCAAATTTTGAAGTCATTAAACTTGTAAACAATTTGGCCTTGTGTGGTTTTTTGGTTGTAAGAATGCTTAAGAATGAAACTGCTGCTGTCTCACAAGTTCATTTCTAAGGTTCATCCTGTGTGGTTGATGTGGTTTGGAGGCAGAATTTTTTAGGTCCTTTTACAGATAATTTGTTTCAAGGCTGGGGCTTCTTAAATGCAGAAACAGAGAGGATTCAGCCTGGGCATCAAACTTCTGTGCAGTTTATAGACCTGACTTAAAATCCCTTGTTTATGTGGAGTGTGAGGAGTTGGGGATGTTTCTGCAGCAGAGCAGTTGGAATTGGAACTGTTAAAGTTGGAAAAGACCCCAAAGTCTCCAAACCTCAGATGTGATGTGATATTAAGATTTTTTTTTAAATTTAGGTTGGATTTTTTTGCTTGTTTGTTTTTTTATCATGTGGAATGTGCTGTACCCGTATCCACAGAGGGTTTTTATTGAATTATAACTCACTTTTATTTTTTTAATCTACTTAATTTAAGTGTGAAAATTCCAGTGTGTTCCTACATCCAGGATTGCTCCATTCCAGGTGCAGAATCTGACAATTTCCCTTGAAATGGTTAATGTGAGATGTGGAATTTATTATGGTGGGGGGAGTTTTGGTTTGGGTTTTTTGTGGGTTTTTTTAACTCTGCTTCTCAATCATGACATTCCTGAAACTTTTACCCTGGAATCTCAGAGGGAAAAAAAATAATCTACCATCTTCCCTAAAATCAAAACTGTCTCCTCTGTTTAAGCACTGCCAATGCCATGGTTGGGAAATACAGGAATATTTTTCTGGTTCTAAGAGGTGGTTTGGATTTTTTTTCTCCAGTCACTCTGATCTGTCACTTTTGGATTTGGTTCTAGCCCAAATCTAACAGAAGCTCAGCACAGATTAAATGCTTCAATTCTCCTCCAGAGCTGGGGCTTCTCCCCATCCAGCCAAAACCATCAGGAATTGTCTCCTCCTCTCATTCCCACTTTCCCAGGTGCCTCACTGGAGCTGGTCTGGTCACAGTCCTCTCTAAGGTGGGCAGATCTCTCCCTAAGGACTGTGTCCCATTGCTTTTGTAGGAATTGGAGAGATCCCTAAAGTTAGATCCCAGTTTTTGCAATGCCAGGAACACATCCTGTGAAGATCTGTGGAGGTCCAGATCTGTTTCATGAAGAGATGGACAAGGTAGGATGGGAGTTCCCAAAGTAAAGCTTCATTTGTGGAAGTCTCAGAAAGTGATATTGTTGTTGTGTCATTTCTGGGAATATTCTACAGCCAGACAGGGAAAACAGCAGGAGTTTAAGGGATGTGGCTGATGCATTTTATTGTAGATAAACCTGGATTTTGGTTGTGGGGACACTGCAGCCACCCAGACCATGGCTTTGCTCACTATCCAGGACATTTCCAGAGGAGATTTACTCTGTGCTCTTTTGTAGAAGTGATATTGAACATGAATTCCTGTGGATTCAAATTTGATAAAGATGTATTTTATGGGCAGCTCCATTTCCACTCAGAAAATCTGAAACTGCAAATCTGCCTCAAGGTAGATCATTCTGAGGGAGAGCTGAGGGGTCAGCCAAAGAAATAAATCTCTTTCCTCTAGGAAAATTTCCAGATCATATCTGTAATTTCTGTAGTGTTACAACTTCATTGTTGTTCATTGTGGCAACACAAATTTAAAGCAAAAAGGAAATGGTAGAAAAATTTCGTTGCAAACTTTCTGCATTGTCAATCTTCCTGATGTTTAATCTGGGCAGATGATTTCCTCAAGGAAAGAAGGGAAGGAATGGGACATAAATAAAAAGATCAGGAAGCACAAGTTTTCTCTTAGTTATCTATGATTGTTGCTTGCATTTGCAAGTTGCTGGGTATAGATATAGATATGTTTTTATATCTACAAATTTATTTAAAGATATTTTCTCCAGTGATTTTGAGGGAGTAGTAAAGAACAACAAGTATTTTAAATCTTATTTAAATATAGAGAGCTGCCTGTTGATGATACTTAATCTCACAGCCTCATTTAGGTTGGAAAAGCCTCCAAAACCATCAAGTCCAACCCCAGCACTTCCAAGGCCACCACTGTCCCATGTCCCCAAGTGCCACATCCTCATGGCTTCAAAATCCCTGCAGAGGATGTATTATTTAAGCAGGAGCATTATTTTTCCAGAGGTGTTGGTTTGAACATCCTTTTGATGGCATTGTCACAGCTGTGCTGTCAATTGTCACCTCTCCCACTGTTCCCTGTGGGAACCTCCATCAATCCTCTCAATTTCATCTCCACTCTTATTAAAAATAGATGGACTTTCTGCTTCCACTACGTAAATAAGGTTGAAAAATCAACTTGATTGTCATGGAGAGTTTCAAAACCTTCAAAACTTCCTGACAACAAAACTGGGTTTTAATATTTCAGCCCTGCATTGCCATCAGTGCCACAGCTCTGCCTGTTCCTGACAGTCTCTTTCATATCTAATTTCCTTCCAGACTTCTGCAAGTTCTTGCCTTGAAAGAGCTCCTTGACAGCAAGACAATCTGCTTAATTACGTGAAATATGGAAAGAAAACTTGCATTGGTTTGAATTTTGCACCTTTTAATTTGTCTCTTTCCATGACATTCCTCCCCTGCCTTGACCCAGAGGTGTGATGCTATTTTGGGAGAGCAGTTGTTAACCTTGGAGCTGTAAACACCCCCAGAATTTTGGGAAATCCTGTAATTTCCCAAAGGCTGGGCTCTGATGGAGGAAATTCTCAGAGATGAACAGATAGCAGGTAATTGATGATCTTTGAGGATGTTGTCTCCATAGATTTCCACTCCAGCTTCCTTCCCTCTTCCTTTAGAAGGTAATTTATGGCTGGTACTCAGAGGATGTCACAAAAAAAAAAAAAATCCTGGAGACAGGTGGGATCTCCCACCCTTTTTAAAAAATTCCATGTGAGATTCCCTACCACTCCAAAAGTCATAATTAGTGAATATTCTCAGGCTTGCAACCGGAGGCTGAAATTTGTGGATAAACTGAACTTGAGGAACATCTCATGAAGTAAATTTTCCTTCTGTAGTATTGAGAAAGGTAATGAAAACCCACCTGGAATTTAAATGTCAGGGGTGTGGGGTCATCTGGGAACTTTTGATGGTGCTCAGGGCAGATATTGATGATTTTGTGGTTCTGTGAGTGGCAGGCAGGTCAGGACTTGTCAGCCTGTGACAAGCAATGGACATTAACACTGAAAATTGGGGAAAATCAGTGTATTGGAAAGCTAAAACCCCAATCCTGTTCCAATCTTCAGGATTTTAAATTCCCCTTTTTTATTTTAATGAATTTAAGCAAATCCTCCAGATGATTTTTTTCTCCAGAAGGGCTCTTTAAATTCCAGTAGAATGCAGGATTGTGCATGGCTAAAATACACCCTTGTAATCCCAAAGTGATGCTTGATAGCCACAACTTCTACAGGACAGATGGCAGAAAGAGTAAAATTTTCTATTGTATTTCACTGAAAATACCAGTTCTAACAAGAGACAGTCAGAATTTGGAATTAAGGGTGGGGTACCAGAAAACCATGAAAGAAGAGCTTCAATATCCACTCACTGCTGATTTTGAGCAGCACCATTCAGGATCACCTTCCCCAGGAAATATTTTTAGCCAAAGCCAGAACAAATCAAAGCACTTTGAGGCAAATATTCCTGTGTCTGTGTGGATTAGGGAAGAAACACTGGCAAAAAAAAAATCAGTGTTTTTAGCACTACTTTTAGTGCTGCTATTAGAATTAATTGAATAAAGTTACTACGTTTTATGCTTTTTAAACTTTTTATATCAAGATACAAACATCTTGCCAGAAAGTTCCTCGTGGCTTGTTTTCCATCTTAAAATTGGATGGATATTTAAAACAAAATTTGTGTGAGAGAAGTTTCACTCCTCAGTGTTCATTTGGCAATAAAAAAATCCCTATTTTGACTTCAGAGCAGCAGTTTAAAATCTGCTGATACAAATCCTTCAACACAAATTTCCCAGCTCCAGAAGAGATCTGGACTAAGTGAACTGCAGCACTTTGAAATAGGAGTTTAATGTAGTTTAACTCAAATTTAAATTTGGACAGACGCAATAATTTGTTGGATTGGAGTTGTTTTCATGTTCCACCAGAAGAGAAAATTCTTAACAATAAATTGCAACTCTTCCATTAAGCAAAAAACTTGTGATTTCCACAAAAATACCATTTTTTTGCTATTTGTGGTAGGAGATCAAAGGACTGCACAGCCTTGCACCCATCTGAAAAGTAGAAGTTAATTTCTAAATTTATTTCTACGAAGAATTTTATTTAAAAAATAAATTTAATGTCAATATTTACCTTTATATAAAATTATTATTATAAGTTATATTAATATGAAATTATTGTAGAATTTTTAAATTTAATATTCAGCTTTTTAATTTTCTCAATATTGTTTCCTTCAGTGAGAGGATCACATTTTCTAGGACAAGATAAAAGTGCTGGCATGGTGGAATGAAAATAAGATTTTGTGCAATTTAGAGAGTTTTCCAGCCTGCTTGATGGAAGAATATAAGGAAATCTTAGTGGCTACTGTGTGGCACAGGAATGAACTCCTGATTTTCTCCTCTGCTTCTTCCAGAGGGAGCTGCATCTCCTGGATCTGATGCTTTCAGTTTTGCAGTTCTGGAGCTGTTTTAAATTACAAAAATTTGTTTGTGAATGCCAGGGAAAGATGCAGCTTTCACTGCCCTCAAGAAGGTCAAACAGATTTTTCTAAAAATCAGCTAATTAGAGCAGTAAATTAGATTAGACCAGGCTCTTCTCAACCACCTACGAGCTTTTATCCTGTAAATCTCCCAAGAACTCACTGCCATAAATCCATGTTTTTCTTTGAGGGAAGATATCCCACCAGCTGACCAAAAACTGTGCTGGTGGACTTTGTAATTAATATTTTGCATGTGTTCATAAAACTCTCAATGACCTATTTTTAAATAATGGGAAATGAGAAACCCCTCTAGGAGGGTCAGGCAGATCAGAAATCATCCATGAGGCAAGTGAAGGGCCAAATCCATTTTAATTGAACCCACTGAGAGCATCTCTTCAGTCAAAGCCTGAAACTAAGTTTAAAACTAAAGCTGAGACTTTAAGGTGCTGGAGCAGATGAAAACCCACCAGCATTTCTATTTTGAAGCCGAATCCTGTCAATTTACCAAAATCCAGCTCATTATACTTATGCAAATCAGCACTGCAGTGCCTTTTGGGGTGTGGGCATCGCTTTGTAGCCCTCCCGTTAAAGAGTGTGATTAATCCCAGCCAAGTCGAGCCCACCAATTAGCACCAGCTCATTTTCCTGCTCTTCCAAGCCCTGCACGTTGTTCATTAGTTGGTGCACCTCGTGCCAATTAGGGAGCAGAGGCACTAATTTGATCATCTGGAGAGTTCCTCCCAGGATCCTGCCGAGTCAGCGGAGACGCGGCCGTTCCTCCAGGGCGCTCCAGCTCGGCTTGGTGCTCCCGTTCCCCCTCTGGAGAAACCTCCTGCTTCCCATTAACTAAAGGGAAAGCCTTGATCCTCAGGCAAAGGATGGCCCAGCTCAGCCCCACTCCTGCTTTAATGAAGGAATCCCAGGCAGAGTTTGGCTGGGGAGTTCCAAGGCGGAGGTGGCTTCTGAGTGAGCAGAAACACGGACACCACCATCCTACCCCACCCTTCCCAGTTTGGCCACGGCTTTCCCAGCCTCTGGCCATGGCTGTGCTGGTCCATAGGATCAGTTCTGTCCACAGACACAGCAGTTCCCTCTGGGAAAGCTCCTGTGGTTCCTCAGGACACCAGTGCCCTCACCAGCACAACGTCAGGGAGGAACGGGAGTGATGGACCTTAAGTGATGGAGAACTTCAGGTGATTAATTAAAATTCTTAAATGACGTTGGATGTGGCACCTATTTGGTGGAATTCATGGAATTCTAGAATCGTTTATGTTGGAAAAGACCTTTGAGCCCAACCACAAAACCAATTTCACAGACCTGTCCCTTGCTGTGATTAGAAATGTCCACGCTGGTCTTGCACCAGAGACGATCTCTTGACCCTACAGAGAAACAGCCCCTTTGCCTTCCCACCATTGCTCCCCTTCAATTCCAACTTTTAAAAGTCCAAATTCCCTGTTGGGATCTCTGAGCAGACCTTGGCTGGTGAGACAGGACTCAACATCCAGCACTGTAAAATGAGGTGAATCCTGGAAGGTTTGGGAGAGCCTGCCCTGACCAGTAACAGCTGAAAAAAGAGCAGCCTGTTGGTGGATTTAATAACTTTTCATATTTAAAATTGCCTTGTCATTTGAGTAATGAGCTCTCTGTGCTTTCTGCTGAAAAAGATCACCATGGAGCTTTATTTTTGGTGGGGTACCCACTTGGGCAGCTCAGGTGTGTTGCTAGCTGCAGCCAAATTATTAACCTTAATACAATTTTTAAACAATTATTAAGCTAATCGGATGCAAATTAAACAAAATGAACCTATAAATATATGTGTTTTTCAAATTAGTAATTGGATTTTTTGATGATCTTTGGCTTGACATTGATAAGCTGCTTCTCATAACAGTCTAATTAGGCAATATGTAAACTTTGGCATTCGGTTCTGTCCTAGTGGCTTTTTCAAATGATGTTTGTAAAATTTGCAATTTCATATTACAGATTAAAAATTAAAAACTGCAGGAGGCTAACATTAAAATGAGAATTCATTTCATGGAAAGCCCTGTAGACAAAATTCACCCTAATAGAATTGTGCATAAGGGGCTGCAAATCATGATCTATAGTTACACAGGGGAAGGCTTGTCAAAACCAGTATTGTTGGCCTGTAGTTCTATTCACAGTATTAAACCCATCAGTGGAGTCACTTTGGGGAAAATGTGAACATTATCAAAGAACAGTAAATTAGCAAGAAATTAAAGCATATACCCTTGCATTTCCAAAACAAAAGATCCCTTCATTAAAAACCTTTCATCAGTGGTTTAATATTCATAGCAGTAATTTGCATAACTAAATCAGTTTTCACTGATGAGAGACGACCAAAGTTTTTTTTTTTTTAGGTTTTTTTTTTTTTCCTTCACTAATTTCTTTTTTGAATGAGCTCTCTAGTTTTTTGATTAAAATTTTACACCAGTAGTTGAGCAAAATTGAATACATGACTTCACTGTATTTGTGAGCATCCTCCTTTTCAAGCCCGGGGTTAAATGCTGCTGCTGGGTGAAAAGCAATGCCCGGGGTTGCTGTGTTTACCTTCCCAGTGTCCAGCCCTCCTGTGCCTCCCATCCCCGTGTTCCTGCCACATTCCAGCCCCAAAACCCCCACATTTGTCAGGTTTTTATTGCCTTTTCCTCGCTCTCATACCTGTCCATAAGCACATGGCCAGGGGGATGATACGGATGAGGTAGGAATAAAGAAAAGTCATTTGAGTACAAGTTAAGAACTTTCTCTGAAAGTAAAACCCTTTTTCGAAGTCCTTTTTTATGTTCTCCAAGGACCAATTCCCTTGTGAGGGGCAGGGAGGGGACAGGAAACAAGTTTGACTCAGGGAGTGAAGACAGAAAAGTTTTTTTTCACTGTAAATCAATCTTTTTTTCAGGAACTATTTCAAGGTGTTGATGGCAAGACTTGATGATCTTTAAGGTCTTTTCTAACCTTAATGATTCTATGCAAAATAAATGGATATTGTGCTGGCTGAGTGGCCTTTACTAGAAATTATTTTGGGAAATAATGAGATTTAATTCATTAAGAGATACAGCAGGCAACCAGTCATGCAGTATTTACGTGTAGGCTCTCTGGGCAGTGATTCGCCCATCTGAAATAACCAAATTTATTGGAATTCTGATGTGACCTCAGTCACAGAAAACAACTGTAACAACAATTAGCAAAGACTTCATTTCTCCTCTTATCCAAACTTTTGCTCATTTATTATTACAACTGGATGGAACTACTTAAAAACCCTTTAATCTTTCCCCTTCCATCCTTAATTATCCAAAGGTGTGATCTCCCAAAGTGTTTCTGCTCTAACCAGCAAACAATATTTCATGCAATTCTGATCTATTAATTCTAATTAATATCGAAGCAGATATTGGCCAGCCCTTCCAAGTTTTTCCTCCTTTTTTAAAGAAAGGCCTTGAAAGAGAAGGACCTTTGTCTTCATAATAACAAAGGTAGATATTTCTTGGGTTTTTTTATTTTTCTGTCATTTCTTTGAATGGTTAATTCCATGAAGAACTATTTTATTATTTACTTTCACTCCAGAATGGCGATAAACTGTCATCTGATGTCCAACTGTGGAGGAATGAAAAAAAAAAATCATAATCAAATAATCATAACAAAATAATAATAATAAATCATAATAAGAAATCAGAATAAAATAATCATGAAAAACTGATTGTTGTTTATGTTACTCAAATGAATCATTAATTTATTTCCGAGAATACCAAAGTGTCCTTTGGTTGTTTCAAAAGGCAGGGCAGGGATGATCAGAAAGATGCTCCCCTAATTATGAACAATCATTGAAATTCCTTAAAAAAGAAGCAAGGGAACCCTCTAAAACCAAAATTATATGATCTATCTGCAGAAATAAATGACAGGACTCACTTTGAGGAGGTTCATGGAGAGCTGGCTCATGGAGCAGGGAAGGACTCCAGTCCCTGAGGGGGAGGAACAAAGGGTGAAGAACTGACCAAGTGACCACATCTCTCTGACCAGCTGACCATGGCCCCCAGCTCTGTCTGTCCCTTCTCTCTGTCCCTCCTCTCCAGTTCAGGGAGTGAAATGATGGAGCAGCTTTGGTGGATCCCTGGGTCAAACCATCACACCTGGTCTTTGGTACAATCCATGGAATGGGCTGTCCTGCAAAAGGACTTGGATGTGCTGAGAGCAACCCTTCATTACTCAGCTAAAGAGGAGCTTTGAGTTTTGCTCTGGACTCTCCAGGTGTTGCAGCTGATGGCACCAAGCTGTTCTTTTTTTAATAAATTTTCAAATTTAGCAAGGAAATTTCTGTGGGAGCAAATCCACGAAATTGGTGCCCCATGGGCTGAACACTTCCCAACGTGCCCTGATGTCAGGGAAAGTGTTTGCAGGTAAACCTGGACAGCTTCCAGTCCAAGGGCAGGAATAATTTCTTCAAAGAATCCCAGGTTTGGGTTGGAAGGGACCTTAAATCCCATCCAGTGCCACCCTTGCCATGGCAGGGACACCTTCCACTGTCCCAGGCTGCTCCAAGCCCCAGTGTCCAACCTGGCCTTGGACAGTGCCAGGGATCCAGGGGCAGCCACAGCAAATCTGGGAATTCCATCCCTCCATCCACCCTCACAGTGAATTATTTCTCCCTGATCCCATCTAAATCTCTCCTCTTTCTTAAGCCTTGCACATTTTAATATAAATTTACAGCCCATGTATGAGAAAAGCAGAGCAAACTTCATGAAAAGCCCACCAAAATCCAAATTGTGAACCATCCCCATGTAAAACCCCAAATTTCAGTCTGCATGTTCTGTGTTAATCATCTAAAGGACAAGACAGAAGAACTAAAAAAAGGCAGAGAGATTTGTTATTTTATTTATGCAACTCTCATAAACTTGGGTAATAAAACACTGACTGCAGTTTAAGGATCTGTATAAAAATGATAAACACTAAAATTTTGGGGTTTATTATTGACTTATTCCTAATAAGATTTATGTTACTTAAATTATTTTTATTAATGTAAAGTTAACACATCTAATATTGCTAAACTGGGGAGAATTCACCAAAAAATAATTTTAAGTGCACAGATTGCTTCAATTAATATCTTTGCATAGTAATTAACCATAAGTGTGTGGAATGCCTACTTTAAATTCCAAGTTGAGACATTTGGGGAGGTAAATTTACAATGTGTAAGTGACAGGGTAAAATAAACTTGCTTCTAAATCTCATCCAGCTCTATTTTGCAGTGCTAATTGTTATTGCTGTATTCGTGACTTACCAAAAACGCTCCACAAAAAACTTTTTCGTGGTCGGGATTTTTTTTTTTTTTTTAATGGAATATCATCTGAAGAAATCCTAGTGGTAGCCCCTGACCCAAATGTACATCAAGAGCTGTTCCCCCATGGCCCTGGCCTATTTATTGCTTTCCTAACTACTCCAGTTCAAACAGGAGCTCAGAACAAAATTGAAAATGAGCTTGGGGTCGTTTTCTAGTCCCAATTTGTTCACTTCCAAAAGCACTACCCAATTTAGCAGGGCTGCTCAGGAGAGGGCAAAGGCTGGAATTGCAGGGATGCAGGAGGGCAGGGCTGGAATGTGCTGGCAAAACAGCATGGAAGAGCCTTCCCAGGTCTGGGTAATTCCTCAGCTGTGACAATCAGCAGGAGAAACTGGAGAAGGCAAAAAAAAAAAAAAAAAAGGTTGTTTTTTAATAGTCCCCGTTCAAAATATGCATATTCAAATCTGTCATGGAAGTCTGGCAGCAAGGCAGGTCATTGCTGAGGACTAAAAATCAGTTTATTGCTATTTATCAAGGTGCTGCTGGGTTGTAAAGGTGGAAAACACCTGATCAGAGCTGCATTTTATCAGGAAAAATATTCCTGTTTTCATCTGTCCCTTGTGCTGGAGGAACTCCTTGTCCTGTGCATAATTAGGGGCTTTACTGCTCAGAGAAAAGGTTTGTGGTGGAAAAAACAAGATGCTTCACACTCTCATTGCCCACTGCAAAGTTTGTTTGTAGCTGCTTGCCCAGAATTAAAATATATATTTTATTTTATTTTATTTTATTTTATTTTATTTTATTTTATTTTATTTTATTTTATCTCATTTTATCTCATTTTATCTCATTTTATCTCATTTTATCTCATTTTATCTCATTTTATTTTATTTTACTGTTTTAAATTTTACTTTATTTTATCTCATTTTATTTTATTTTACTTTTTAAAATTTTACTTTACTTCCTTCTATTTTACTTTAATTTTCTACAGAGGCATGGCTTGCTTTGAGTGGTTTGCATCAATGCCTTTTCAGAATGGAAAAAAAAGCCATGCCAAGGCAGGTAAGTGAATATTGACCCGGGAAAAAACCTGAAAATGTAAATGAAAAGTGAAATAAAGAAGAAAAGTTAGGTCTTATTTTTGTCCTAGTGGAAAATCTTGGAAATAAAATTCAGCATTAGATTTCAGTAGTATTTTTAGATGAATATCTGTCTTAGCTTTTGCTTTTTGGGACTCAACCTCCTGCTCCAGGTGATTTCCTGGCATCAGCAGCAGCTCTGGATCACCTGCTCCTGATTTAGGAAATGCCCATTAGCAGTTTCATTGCTTTAGAAAAAAAAAAGAGACACAGGAAAACTTCCCTGCTATAAATTAGGAGTAAAACCAACTCATTAAACCCAAAAACCCCCACACAAAGTGTAAGAGATTGAATAAAATTCCAGGTTTAAAAATGAAAGCCAAAACTCAAACCAGGTTTTTGGTTTGCTGGAGGTATCGATGGAGTGGCAGAAAAGCCACACACAAATATTTCCCCGTGACCATTGTTTTAGGCTTTATTCCTGTTTTCTCCTGGCATTTCCCACTTGGCTTCACATGGATTTGGTGTCAGGAGACACCCAGCACTCAGGTGCTCAGTCTGGGCAGAAATCGAATCACACCTTTTAATAATCATTTTTCATAATTAATAATTAAATATTAATTTTTTTAAAAAAATTGCCTTGTTTCACCCCTGCTTTTAAGGAGCACTTATTTAAAATGCCTATATTTGAATCTGGGATTTATATGGATGGCACAGGGAACAGACTTCCTCCTACAATTAATTATGGAAGATTTACTCTCATCAGGTTAAAAAATCCCTTCCATGCACAGGTATAAATATTTTTTTAAATAGTGTAATGGGATGGTGGATTTTAAGAACTTGCTATGAACTATATGGATACAATATTTTTTTGTTCAAATGGATGGATTTGTCATCAGAAAAGCTGAAGCAGTTAAATGTGAATGAAGTATTTGTTATGGGATTTTGATCTTCTTACAAAATTTTAGGATCTGATTTTTCTTAGAGACTCTCACCTTTCCCTCTTGGCCAAGAAGCCCTTGGTTGTTCCAGGCATTGTCACATAAATGAAAACCCAAATAGATTAAAAACAGCCAAGTTGCAGCTGCTTTCTGTTCTCCCCAAGTCCTGGTCTCACTGGGATCAGCCTGCAAACAATGTGAACTTTTTTTCCCCTTTCCTTGTCATTTCTTTCAGGTAAAATGTCCTTGGAAGAAAACAATAAACGTTTCCTACCAGCTGTGAGTGTCACGAGGCCCAACTGGAAATGCAGAAGTTCTGTGTAGGTTTGGTAACTGGAGTTGTGCAGGAAATATTCCCAGAAGAATTCCCACAGCCTGATCTCCCTGCAGATCCTCAGGTGCTTTCCCTGAGACACCATGGCCACGAGCAGAAAAAGAGGGAACAAATTTGCCACTTTGCTGCCAGGATGGAGTGGGTTTGCCTGGCTCTTTCCTGCTCCAAGGTCAGGGAGAATAAAACTCAGGAGATGTTGTTTTTGAAGTTTCACTCTGGAATTTATTATCCTTATCTATTACAAACTCACAAGATGGGAGATCTCTCTAACAAGTCCAGTAAGTGAGCTAAAATTGTGTCTGTTCAAGGCTGTTTAGGCCCCAATTATCCAATAAACAGTTGACATCTCTTTTATTTATGCTTCTAATCCAATTATGATCACCCCAAATCCTCTATGGAGACTTCTTTCACCCAGTTACAGAAAACCACCCGGATTCAGGATGAAGAAGGCAAAGAAGAAGGACAAAGACAACACCCCAAATCCTCCATCTTGACTCATATGTATTACTATACACTAAAACCCCAAATTCTCACTTCCTAGGATTCCAACAGGTGTGGATTTGATCTGATCCAATCCCCAGCATATCCCCAGTGCTGGATCTCCAGGACATTCCCCACTGGGTGTGTGTTCCTTGGAGTGGTTTCTCCATCCCCTGTGCTGGAAGTGCTGCCCAAGCTGAAACTTTGGCTCCTCACTTCCCCATGCAAATGCCAAGGGATCTCCTCCAGGGAGAATCAGCTCCAGGCTTGCTGCCAAGGGCTTTGACCTTGTCTTAGGCATTGTTTCATGTCTTCTTTCCAGTTCTTACAAACTCCAGGACTGCTGGAGGCTCCCAAGGTCTTGGGTCCACCCCATTTTGATGACTCAGCTCAGGACAAGCAGCGCTGACTCCAAAAGGGACAAATTTCTCATACAACCAGCTCAGCATCCTTCCACTCCTTTCCATGCTCCCACAGCAGCACTGCAGGCAGATGTTACACCCTGAGTCCCATTTTTAGATGCTCAGCTTGAAGCTTTTCCAGGGATCCTTCAGAAGAGAGAGAGAAGAGACAGCCAAAGCATGGGATATCCGCATGGCTGGGCTCCCTTCCTTAGCTTTTCTCAAGTGGGGAAGAAATGAATCCAGTGGCTCATTCATTTCAGAAGGATTTATTCCCTACAACTGCTTTGGGTTTGCTTGACAAGGTTTTGGCAGTGGGGGTAGTTTCTGGGAGAAGCTGCTGGAAGTTTTCCCCATTTCCCACAGAGCCAATTCCAGCTCTCGGCCCCTAATCATGTACAGGACAAGGAGTTCTTCCAACACAAGGGACAAATGACAACAGGAATTGTTTTTCTGATAAAATGCAC
Source organism: Trochalopteron elliotii (assembly GCA_024734555.1). Classification (NCBI taxonomy): domain Eukaryota; kingdom Metazoa; phylum Chordata; class Aves; order Passeriformes; family Leiothrichidae; genus Trochalopteron; species Trochalopteron elliotii. The sequence goes on along the minus strand of JANPWX010000153.1, from coordinate 738,748 downwards.
CTCCTGATCAGGTGTTTCCCACCTTTATCACCCAGCAGCACCTTGATAAATAGCTCCAGGATGGAGCCACTGCTGGCCAAGCTGAGATGGTGGCAGCATCTCTGGGATAACAGGCTTAGGAAAGGGATAAAAAATCCCCTGCACAACCTCAGCTGGACAGGGGAGGGAGGGTGAGGAAGAGGAGCAGCTCTGCAGTGAGAAAGGAGGGGCAGGAGCTGCTCCAGCTGCCAGAGCTGGGAGAACCCATGGAAGAGACCCAGGCTGGAGCAGGGGAAAGGTGTGAGGGTGATGGAATGACCACAGCCCCACTCCCCATCCCCCTGTGCCTCTGGGAACAGGCAGGGAAAGAAAATGGGGAGTAAAGTCGAGCCAGGGAGAAGAGAGGGGTGGGAGGGGGAAGATGTTTTAAGATTTGGTTTGTATTTCTCATTATCGTGCTCTGATTTGATTGGTGATAAATTAAATTAATTTCCCCAGGTCAAACCTGTTTTGCCTGTGAGGGTGAGGGGTGAGTGATCTCTCCCTGTCCTTATCTTGACCCTTGAGATTTTGGTTATATTTTCTCTTCCTCAGCCCAGCTGAGGAGGGGAATGATGGAGTGGCTTTGGTGGCACCAGCCAGGATCAACCCTCCAGCACCACCACAATTGAATACTGTCATTGTGTGCATTCTTTGCTATTCAAAAAAAAAAAAAAACAAAAAAAAAATTAGATTATCAAGTTAGAGTATTGAAAAGTGGCTGCTGTGCATGGGGAGTTGCTGTATTTTATCAAAAATTATTAAGTTTGAAAGCTCATGAGTTTGATAGTGATGAGTTTAATGTAAATAGTTCACAGATTTGAGTAGCTCCTCAGATTAAAGGCTGCCAAAAATCCTTGGTGACACAAAGGGCTGGAGTCCCTTTCTCCAGAGAGGTGCATTTGGTGTTTGCTCAAAACCAAAAAATGAACTGTGGCACTTTCTGTGGCCAGAACTTAATTTTTGATCAATTTACTTTATCAGCAAGCTCCATTTCTGTAAACATTTAAACAGAGTTGTTATCTATGGCTGTCTGTACCAAGTGTAAATTTTTAAAAACTGATTTGGTTTGTCTTTCAAGGAGCACGTTCAGTAAAAAGAAATCACATTGAGCTAAACGAGAATTAGACTGAAAAATTTAAAAAGTCCTTGCGTTACCCAAAATGAAAGATAAGGTGTTGATCAAAGGTTTTACCTTTATAATTAGAGAAAAACTTTTCTGCTCCTAAGTATCACATCTAAGCAGATTTTGTGGTGGCAGATTATGGAGAAATCACCAAAATCCCGTGTAGATGTACATCCCTGAGAGAATACATTGGTCATCCTGACTTTTTAATTGCAGCTTGGAAACAGAGCATGGAATTTGGAAATGTTTTTGCTGTCTCCCTCTCTGAAGCTGTAATTCCCATTATCAGGGGTCTGATGCCTCCTCCTGTCTGAGCTCCATTCCCACTGCTTCCCCTTTTGTAAAGTGGGCAAAGTGAGAAATGATAGAAAATCCGGGCACGAGTTTCCTCCAGTACACTGCAATTCCCATTAATTGTTGTCATTCTTTCTTTGATTGGGGCATCTTCATTTGTTCTATTTTTCATCAAGTGTCTTGAGAACCTCCCGTGCTTCCTGTGATGCACCAAATACCCAAAGATTTCACTTCTTCTCTTTGTCCTTGACACTTTCCGGGTGGAATTTCAACTTCTGCTTCATGTAATGCTTCCCATCCTGCTGCTGCTTCCCTTTTTTTTTTGTGGGAATCCTGCAGTTAGGATATATTATTAAATATAATTTCATATCTATATTATATTATTATTATATATTATTATTAAATATAATTATTATAGATAATATATTATTTTACATAATATAAAATGTTATATATTATATCTTTATATTTATATTAATACAAAATAGATACTATTTTAATTTTATTAATATACAATATTATATATAATATGAATATTTTATATTTATTATAATATATACATTTATTATACTATTGTATTACTATATTATTTACATTTTATTTACAATATCTATCTATCTGTCTATCTATAGATATAGATACTTAAATATTATCTCATCTATACCAGGACCCTTTCACTCTAGGGGCAGTGAGAGATCAGGAAATCTGTTCCTAAAATAAGAATTTTGGGCTGGATTAGTGTCTCTAAAAGTTTGATAAATTTGTCTGTCCTTTCAAATTTTATTTGTATCCCCAGCAGCCAAGTGGAACTTCATGGTTTCACCTGAGGTTTTGCCCACAAAGTGCATCAAATCCTGTAAGGTTTTTTGGGGCAGCCCCAAAAAACATTTCAACCTTTTTTAACTGTTTTCTCCCCAAAATCCAGACAGGAATTTTTGCAAGAGGAGCTTTTACAGGGTCACAAGAGAGTTGATTTCAGTCCTCATAATCTTCCATCCTGGCCACAGTTCAGGTCTGTGGCTTTCTTGGAAAATTTGAGAATAAAAATAATGTTTCATTTGGGTTATTCAGGCAAGAAAAGGAAGTTTCCAAGGGGAATCCCCAACAACTCAAATTCCTGGGAGCAAAGGGTGTTTCTGTAAGGCAGAGCTTAATTCAGGTGCTGTTTATCAAGGCCAAGCCTAAGGAGCATTTCTGAGCTCACAGAGTGGCTAAGGAGGGCTGCAGGGATGCCCCACCACAGACAAATGTGTGAATAATATGAAAAAAGTGACATTTTAATATTTCCAGCTTCACTAAGCTGTGGGACAGAGGATCAAACACTTCTCCACGAGTCTCTCCAGCCTCACAAAAGCACTGCCTTCTGCCTCTTGGTGAAATGCAAATCTGAGATGTGGCAGCATTTGTGTGTGTGATTCCCAGCAGGACTGGGAAAAGAGGGATGGAAACAGTGTCTGGCTCTGGGAAAACAACCACCACAAAAAAAAAAAGGAATCTGGTGATTTTTTTCCCAAGCTCTCACAATTTACACACTTAAACAAGTGGTACTTAGCCCATCTCCAGGCTGAATTATGAATCACAGTCTTCTGGGAGTGCTGGTTTGTACACCTATGAAACTGGAATTAGTGCAGGCTTGAAAATAAACTGCCTTTTAATGCTCTCCTTGTTTTCTCTTTCCTGAAGTCTGAAGAGAAAGGTCTTGCCTGAGTGTAAAAACTGCCGTGTTATAAATAATTTGTTCTGTCCCTTTTGAGACTGTGAAAATGGAAATGTTTGCTTTCAGCAGAGCTTGTTTTCTGTTGACTTCATTTGATAGCTGTCCAGATAAAAATATGAGCTAATGTATTTTGACATATTTCCTTGGAATGTGTGTGACATCAGCTGCTTGCCTCTATCTTAGGGAATGTCAGAGTGATGTCATGCAGCTGCTTGGTTTTAAATGAATTAAAGATGAAACGTGACCCCTCTGTAGGTTGTTGTGCTGTATTGAAGCTGCACAGCCACATTCATTTACCATCAGCTTTAAAGTACTTCAAGTTTTGTTGCAATAGCAGAAATTCTGATCTCGTGTCCAACAGATGGGAGAGATAAAATACAGCCCAAACCAGGCTCTTCTTCAAGGTATTTATCCTTGCATGCTTTGTGATTTCAGTTTATATTTGCTGTCTAACCTGGTTTTCTACAGCCCTGACATTCACAAGTGCAGCCATAGACTGTTTCTCTGACTGATTCATGCAGGAGGATAAATTACTTAATTAATGCCTCTGCATCTTTTCTGCACTTAAGCCAAGAGGGGAGTGTGCAGTCGGTGACCTCAGTGCCTTAAAACCTGACGGAAATACAAAACCATGAAAATTATCTCACTTCTTCATAGATCAACCCAATTTGTATTGGGAGTGTGCTTGGCATTTCTTCCTCTGTCCAGATCTGAATTTCCACATAAGGGAGTTACTCCTTAGTTGAAATAACAGCAATTTTGGCTGGTTCAGACTCCTCAGAGTGATATCCAGGTGCAAACAAAACCAACCAAAAATTCCTGCCAAACTGATGCTGTTTGTATGTGATCTCCTCTTTACGGAACCAAAAATCTGCTTCCATTTTAAAATCCCCCTACAACTTAAATTTCAGTACATTTCAACAAAATTTAAATTTTAAAATTCCTCTAAAATATCTGTTAAGGCCAGAGCTGTGATTTCTAATTTTGCCATGGCCTCTGAGCTTCCTTTTGGCCACAGCCCCAGCTCTGAGGAGCTCCTCACTGCCCTGTCCAAACTCAGGGCTCCCAGTCTCACCTTTATTTCCATGTCCTAATTCCATAGGCACCAAAGAAACAAGTCTGCAATGACTGAGCAACATCAAATCCCTTGACTTTCCTTAAAAGTCCATTTAAAAAAGCCTGTGACAGTCACAGCAGTTGCTGTGGATTGCTAAATATCCAGGGGGATGCACTCTGTCATTTATAGTGGGTGCAATCACTTATTTAATGGAGATTTAATTAGATAGAAGCAGAGGCCACATGGACACACTTCCATAACCATCAGAAAGGCTGGAAAAAAAAGCCAAATCCCCACTTTGTTTGCCTGGAAAATAACAACTCTTCTGGGAGGTGTTGTAGATACCAACCAGCACCGTATGAACAATGAGTTGTCAGTAAAAGGAAGAAGAGTTCTCCAATTTAATTTATTCTCCAAGATTAATTGGGGAACAAAGTTCCTGAGCTTCACTTGAAATAACTAAAACTGGAGGGTTTAGAAATTTAAAATCTGAGGAAGATCCTGAGATCTTTTTATTTTATATTTTAAGAATATGTTTATTTGTACATAGTATTGTGTCACTGGACTGAACTCAAAAGCTGCTCCAAGTGAGGCCTTGGGGCTGCCCAGGGAGGTTTGGAGTCACCACTCCTGGAAGTGTCCAAGGAGTTCCTGGAGATGGCACTCAGGGCTCTGGGCTGGGGACAAGGTGGGGATCAGGCACAGCTGAGACTCTGTGATCCTGAAGGGTTTTCCAACCTCAGGGATTTTGTGATTCTCTGACTGTGATTCCTTCCTTCCTTCCTTCCTTCCTTCCTTCCTTCCTTCCTTCCTTCCTTCCTTCCTTCCTTCCTTCCTTCCTTCCTTCCTTCCTTCCTTCCTTCCTTCTTCCCCTCCCTCCCTCCCTCCCAAATTTTGAGGAACTCATGCCTTAAATTCCATCTTTTTAGCTCAGGACTGGGTCTCTGCAGTGGTGTGAAGGCAGGAGGAGCCCTTGGCATGTGATTTTCAGGAGCAGAGCCTTGGCCATTCCCACTGGGATCCCTGCCAGCCAGGGCACATGTCCTCCCCACAGCCCGGCCCTTCTGCTCAGATATTGATTAGCAAAACAAGCTCATCACAAAATTGCCCAATTTAATTTTGATCAGTTTTGTCTTCCCCCAAGGAAAATTCACACTCATCTTTTTTTCCCCCTTTACAGGCAGTATTTGAGTTCTCACGTTCTGGATTTTACTAGTGACCATCTGGTATTTTGCAGACACTTCACTGGTGCTGGATATTGATTTCTCTAACGATTCCTGGGCAACCCGGCTCTAATTATTTGCAATTTTTACTGTTTTTAAAGTAGATTAGATGCTATTTTTGATGTTGGCTCTGTTGATTTGCATTTTACTCCACAACAAAAAATAGACCTTGACTTAAATTGAAACAACTGTGCTCCTCAGTTGCATTTTTTTTCAAAGAAACTTCAAAATTCGTCATGCTCTTGCAGTGCCGTAGAGACTGTGGTTTTATTTGTTGTGCTGAGCAGGCACATGATGTGTTTTCTGGAGGATTGAGGCTTGCAGGAGATTTCTCAGCTCAGCTGATGAGTGAGGGCACGGTGAGGACAATGGGGTGACAATGTCCCCGTGCTCCCGGGCCCTGCTCCCGGGCTGTGGCCCTGAAGTGGTGGCCTTGGAGAATTCTCCAGTCTCACCTCGAGCTGGGAAGCAGCAGAGCAGCACAAAGACTCTGCAAGGAAGGAGCTTCCCCGGTTCTGGGGAGCTTTTGCAAATATTTCCTGAGGCCTGAGGTTGGTCTCCAGATGAGGCTTTTTGTTGCTTTGGGCCTATCAAGACTCTCCCAGGCTGTTCTGGGCTATGAAGGTTGTGAAGGTGCTCAGAGGGACAGGTTGGGACAAAGGCACTAAAACAGGGTGTGGAGCTGCTGGAGCAAACCTGAGGAGGCCACGGAGCTGCTCCAGGGCTGGGACAGCTCTGCTCTGGAGGCAGGCTGGGAGACCTGGAGAGGAGAAGCTCCAGGGAGAGCTCAGAGCCCCTTCCAGGGCCTAAAGGGGCTCCAGGAGAGCTGGAGAGGGGCTGGGAACAAGGGATGGAGGGACAGGACAGGGGGGATGGCTTTAAACTGGAAGAAGATAGATTTGGATTGGATATTGGGAAGGAATTCCTCCCTGGGAGGGTGGGCAGGCCCTGGCACAGGGTGCCCAGAGAAGCTGCGGCTGCCCCGGGATCCCTGGAAGTGTCCAAGGCCAGGTTGGACATTGGGGCTTGGAGCAGCCTGGGACAGTGGAAGCTGTCCCTGCCTATGGCAGGAATGATCTTTAAGATCCCTTCCAACCCAAACCATTCCATGACTCCAGGGTAGAGAAAGCCCACCTGGCTCTTGTAACCCCAGCCCAGTGTCCTGCTCAGGTGTGGAACAGCTCCCGGGTCTATTTGCATCTCCCAATGGGAGAAATAATCCCAAGAACCTCTTGGAAAAGCCCTTATTTTTGTCAAAACTTCCTGCTGCATCCTGTTCAAGTATTTACAGCAGTATTTACAGCAGTTCTGTTTTCTCATCCCTGCATCAATATTGAAGTTTAATGTCAATATTAGTACGAAGTGTCTGTGAGGGTTTGGAAAACAGGAATCGGAGCCATCAGATATTTTATTTATGTGCAGTAAATTTTTAAAGCCTCCCCAGTGTTTTGATCAAAAATGCAGATTACTGAACAATTTAGTTCCCAAAGTCTGTCTCTGATGTTGGATTTATTTGGGATCTGCTGTGGGCTGATTGAAATGTGTGAAAAAGTCAATGTTGTCCTCACCTGCAGCCTGGGCAGTGCAGCTGAAAGGTCTCTGCTCTTCTGGGGTTCCTGTGTTAAAAGGAACAATAATTCCAAACCCTGGGTGTGGTCTGAAGCAAGAAATGGGATGATATTCCCTGATCCTTTAAAATTCCCCCCCTGGCATCACCCTGGGGCTGCTGCTGCTGCCCCAGAGCTGCTCTCAGTGCTCCAGGTTTTCAGGTTTTTTAGGGAAATCCTCTTGTTTCTGCTCTTGGGAACACAGAGCAAACCCATGTAAGTAATAATAATAATAATAATAATAATAATAATAATAATAATAATAATAATAATAATTTAATAGTAATAACTCATCATAATTAATACCTGCTAGGTTTTTATTTCTAAGGCAACGTTTTCCCACCTTCTCCTTTGAAACAAAATGTTCTAAGAAAGAATGATAATAAAGTGAAAGTGAAAAAAAACACCACCCTTTAGAGACAAATTTGCTCATTCTTAGTAATTTCTTTTTCAATTAATGGCAAATAAACATGAGTCTCAATAATTACCCTTAATTCCTAATTAATGTCAAATAGCATTCCCTTCATGTCCAGGTGATGGCTCACACTGTTGAGGCTTGGATGCTTTGGTGGTCATCTTTTACACAAATAATCCCTTTAAAATATCACAACAGTTACTGTTAAATCCTAGAAAGTGGCATATTATGACAATTTATTCAATTTCAGAGTATTTAGGGGTGTTTCCTGTTCATTTCTTTTTGAAACTGGAGTTTCTGACAGTGTAGAATGACAGAGACTTGCAGCTGGTCACTGTTTCCATCCCTTCTCCCACATTTTATTTCATGCCTTCAGACACTGTGCCAAATTCCAGGGCACCCTGAGCCACTTTTGCCAATGTCCTCATTTTGGATCTGACATTGTGGATCTGACAGTGGCCACGTGATTCTTCCTGAAAATCTGCTTTGTGTAGAGCAGCTTAAATTATTATTTTGGTTTAATACAGACATTTACGTGTATAATTATGGAACCCTAGAATCCTGGGATAGTTTGGGACCTTAAATCCCACCCAGATCCACCCCATTCATGGGCAGGGACACCTTCCACTGTCCCAGGCTGCTCCAAGCCCTGTCCAGGCTGGTCTTGGACACTTCCAGGGATCCAGGGGCAGCCACAGCTTCTCTGGGAATTCCATCCCAGCCTCTCCCCACCCACCCAGGGAAGAATTCCTTCCCAATATCCCATCTAACTCTGCTCTGCCTGCCCAAGTGTGGCCAGCTATGAAGTTGTCCTTGAATCACCCATACCTGGCTGAAGATCCTGTTCTTAATTTAAATTGACAGGAGAAATCTTTCCATGGCAAAAGAAAATTACGACTCAGATCCATCCCAGGATGGAGCTCATGTCTTGCTCTCAAGATTTTTTGTTTGTTTTGTTTGTTTCATTCAGGACCAAACATGTTGTCATCAGGAAATAAATAAGGAAATAAATAAGCTGAGAATGGGTTTTTCCTGGGGAGGCAGGCAGGAATTTCCAATCCTGCATCCCACATGGAGCAGGGAGCTCTGCAGTCACAGTGACCTTCCACTGGCTGTGCTTGTGTCACTTCTGCTGCTCATCAGCAGCAGCTACAACTAAAGAAAACAACCCACTCAGTGTCATTTTCACTATTTCTATAGAAAAGGCTTTAAATATTGGCTGGAACCACATCTCTTCACCAGCTCTGAGTTGTCCCACTCACATACCAGGATAGTCCAAGGCTCTCACTTTGGGTCCCAGTTTGAAGGGTCACCAGAGAGCTGCCTTTAACCCTGTTAATATTCCATCCTGGCCCCAGTTTGGGTCAGCAATTTCCTTTGAAAGTTTGATAACAAAAGTTATTTTTCCCCTTGGGTTGTTATCCAGGTAAGAAAACTCAGGTTTTGTGGCTGTTGATGAAAAACCTGGAGCTGGTTATCCAGCCTGAGTTCTGTAGGAACTCCACCTCCTCTTTATTTCATTTTTTTTTCAGCTGAGCCATGACTTTTTTGGCATGGAGACATCATTCCTGGTTTATTCCTTCCCTCAGATAACTCCAAAGCACACAGACAAGCTCTGACCTTACCACTGGTGCCCTTTTCTGCCAAGGTTGTTCGCTGGCACAGGGAGCAGCAGTTTGTGATTAATCAAAGTGTTCATTAGAGCCGTTTATTTTCCACGGGAGCAGCACAGAGGTGGTGATTGGAGGTGGTGGCAGTGACATTGCAAGAGCAGGATCCCTGTCCAAGGGCTGCAGCGTAATTATGGGACTGCTCTCATTTGCATATTGCCAGGATGCTGCCAGTAAATATTAATGGATTACTTTTTTGTTCATTTAGCCTGTGTTTTTGAAAGATGCCTAAAAACAAAAAGATCATATCTGTATGTTGTTTTTTAATTTATTTTCACCTTTTTGTCTCCTTTGGAGACCCCTGGTGTATCAGCACTTTGTTTACCACAAATTAAACCTTAGCTGATTGTTTACCAGACTGAAGACCCTTGTGCATTACTCCGGCACTTTCCCTTTTTTTAATAATCACAACCTGGGATTCATTTGCAAGAGGCCCTAATCTGCATGAGAATTATACAATTAACTTTTGATTAACCGCCTAGTTCTTTTGGAAACCGCCGTTGTATAGGACACTCTGCATTTAAATAATTCCCCTTAAATTGGGAGCAGGCCTTTCATTAAAGCGGCGAGTTTGACTAAACAACAACATTTGCAGATAATCAGGGTCAAGACAATAGGCGAGGCTGCAAGGCTAGAATGTCATCTTTAAATATAACAGCTGAGATAAAGGCACCCAGATTGCGCCTTATCGAAACACAAAAAATCAAAGCTCTCTCTTGTCTGTGGCAAAATACCAGGCCCTGGTGTTTAGGGCGCCCATTGTTTGGGTCTAGAAGTGTTGCAGGATTTGCATTCAGAGAGCCGGGTCTGACACACATTACATCACGTAGGGTACTTATCTCGGAGTCTGACAATAATTATCAGGAAGAATGTACTCAGAATGACTTTTTTGTGATTTTTATGCATCCCCAACACAAGGAAAGGGAGATAACGGCATTATGAAAAAGGGGAGAGTCTCCAAAGGCTCTCCCTGGAGCTGCGTTCTTCGATTAAATTTGCTGTGCCACTCTGGTGTGCTGAACAAGTGGAAAGAAAGACTATGAGGCTTTTATAGAGGGTAATAATAGTCCTGAACACAGCCCTTACCAAAAGATAAGATCCATTGTCAAAACAAACAAAAGGAGCGGTATTAAACACCACTTGAAGAATATCTATGAGCAAAGTTTGAAATCCTTGCCTCTTTTTTCATACCTTGAACCTGGCTCTGTGGCATGGCCATCTTCTATCCAGGCACCTTTGCCAGCCCAGAGGCTTTTTCCCTCTCTTCTGCTCCAAGGGGGTTTGTGGTGGGATCCATCCATGGTTCCAGGGAAGAGATTGAAACCATCCCAGCCCAAGTTTGGTGTCTTTTCTATGGGGGATTTTTGGGCATATTTCTTGCCAAAAGCGTATTTAGTTCCTGCAGTGCCTTTGCTGAGGGGTGCTGCAATAGTTTGATGCTCATTTTTTCACAGGATGATTGTGGCCTTGCATCAAAACTCATCTCCAGGTCCAGCACAGGACAGCTGAGGGTGATGGACACCTCAATCGATTTGCAAGAGTCTGGAGTGCCATAAAAAGAGGGAATGGCTTCCCACTGCCAGAGGGCAGGGATGGATGGGATCTTGGGCAGGAATTGTTCCCTGGGAGGGTGGGCAGACCCTGGCACAGGGTGCCCAGAGCAGCTGTGGTTGTCCCTGGATCCCTGGAAGTGTCCAAGGCCAGGCTGGACAGGACTTGGAGCAGCCTGGGACAGTGGAAGTTGTGGAACTGGATGAGCTTTAAGATCTCTTCCAGCCCCAACCAGTCTGGCATTCCACGATTCTAAAAAATATATCAGAAAACAGCTGAGGCACTTCTCAACAGTCTCCCTCAGTCTCTTCACTCTGCCAACACCTTCATAAAGGCTCAGGAGAACTTTTCCTGGGCTTGTGCCTTGTGCATCCAGGATCCCCCGGGCTCTCAGGAGATGTGTGAGTGCACAAACACACAAACCGTGTGTGCTTGCAGCAGGAGCAGCTCAGCCAGCGCCGTCTCTGCAGCCAGGGCTGAACAGGTTTGAGCTCAGCTGCTGCACCTGCTTTTCCTTCTGCTGCCCCACAGGACTCCCAGAGAACTCCTGGAGCTGAATCACGGCTCAGACCTGGGCTCTGATCAGCTCCTTTTGGGGAGTAATCAGTGAGGCAGGGCTGGAGAGGAGGAAAGGGAGTGAGCCCAGGGAAGGGAATGATTCATTTGGCACCTCAGAAAGTTCAGAAGTTCAACCCTGACAAAGCTTTGGTGCTTCAGATCAGTATCTGTAGAAAGGTGAGACCCTTTCAAATCTTTGTTTCAACCTCTTCCTTTTTTCCTCCCCTTTCTCTACTCCTTCTCCTAAGCTTTTATTGCTTCCAGGGGACCCCATTCTTCTCCTAAATTGAATCCAGGTCTTGCTTTTGTTCCCTTCCTGCTTGTTTTGCCCATTTTTCCCCCCAGCAGGCACCGCACCTTTTTGTTACTGCGTTGTTGAGTCACTCATGGTATTCAATCCTTTATTAAAATGTTCTCTATGCCAGTGACACAGTGTGTCTCATAATGCACAAGCAGTCCCAAGCACTCAGGAATCGAGGTGAGTCCCCCAGATCACCCCAGATCATGTCTAAAAAATAAAATTCTTAAAAGAAAAATGTAATTTGCAGCCCTGCCTTTTTTTTTTTTTTTTTTTAAGTTTGGGGTTTGTTTTTAGGGTTTTTTTTTAATCTTATGGGTACTTAAAGACAAAAAATAAAACCAGGCAAAAGGAAGGACTGTGAGAAGTACAAAAGCTCAGCTTTGTGAGTAATGTGAAGTATCACGGGGCTTGTGATTAAATCTGTATATAACATTTGAATGGAGCAGGAGGAGATGCTTTATTTCCTGAGTAAATCAAAGTGCTCTGATATGGAATAAACTGCAAGAATGTATTTATAGGCTCTGGGGCCTCACAGCCACTCCAGGGCACAGCAGCCACCAGCATCAGCCCTGAAGTCCAAGAATTTTTTTTGATTTGGGGTGTGGGGTGGGTGGTGATGAGGGACCTGCCATTCCCAAGATGTTTCCTCAGCTGATTCCACAGGATTTATGAGGGATGCCACAGCTTTGGATTCATAGAAAGGTAACTGACAGGCCTTCCACTGACACACACTGGCTAAAAGGGATGTCCCACACCACAGGCAACATGCCCAGGGTGTAAACTGGGGAGACTGGCTGGGAGATGGGCTGGGGATTGCTCAGTGTGTGCTGAGAAATTATGTTGGGCATCACTTGTTACTCCTGGAT
>JANPWX010000153.1:627554-710481 GCA_024734555.1 Trochalopteron elliotii | reverse complement strand
ATGCACATCCTAAAAGTACTAGTGTAAGACACATCCTAAAGGTCCCAGCACGCTGGGAGAAGGGCTGGTACCAGTCTAGGGGCTCTGCAGATCAAAGAGCTCTTCTCCCATGCTGGGATGTGCCCAGTGCTGGTGAGTTTTGGGGTGTCAAGGGGCAGCAGGGTGTGTTGGGCAGGGAAGGAGTTGGGAATAAAGATTACAGGCTTCCTGCTGACTCTTCCTGCTGCTTTCTGGGTGCCTGTGGGCTGGGGGGACCTTGCTGTCACCCAGCACCCACAGGGGCTCTCCTGAGAGGGGCTGTGGGGAGAGAGAAGCTCCTGAGCTCTGCTGGATCATTTCTCTCCAAAACTGCCAAGCTGGGGTGAGAGGGCATCCTCAAGGGAGTGTCCAAAATCAACACGATTATCTTGATTATTAATATTTGCATTGGCAGAACTGCTGTGGGTTTGTGTGGAGAAGCACAGTTCCCTCCACTGCTCAGAGCTGCTGAGCCCATGGAGCAGCAGCTGATCCAGCTCCAGAGTGGACAATCCCCTTTTTTTGGTGTTTTCCTAAATGTCAGGAGACATTTGTCATGCAATCTGTGTCGGTGGCACCTCCTTTGGGGCAAATCCTGACCCTGCCCCAGAATGTGATGCACTGAGCCTGGTGTACATCACCTGGATCTTCAAAGGACAGGTAGGACTGGATTTTAGATGGGTGGAGGAAATTTGGGCATATTTTTCCAGCAATCCTAGGTATCCTAAGCGCCTTAATTCTCTATATTTTCCCTCTAAAATCAGCCAATTTTTACTGAAACTTAGTCCAGTGTCAATTTTTAAGAAGCACCCCCAGTGTTTACAAAACTATCCCAGGCACTCCAGGGGTTAAAAATAATTCACTCCTTAAATTTTTCAGCTCTTAATTAGACAAGAGATTATTTGAACCAACCAAGAAACAATGATTTGGGCAGGGTTCACTCTCTGGGTATGTTCTGCCTTATTTTTCCTAAAGAAATCCTTTTGTTTTGATTTTTTGGAGCATGAGCAGGTCAAGTGTCATCCTTGGCTCTTTTTTTTTTTTTTTCTTTTCTTTTTTTTTTTATTTTTAAGAAGTGTTATAGTGCATTTAATAGAAACATAATGGAGAGATTTATTGCTGGAGATAGAATTTTGCACTGAGATTCCAACACTGGGTTAAGTTCATTAGTTCTAAAAACTCCACTTTTTTTTTTTTTATTGCTGAACACATCCTTGCTGCGTTTTCTTGCCAACTGAAGCAGCAAATTGGGTTGGTTTGTAAATATGTGGTAAGAAACAATAGGTATGTGCCCAAGAAGAAGAACTTGGTGTTGTCTGAAGTTATTGGCAGAGCTTTTCCCTGGAAAAATCTGGGACTCTTCAGTGCAATTACCAGATCTCTCTGGAGGTCACCTGCAGTTTGGGCTACAAGGGAACATAATTTATTCCAATTCATTTTGGATTTGAGGAGCAAAAGGCACAGGCCACTCACGTGGGGACTGAAAGCAGCAGATTTGGGGGGTGCTGCTTCTTCCTCTGCACCCCAATCCTGCAGCTCAGCCCTGGGTCTGGGGGCCAGGCCTGAGCTTCCCCTTCTGAAAGGCAGAATGCTCAATGAATGGCAAAAGTGCTTTTAAAAGGGGCTCGTGGAACACTTTGAAAATATTAATTAGTGTGTTGAAGCATTCTGCATAGCATATCATAGTAAAACTGCTCCAGGGGCTTGCTTGGAATGAATTATTAATATGAATCCCTCTCTCCCTTATGCTTCACACCCTGATTTTATGGGACTTGGCGTGGGTTGGGGTGTCTATTAGATTCACTTATTGCCTGTTTAGTGGGAGTACTTTGTAGACTGCATCAAAAGGTCACTATTATTTTTTATTTTTTATCCAGAATCCCAAATTTTAATCAGTGAAAAAGACTAAGTTCCCCCAAATGTAGAAGGAGAGCTACGAACTAAAAAATAAATATAAAAGGAAGAAGCAAATCACCACAAAGCCATGACTGAAATAAATTTCTGTGGAGAAGGGGAACGAGTCCAGGCCCCAGGCCCAAGATGGTTTAGGAACATCACTGTGGGGTTTTAGAGAGCTGGAATGGCACAGCCACATACAAATCCCAATTCCAGCCTTGTCCAAACCATTCCAAGAAGAGAAATTCCACTAAAACACTCTTGTAACATGTTCATGCTTCCTTCACAGCCATTTGGATGCCTTGTACCACAAGTAGAGAATTCATTAAATTCACAGAGCACAGTTCCTTTTCCCCTCTTGGCTTTACAATATCACAGAGCTGAACCTGTTAACCTAACACTGAAAGAGAAAAGCTGTGCTTAAAAAAAAAAATTGTTTTTCAGCTCTTGAGGTCTGTTTTGATGAAGTCCCTCGTGTGCAAATATAAATAAATCCATAAAGTAATTTGATTTTTAATTCATACTTGGATTATGGAAATATTTGTATTTGCATGGCTGCTAGACTGAATTACAAAGGGGTTTGAGGGTCCAGTTCTCAGTCTTGGAAGAAAAGAAACAGGAAAATGATGGTTTGGGAAACAGTGGAACCCATGGCACAGAGATTGCCAAGGGACAAAGGGTTGTGGCAAAGCCCAGTTTGTTGTCACAGAATCCCAGACTGGTTTGGGTTGAAGAGAATTTAAAGCTCATCCCATTCCACCAGGGACACCTTCCACTGTCCCAGGCTGCTCCAAGCCCCAGTGTCCAACCTGGCCTTGGGGAGTACCAGGGATCCAGGAGCAGCCACAGCTCCTCTGGGCACCCTGTGCAAGGGCCTGCCCACCCTCACAGGGAACAATTCCTGCCCAAAATCCCACCAAAATTTACCCTCTTCCAGCTCAAACCATTCTGCTTCATCCTATTGTTATCTCCACTCCTTGAAGGCTGAGGGACACTGAACTTTGGGCTTTGGTCTCATCCCACATTCAGAATTTCCAGTGTCTGCAGCACTGGACTGAGCACTGAAGAAAAAGAGAACATTTTTCCCCATAATATTAAACAAAAAAAGAAATTAGTAAGAAGTTGTTTTCTGCATCTGAAAATTGATGTTTAAAAATAGATCTGTGTGGCACCTTTGAAAGTCCAAGGAGATGGAGTTTAAGCTTCCTCTGCAAGAAGCAAAAGGAAAGAAGAAAGGGAAAGCTGCTGACAAACAGCAGTGACATTCTGGAAGCAGAAAGGTTTCAGTTTATTTATGGTGTTAAAAACTTCAGGCGGAGTCATCAGTTTAAAAAGCAAATCG
The DNA here is from genome assembly GCA_024734555.1 of Trochalopteron elliotii. Classification (NCBI taxonomy): domain Eukaryota; kingdom Metazoa; phylum Chordata; class Aves; order Passeriformes; family Leiothrichidae; genus Trochalopteron; species Trochalopteron elliotii. Next base: position 707,225 of record JANPWX010000153.1, on the reverse strand, counting down.
CAGAGTGAAAAATGCCAATGAGATTATTAATAATGGCTTCTCTTTTTTTTTTTTTCCTTTTTCTTCTTTTTTTTTTAATTTTAATTAAAAAAGAACAAAAGGTGAGAGACAGCTTGTTCCACTGGAGTCTAATAGAGAGCATAAATCTGCACCATGTGCAGAAGTTTGACACACATTTGCCTCTCTTGCTTTACTTCCCAGGAGTTCTGAGCTGCAATTCCTTGTTGATGACAGCTCACTGCAATTATGACAGAAAGCAATCATTAGCATCAGCCCTTCCTTACTTTTAGGAGAACCAGCAACTTTTCCTATTTTTTTTTAAAAAAGCAACCCTGAGAACTCCCCCTGCTTTAAGAGTTTAGCTGGTGATGGATTTTTCTACAGAAAAGATCATCTTACGCTTTCTCAAGTTGTGAGTGTTATTGGCTCTATGAAATGCCTTTTTTCTGCTTTTTTTTTTCTGTTCCAGAGGAGAAATGTTGCCAGCTGATTAATATTTTAAGCATGTAGACAACCTGCAGACCTTGCTCTTCGACTCACATTTCTCCTTTCTCTCCTCCCCAAAAATGGTTTTGCTGCTATAAACTCATTGTTCACATTTCCTACTCCCGGGTGAGACGTGATTATTTATTCACTTCGTGTCACCAAAATTCAGGACAAATAATTCTAGAAAGAGTTCAGCAAACAGTTAAAACAATATCATGTGGAACCTCTGTGGAGTTTGGCTGAGATTTCAGCTCCTTGCTTAAAATTACGTGGGTCAGCCTTATGATGAGGGCAGTGGATAGGAAAATCTACATTTCAGGTGCTGAATTTTCAGTGTTTTTAAAGGAAAATGCTGGTGATGTTTAGTGCAACAACTTCTGGGATGCCAATTCCAGGGTTTGTGTGTGCTCAAGGTAGTGCAGAGCAAGCTGTGGTGTGCAGTTCAGCTCCTCTGGATAATTCATGGGGATTTGTTTTTATTTATTATTCAGATGAGGATTTCAATATTCCACGTTCTCATGGGCAAGTGTAAGCTGAGAAACGGAGAGTTTTGGTGGGAAAAGAGAGGTAAAGGAGCTGAAGAAGAACTTGCAGTGGCCTCTCTGTGCTGGCCAAGCCCCAAATCCACAAAGGCTTTTTGTGAACCTCGAGGCTGGCTGAGAGGAGCCACTCCAAAATTGTACCAACACCAGAAAGGTTGGTGATTAAGATGAAAAAACCCATTCTGATAGATTTTCCTCTGATAAATTCTGCATTATTTCTCTTCATGGGACCTATTTCTCCGCCTCTGACTTCTATTTTTTTCACTGGGGCTACTTTTGATTTATATCTACGTGACAATTTCACTTTAGACTACTTTGAATAAGCACCAAACCCAGCCTTTAATTTTCATCATTCATTATTATTTTAATGCCCTTCTTCTCACCCCAGGTTTCTCCTGAATTGTTTGTTTGACTTTACTTTTGTTGAAAGGCTCATGGGAATAACTTCTGGAGTACAACAGACATGGCAAGTGCAGCAGAATAAATTCTGATTTGAAAATCAAAAGGAAATGGAGGATTTCTTCATATTGAGAGTCCTGAATGGCAACTGGCAACAAGTAAATTGCACTGTGCAGACTTTACAGGAGTTCAGAAAGATGATTCTTCTGCCAGTGAATGTTAGGGAGATCTACAGTTCAGAAAAGGTATAAACTAGAAAGGATTCAGAACTATAAAAGACATATTTATGGAAAAACTGGTTCTGCTCCTTAGAGGTTCTCCCTTTCTTTTGGCTTCTTGTGACTCTAATTCTGATTTTCCTCCTGCTCCCCGGTGATATTCAGTAACTCCTCATCAGCTTTCTGCTTTCACTGAGATCAGGGACCCATTTAGGTGCACTCAACCTGGGCCTACCTGAGTTTTTCATCTGTAGGCAAGCTGGGTTTGTGCTCATTTTATAAAAATGAGTAAAATCTGCAGTGGTAAAATCTGCATCTTAAATATTTGCAGAGTTCCACACATCTGTTGTAAAACCACAGATGTGCCTCTCCGTAGATATATATACTTCAGTGTGATATATTATGTTTTATAATTAAAATTTTATTGAATTTTAATATAAAAACAAATTCATACATTAAAAATTAAGTAGAGAACAAACATGTGTGGTATCAGGAGGATACAAGCTCCAGTGCAGTAGGACAACAACATCTGACCCATAAAAACCACCCTGCTTTACTTATAAAATACCTTTGTGGCTGGGAGATTAGTGGGATATATTATTGAGGTTTCAATATTTGGGAAAAAAATAATATTGTTTTGTCACTTCCATTGATGAGGAAAGGAGCAGTTTTTGATATCCCTGTACTAAACACTGGAAAACAAATGGATTTAGACAGAGCATGGCCTCCCACCCAGCAGAGAGAGTGTTGTTTGTGGGATAAAGTCAATATTTTCAAGTAGAATGAAGGAGTTTATTTCTTGCAGTGTCCAGGGGAGCACAAGAATTTGGATACTGGAGATCTGAGCTTGAATCCAGGAATAACCCAGCCCTTACTTGCACTCCTTCCCTGGGCAAAGGTAAGCATTGGTTACACGGAGTAACTTACTCCTTGTAGGATGTGTGTCAGGAAAGATGGAATCATGGAGAGACAAGAGCTTGGAGTGCCTGGAAGAGGGGGAATGGTTTCAAACCATTGGGCTTAGATGGGATTTTGGGCAGGAATTGTTCCCTGGCAGGGTGGGCAGGCCCTGGCACAGGGTGCCCAGAGCAGCTGTGGCTGCCCCTGGATCCCTGGCAGTGCCCAAGGCCAGGTTGGACACTGGGGCTTGGGATGGGATGGGTGGTATGGAATGACCTTTAAGGTCCCTTCCCACCCAAACCATTCCATGAATTTATATTTCTGTGATAATTATATCCTACAGCATCAATAAGAGACAGTCCAGGGCAGTTCAGCACCAAGATTTAATCTTTATATCCCTCTCGGCTTGGGGGATAAAATTGCAGTGTGGAGAAAATGAATGACCCAGCCATGGTCAACAACAGGGACAAGCAGTTGTTTGCTCTCCACAATCCCAACTCATGGACACCACCTTGCTGTCCCTTCCCCAATCCCATTTTTCCCTGATGAAAAGCAAAGCCCAGCACAAGGATGTGTGAGAGAAAACAGTGCTGAAATATTTGAATGGTGTTACATAAAAAGGGGTGATGAGCCTTTGCCTTGAATGCTGCTTTCATTTCCATTTCAAAAAAAGCTACAGCAGAAGTCTAAAAGGTTCAGAGAGGGCTGATGGAAATGATTAGACAGAGGGTGAGATGTGCATGTGATGAGAGCCTGTCAAGTTTAGAACATGAATTTCGTGGCTAACAAGGATAAAAATGGCAAAAAAATGTATCAGATAAGGAATAGTTGATAGGGAATATCTCAGGAAGTTGTTGAGGACACCTTTTCTCCTCCACTTTCTGCTGATACAAGAATCCAGGACCAGCCAAAGATGAGGCAGGGCCCACAGCACAGGCTGGTGACAAGAGACAGAGCTTTGGGGTGGGATGTGGGATCATTGCCACGGGAGTTAGAGACATCAGGAATGTTTAAAGAACAAGGAATTAGAGATTTGGGTAGCAATACTTACATTGGATGAGGTATTTACATTAGATGAGGTAAAACTAAGGGACAGGATCATGGAATCATTAAGGCTGGAAAAGACTCAGAGATCACCAAGGCCAACTTTGATCTCATCCCACCAATGCCCACTAAGCCATGTCACAAAATGCCACATCCACTCAGGTTTTTGGACACTTCCAGGGATGTGACTCCACCACTGCCCTGGGCAGCCTGTCCCAATGCCTGACCACTTTTTCCATGAAGAAATCTTTCCTAATATCCAACCTGAATCTCCCCTGGTGCAGCTTGAGGTGGGACCTCATTCCACATCAGCTCCTGGGACAGAGGGAGGTGATTCCCAGGGCTGCATCATCCCTGTGCTGTGTCTCCTGAATCTTTCCCAAGGCTTTTGGAAGTTGTGCCCTGCCTCCAGCCCTCCCACGTCCAGCAGCACCATCCTCAAAGGAGAAAACAGGCCCAAGCTCTGTTAAAAAAAGTAAAATTTAACTTTTAAATCAGTTTCATTACCCACATCATCATTTTTTCCCTGTTATTTGAAAAGTCAGGTAGGAGTAATCTCTGGGAGTTCCACTGATGAGCAGAGCCAGGTGTGTGGTGGCTGCAGACTCCAGGAATTTTGGGCAGGGATGTTCTGGAGGAGCACACCCAGCCCCACGTGCCCCGAACTCAGCCTGACTCTGCACCTCCAACTTTCCCCACACTCCCCCAATTAAACCATTCAGAATTCCTATTAAAGAGCTGTCCACAGCCCTGCAAATTGATTTATACCCTGGTGACAGTCTGAGCTGCTGCCCAAACTGCTGGAGAGGAAAAGGTCTTTAATTTAGGGGTTGTTTTCTTTCATTCTTGTTCCTTTTCACACTGATTTTCACTTGCTGTTGCTTCACAATTAACTCAAGGTCAGAAGTTTAGGAGGTATCACAGGGTGATCTCAGCTCCACTTGGCATAAATAATGTTTGTGTTCTTGTTTGTTAAATGAACGGATTCAAATAGGATTTTATTGGAGTAGTGAAGCTTTTTATTTTTTAAAAAATAGGGATTTTTTTAAGGAGGTTTGCTAAGTCATTACAGATAATTATTTTTAAGGAATTTTTTAAAGGTGTCACTGCCCATGGCAGGGGTTTGGAACGAGATGATCTTTAAGGTCCCTTCTAGCTCAAACCACCCTTTGATTCTATGTTTCACTGTTGTTATTTGTGCTCTGAGAATTACTGAAAAGGAGCTTTTCAGGAAATTTATTGAGAGTATGAAGAGCTGATGGCTTCTATCTGGTGAAAAAAGAAGTATTTTCCTCTACTCACACATTTACATTGGTGATCTGCAAACTCACCAGCACATGTGAACACACAGCTGAGTAATTCACTATTAACAGTTTATAGAAATCCAAAATAGACCTGGGATGAAAGATTGGATTATTCACAGATAATCTACAGCTCTCCCAAATGATCACTTTATGGCTGTGCACACAAAAAACAAACTCCTGGCTTACTTTTGATTTGGGAAAAAAAAAACAAACCCAAACAAACCCTTCAGAAATGATTAATAGTAATTGTCAGGAATCTATTTTGGAGGGGACTGTCCTTATGTTGTCACATGTCCCATTAACACTGGCACCAGGGTATTGATTAGCCACAAACAAACTCTACTTGCAGTTATTTCACTGCAAAGGAGCAATCAAAAAAAGGTAAAACCCCAGATTTGGAGGTCTATAGATATTGTTTTGGTAAGTCTACAGCAAGATAATTTACAGATAAAACAGAAAAAATGGTGATAATTTTAATAGATGTTATTTTGGTACAACTTATATTTAACATTTTTTGACTATCCAATGGTGTGAGGGAAAATTAAAGTTCTGTGAACTTGCAGTGAATCCCTAAATATCCATAGTTGGATACTGATAGAAGACAGGGAAAGGAACAATTATCATCCCTGCTATGTCAATGCTCTTCTGTGCTGATGTTTCACTTCACTTCCAGGAAAATATTCCTCAGCTCCAGCTGTCTTAAATCAGAGCTGAGGAAAAGCCCGATGAGTTATCTCAGTGTCTTCAAGAAAACTCTCACTGCTAATAGAAAATAACAACCTTCAGACAGCACTTTTTATACCAGACTGTAAAATTTAATCGAGGGTTTTATCTTGCCATAGAAATTTGGGTGTTTTTTTTTAAATAAAAATCCCAGGAAACATTATTATTTCTGTTCAGTCCTTTTCCTAAGGAATGGCTGTGGAATTTATTCCTTTTTTTATTTAGATACTTCCAGGAGCTGCACCTGTTGAATGACACAGGTGGGTCTTCCAAGGGTAAAGTTAATTCCTCAGGAGGTTTGGAAAAATCCTAACCCTTCTCATAATGTTGAAGACTATTCTCACATCCAACAGTGTCTTGGGGGAAAAAAAAAAAGAAATTATATTTCATAGGAACTTGGTGAGGAATACATGACCTCCGCCACTCCCTGATGCAGGAGGGTAGGAAGCTACACCCCATCCAGGGATTTTTTGGGAAACTCCACCCCATCCAGGGATTTTTTGGGAAACTCCACCCCATCCAGGGATTTTTTGGGAGGATGGAGCCTGTAGGGTTGAGCCACCTTGTTCAGCATCAGAGGGAGGATTGCAGGAGCTGCCTGGGATAATCCCAGAGGATGCCCTAAACGCTCGTGTGTTTTGCAGCACTTTGAGGCTTTTTTGATGCTTCTGAGGAGGATGCAATTAGCTTTTCAATGATAAATAAATTAGAGATAGTCGATTTTGCCGTTCACACATTTGTTTTCTTCGCTTTCATGAGGGACTGCAGCCTGTTTATGATTTTCTTAGAAGTTTGAGAGACTTGCTTTGCTTAGTGACAAATCCTCCCCTCTAGGCAGCACAAGGTAAAAAAAAAGAGGAATGCAAAGATAGTGGGAACCTGCAAATGGCCAGTGTGTCTGCAGGGAAGGGAACTCCCTCAGGAGTCCCAGAGGTTTGGTTTGTTTCCTGGCTGTTTATTTACGTAATTAGAGCTCGTAATTCCACACAACGCAAAGGGAAATAAGAAGCAGCGACAAAAGAAATCACCGAAAAGCACAGGCAAAAATCAGTTGGTTATGCAGGACTGGAATAAGGCTCTGATGGAAATTCAAGGATGGTTTTGGCTCTACAGGTGGTGGTTAAAGCACAGCCAGGTCAGAAATGAGGTGGCTGCAGATATTTCATGGAATTCCAGAATGGTTTGGATGGGAAAGGACCTTAAGGCTCATCCCATCCCACCCCTGCCGTGGCAGGGACACCTTCCACTGTCCCATGGCTGCTCCAAACCCCAATGTCCAGCCTGGCCTTGGGCACTGCCAGGGATCCAGGGGCAGCCACAGCTTCTCTGGGCACCCTGTGCCAGGGCTTGCCCACCCTCCCAGGGAACAATTTCTTCCCAATATCCCATCTAAAATTAACCTCTTTCAGCTTAAAGCCATTCCCTGTGTCCTGTCCCTCCATCCCTTGTCCCCAGTCCCTCTCCAGCTCTCCTGGAGCCCCTCTAGATCCTGGAAGGGGCTCTGAGCTCTCACTTGAGCCTCCTTCATGCAGAACAATCCCAATTCCATCACTCTTCATCACCCAAATCCTGTGCAGAGATTTCCTCCACCACCAGCATGTGCAGCTGAGGGAGAAGCTCCCGAGCAGTCTGTGAAACCATTGAGATGATCATAAACCATGATTAAGAGAGTGACATCCAAAGATTTGCAGTATAAGCCTTGATAATTCCCTTTCATTTGAATTTGGTAATTATTTTGTACATTCCAGCTTAGTGTTCATGCCCACTTAGACAAGTTTTCCTATGACTTCAGAGTTTCAAGCAATTCCAAGAGGTTGTTAGAGGAGATAAGGGTAATTCCACCATCAACCTGGAGCTGCTAATGGGCTAAAATTGTGCTGTTTGGAGAAAATTTTTGGCTTCAGGACAGAAAGTATCTGAAAAAAAGTGCTTAAAGTAGCAAGAGTGTGGCTTGGACTTTGTACAAAAGAAAGAATAAAACACTTGTAAAAAGCAAAATCCAAGTAGAAAGAAATACTCTGCATAGTCATGTTAAAAGGGAGGTTAGTAAGGTCAAGGATAAGTTTTGTTTTGAGAACTGTGCCGATGAGGAGTGCAAAAAATAACAAATAAAACAAAATGTGCCTTTTTTTCTTTCTCTTCCTGAATGAAACACAGTCTTTTGTGGAAGGTCAGTCATTGGGAACTGATCAGGGATGATAGAGGCCGGTTCACAACTCAGATTGCTGTACAGATAATTTCAGTCCCATTCTGTATGAGCAGTGGGAATGAGGCTGTCCCAGCTTTGTCTCTGGTTGCATTTCCATCACACCCAGCACTGCCAGGTCTGGCCTGGGAGATCACATCAAACACATTGTATTAGAGCAAGGAAATAGGGGCAGCAATAGTCCCGCCAGTGGGGCACTCCAGGCAATCACAGCAGCCCAGCCACCCTCAGCTGAGACTTATAAACTGCAAGAAGTGGGGAAATGACATTTCTTTCCTTCCTTTATTTCCTTTCTTTCCTTTTACCCGTGTGTGTGAGGCAGTGAGGGGGGAAAGAAAGCACAGCCCGAGCTCTTCCACCCAGCCAGGGCAGGATGGCCATGGATCCTTGGCTCTGAAACTCTCCCTGTCACCTCCCAGGGGCATCTTCTGGGTCTGCAAAAGGTGGAGCTGGTGTCTCCACACTGCAGTAGGCTGGGGGCAGGGTGGTAACACAGGAGATGTAATTTGAAGTGACCTCCAAGTTGTTTCTCCTCCTCCAAGAGGAGCGTGGAAGGGCTGGTTGGGCTCAGTTCTGTGGGGATAAATATCATTGTGTAGACAATGGTATGGAAAGTAAGCAAAGACTAAGGTGGAAAATGAATGGGAGTTGTCTGGAATTGGATGATCAGAAATAGTTGCACTATCAGAAATGAAATTGCAGAATCACAGACTGGTTTGGCTCGGAAGGGACCTTAAAAACCACCTTGTTCCAACCCCTTGCCCTGGATGGGGAAGATGACAGGCACCTGTAAAGCTCTGGACATCTCCTGATGCTAAAAAGAGAGAGAAGGGGAAAAAAATAAAGAAATCAAAAGATATGATCCTCATCGTGAAAGTCAGACCAGTCTCAAAGTTCTTAACTCAGACTCCAAGTCCCTCAGCCCCTCTTGAGGGTGGGAGGGAGGAGCTTCCCACATATTTTGGGAAGGGCAGGACCATGGGAGCTGTGTCTGTTTGCCAGGCCTGTAATGAGCACCTTGCCTGACATTAAGCAGAGGCAATAACTTTGTGATGACCTAAATTCATTTAAAAAAGAATTACTGATGTATATATTCAGGTCAATAGCGCTTTCCCCAGGTTTCAATAATCGGATCAATTATCTGAATCCAATAAAATCTTATTAAAGAAATTCAGAATTATCTTTAGAATAGCTGGCCTTGTAGTCCCTGAGTAGGTTACAAAAACTGCTATGAAGAATTACTGTGACCTACTTTCTGGGCGGTACAGATATCATTATCATATCAGAGGTGCAGGCTGATAAGGCTACATGACTTCCATCTCTTATTGAAGAGAGTTTGGCAAAAAACTCACACAAAACTTTAATCTAGCTCTCCAAATTATTTTACTTTCTTAAACATCAGCTGAAATTTGGAAAGTCAAAGCATTGCACGTGAAGAAGCACCTATTGAATGAAGTGAATGAGGTAAAGCCAACAGGGTGATGAATGTTTAAAGCACCTGGGGTGGGGACAAATTGTTGTTGTTACAGGTCAGGAATGCTTGGTCAGCCCAGGCACAGCCACGCTGACCCAGCAGCATTTTACACCTCCTTCCACAAAGTGAGGACTTGAATCCCGAGGCAGAGGAGGAATTACAAAAAGCCAATGTTTTATTACCAAAGTCAGTGGAAAATCTTCCAGCCTTCTCTCTGCCAGGTGAGATGTTTGGTTATTTCATCGCTTCTGAGACAACCACTTTGTTAAAATGTAGCTGGAAACTTCCTTGTGTTCCTAAGCTGTTTTTTGATGGGGCAGCATTTGCAGATCCGGGCTGGGGAATGAGGCTGTACTGGGCAGGATTGTTCCAAAAGCTGTAAAAGCAGCTCTTTAGTGTCTGGTATCTCTGAAGTCAACCCCACCTCCATGCTCGTTGTCTGAAAGAAACGTTGCCTTAAAAAATACCCTAAGATATATGAGGGGTGAAGTTTGGAGCTGTGAAAGACAGCAGGAATTTAACTGGGATTGCAGTGGGCTCAGGGTGGACTCTGCACTGGTGTTTCTGGCATGGCACCCAGTTTCTCTTGATGCCTTGGGAAGGATGACCTGAAACAAAGACTGGACAGAGCTGGTGAATAAAGTAGATATTTATTGAGAGGCTTCCAGGATACACCTTAGACAAGACAGGGCCTGGCCAGGGCTACAGCCAAGATGGACTAAGAATGGTCACAAAAATGGCTGGCTGGTCATGAATTCTTACATTTTTATAAGTTTAGGTTCATTTGCATATTGGGGGTTAATTGTCCAATTACAGCTTCAGGTTGTGAGGTCACATCCTTGTTTCTCCCTTCAGCCCACCCTTGTTTGTGCTTTTGGGCCTGAAAGTTGTCCTTGGTCTTCAGCAGGAAAAGGATTTGTTTTGTGTCCCTGCTGTGTGCAGAGCTGAGTGACACTGAATGTGAGCTCAGAACAGCACCCCTGGGCAGCACAGAACTGGAAAACATGAAAGCTGAAACTTAAGAGATCACTTCCCACCTCAGGGGGGAACCAGTGAAGGAGGGGCAGGAGGTATGTGGCCAGCTGGTTTTAACTCAGCTCTGCCCCATCCAGCTGGAGGTGTTGAAGATGCTGTGCTCCTGGTGAGAAGCATCACCATTCCCACCACAGAGGGTAAGGAGCTTCTCTGAGCTGTGCAAACACAGAACCCCCTTTTGTGAGGTTACCAACACGTGAGGTCAGAACTTGTGCAAACCGGTGGAGATGGCACAGAGAGCACGGCCAGGAGTGCAAACCAGTGGAGATGGCACTGGGACCACAGCCAGGAGTGCAAACCAGTGGAGATGGCACTGGGAGCGCGGCCAGGAGTGCAAACCAGTGGAGATGGCACTGGGACCACAGCCAGGAGTGCAAACCAGTGGAGATGGCACTGGGAACATGGCCAAGAGTGCAAACCAGTCGAGATGGCACTGGGAGCACAGCCAGGAGTGTTCACACCCCTCCTGTGCCACTCAGGCCGCTGTCCACCAGCCCAGGCATCCCTCACCCAACCACCCTCTCTTCAGGGCCGAGCACAGCAAAAGCAGGAGAGGCAGCTGTGGGACCTCCACACCACTGGGCCGTGAGCATGGCCAGGATGATTTTCCATGTGTTAATTAGGAAGCCGAGGCTCTGGGAGCCGGCTTGAGAGCGCTGAGCAATCCCAGCTGCTGCGCGGGCCCTGCCGGCGCGGCCCAGCCAGCAGAGCCAGGCCCTCCTCCCTGCCAGCCCTGGGCTTTGATCTGGCCCCCATCAAACCAGTTGGGTCCCAGTAGGGTGGTGGGAGGCAGCAGGAGCTGGTGGTGGCCTGTGGCTCAGGGCAGCCACCTTCTCTCCACACAGGCCCACCGGCCCCCGACCGGCAGCGGGACATCAAGGCAGGGCCGACCGACGAGCGCCGTTAATTAGGAGGCTGAAATTATAATGTTTCGTTAAAGAACAAAGAGTCTCCAAAGGAAAAATATGTGCTGCATATCTGACAAAGATAAATTGGATTATTCAAAATATTCCTGATGAAATGTTACATTTTGCAACTAATTATCAATCTGTTTTATCTCCGGACCAGCTGGGCATTTTTGTGCATGCAAGACCTGCCTTACCAATGATCTTAAGATGTCACTGTAGCGTTTACATCTTTTATTTCAAGATTTAAATAACTAGGAAGTAGCTAATGTAATTCACTGCTGAGAAGAAAGGCTAGTTAGTTGAATGCTTTCCAAAGTGATCTTCTCCTAATGAACTTCTCTGGACTGTGAGTAATGAGGCTTTATTCAAATAATGTTTAAGAAAGGTTTTTATAATGTAATTTTTTAAAGAAAGAGAAACATTTAATGCATATAAAATATCTTTATTAATCCTATACTGCCTCATGTAGCATTAAAGCATTGTGAATATTTGGTTTTGTTCCCTCTGAATGTTCCTTTGTGATGAACTGGTTGTAGCAGCAATGGAGCTATAGAAATTGGGCAATTATCTCATAAATGTTCAGTGATATCTTACAAATTACAGTCTGACATGATTACAGAGCCATTTTGCTGTAAAAGCATTTGTTGTTTAAGTATATTTATATATCACAGTGGTCTGTATTTCCCCTGGTCCCCACTCAGACACTACTCCTATGTGCAAGAACTGGGCTTTGCTATCTCTGCTATAGCTCACCTTCGGGACAGCTGTGCTGAGATTAATCTGCTGGAGGTGTCATAAAATTTTCTTTTGAGTGTGATTTTGTGGTAGTTTTCAACTGGAATAGGAGAAGACACCTCATAGGTTCCCTGCAACAGCAGTGTTCTGCAATATCCTGGGCTCTTCGTGAGGTTATGAAGTCCTCCTGCAAGTGTGGAAGCAAATTTTGCTTTTATGGCACTGAACTGACAGGGTGGCCAAAAATAAATTTAAGAAATGAAATATTTTAAAATAACATCTGCTTGGCCAATTTCTAGGAAAGGACAACCATAAATGTATTTGAGCAAACCTCCCTATTTTTAATTAATGAATGAAGTGGTATCATTGAGTATGGGCTGATCTCATCCCCCTAAAAGTTGACTCCCACTGCTTGCAGGACCTGACTGATACACCCCATGATTACACATTTCTGAAGCTGGCTTTATTTACAGCAGAATATCAGCTCAAAAAGGACTTCACTCTACATCTTGAATTTTTCTGCTTCTATCTCCCAATAGTTAAATTTTGAACACTATATCCAGTATATATTCAAAGTTTTCCCAGAGAATAGAAACTGAATGTGGAGACTTCAGCCTGTGGTACATGGAATAAAACGAAAGCAGTTTTCTCAGCCTGTCATTTTTTCCTCCCCCTTCTACAGAGTAAATTTTGTCCCACCTGATGATCATTTTAACTGTTCAGAGCAGGTTCTGCTTCACCATAGAAATGAATTCTTTCTCCCATTTAATCAGGGTCTTCCCAAAGCTTCCCAGTGTGTTCCCTGCTTTTCCATGCTCTATCAAGACCTGACCCTGCTAAGAGCAGGAGGTGCTTGGCACACTGACCTTCTCCCAGAATTCCTGCCAGTTAGGAGTGGTCAGCACCCAGCAGGATTTGGCCCTTGCTTTGCACAAAAACCTCCCTCAGTCTGAATGTTTCATAATGTATGTTTAAACAGTCGCAGCTAGAAAAGAACTTTGATGAGGCAAAGGGGTAATTGGATTTTCTTGTTCTATAATTAAAAAGGTATATATTACATCCACATTAATACCAAAAGAGTTCATCATGATCAGTGTTATTACAATGAATACCAAAGGATTTAACAGTGATTGGCCACTTAGTTTAAAGGGTACCTGAAATCATTAAATTGTGTGCTGGAGGGCTTTTGAAGGCCTGTTGGATCGCCTGCCACTCCATTTTTTTTTTTACTCCTGGCCTGCAATGTGAGGTTTACTTTTACAAAGTAGGAGCAACAGGGTGATCATTTTCCTTTATTATTCCCTTATTGACTTCCAGTTAATTTTAATCTTTGCATTAAGTGACCTCTATTAAGCTTGCCATGTATCTGATTACTCCGCCAAGGTTGAGACCAGAAGGCGACCTATTGCACCACATCAATTGTCCTTCACAGAAGCCCTTACTGTTAATCAAGAGAGGAAGATTAAAGGAGATCAGAACTATCAGCCTGGAGTGAATTTTGCATTTGAATACACCTTTCTACTAGTGAGTGTGTATTGTCCTAGAAAGAAAACAAATATGAGCTCTTATAGGAGCAGCTTCTGCTCAAATCTCCACTGAGAGAAGTTCTCAAGGCAATGTGGTATCTGCAACCTTAGCTCTACCCCTAAACACTTTAATATGTTTGTAAAATTCTAAGTTAGATACATTTTAATTTATCTGTAAAATCCCTAAATAAGTTTTCTCATATTTGGTTTGAACAAACAAAACCTTTTTTTCCTGCAATCCTAAAATGCTCACATTTAATTTTGTTCAGTTCTATGTAGGTATAAATGAGCCTAATTAACTCTTATTCTTAGAATCACAGAATCTTTTAGGTTGGAATAGACCTCTAAGATCAAGTCCAACCATTAAACCTACTCAGATTATTGGATAGGTTAGAGTTGACTCTTCATCAGCACATGAATGTTCACACTTTGAGGCAATTCCTTGCTGGTTGTTGGTCTTCGTAGAATTCCTTCGGGAGAATTCAGAATTTAGGGTTTGTAGAATCCCTAAACTTGTATCATTTTGTGCATTTTCAAATCCCAGGGACTCCAATTAATTAAACCATAAATTTATTTGTACAGGATAAATTTTGGTCAAATATTAATTTTCTTGTATTTCATTATCTTAATATATTTTGGAACTTAGGCTGAAATTCTTAGTGACAAAAATTCTGAAATTCTGAAATAATTGTTGAAAGCTACAGTGTGGGTCTAGAAAAGATATTATAAATGTGTGTAAAAATAAATGTATTGATTGATCCCTGATTATAATTATGCTATTATACATTAGATTTCTGTAGTTTAAAAGTTTAATCTCTTCTCTTCAAAGGATCTCATGTACACGACTTCACCTTTGATCATCTACAGAAGTAAAATAACCCTTGAAATTAAAAAAGAAGGTAAGCTGGTGCTAAAATCAGAGTTTTACTGCAATTAAGTATTTGCAAGGTCAACTACAGCAGTCTAAAATATTCTGAACTAGTTCTGAATGTATCAAATTAATAAATATATTCATAGAGGGAAAAAAAGTGAAAATTAACCTCTTTCTAGCTAAGGAATCTAACAGGTGCTTTAAAAAGAGAGCTGATCTTTTTTGGAAGATATTTTTCAAAACCTAAAAATCCTCTTTTCCCTTTTTCTCAGCATCCCCATCCTGCACAAATCCTCCCAAGCTTGGACAGTTTGTTTAGCTTTCCTAGGAGCTTGTGGAGCTTAATTTCAGTGCAGGAGATCCCAAGAGCTTTTCTCTTTTTTAATAAATTCTACCTGCATGAACTTATTCTTAATATAAAAATGACCAGTTAGAACATGAGACTGTCATTTTATTGAGATTCAGGTCAATAATTGTATTTATTTTCTTGACAGAAGAGTCACCTCCAACATTCAGTAATTTGATCATTGTGCTTAATTCATAAGAAAATGGGACTAACCCAACTCAGAAATGCTTTTGTTCTGTGGTTAACTCCTGTTTTTAAATAGTTTTATGATATATTTTTATGATCCACTTTCTCCAATTAGACAGAAAAGTTGCCCAGCTCTTCAGCTCTCCAAGGGAAATCGGGGAATGATTAAAAAAAATTATGTGTTGATGCATCTTTATGACTTAAATCACCGCAAGCGTATTTATAACTTTTAAGGCATCGAGCATCTGTTCTCCCTCTTCCAGGCTGTGTAAACAAGAGTGATTTGGCTTCCCCTAAAATATCCTCTTCTTTTTACAAGTCCAACAGATGCACCGTGGTCAATGACAAGGCATCCTGGAGCCCGGCAGCTCGGCTTGTTCCAATCAACCTCGGCGGGAGCGGGATCGCCAAGGGATCGGCGGGAGTCGGGAACAGCGTTTAGCACTTTGCTGACCTTGAGTCCACCTTTTCAAAACTCCTCCTGGAGCCAAGATTTTTTCCAGCCATTTTCAAGTGATTTCTTCCACTTCCTCCAGAGACTGAAACACTTGATTGACCCGTGATGTTCAGTGAAATTCTTGCACCGGGAAAGAAAAAAATGTTGGTAGTCCTAGACATGAAAATACTCATGAACTTTTTTTTTTATTAAGTCTTCAAGAAGTTTTCAATGTAACATCTGTCCAGAGTGTTTAACAACAGGTATTTGGGATTTCTTTTCATTGTGAAGGAAGATACAGAAGCAAACATGAAAAATAGATATTTAATTTTAAATGTATGATTTTTGCCTGTATTTTAGCCTTGTAGATACCACTTTGTCTCACTTGAGAGTTGCTAATAACCAGGAAATTATTACTGAGAACTTCTGAAATGACATCAAGTAAAAAATTAAAGGATATGAGGAGGCTTTTTTTAAGAAATAAAAGCTTTTAGAGCTGAGATCTTGATAAATTATTTCTCAGCATTCTTTAGAAAGAATAATGGAGCTGAAGTTTGTACTGTGTGTATTGTGTTACTTGATAAATCTCTGGCTCACAGTACCTACATGAAAACAGGACTCCCCAAAGACTTGTCAGGACTCTATGTTAAAGAAGCTCGCACAGGGAAAGAGGGTTTTTTATTTCTAACTCACTGTTAGGTTTTATATTTTTTGCTTAAACTTTGTAGACTTTTTGTGGCATCAAAAAAAGAAAGCTCTTTCAGCTTTAAGTTTTGAATCGGTCCACGCTGAATCAACTGAGTGGTAGAAACAAGGTATGATAGATCAGTTTTCTGTGTTAGAAAACCAGGGAAAAGAAAACAAAAAGGTTTATTTTTACTAAATTACTGAAAAGTATTTTTTTAATATCTAGTTTAACCCTACTTTGAAGAATTTACCTATTAATTATTTTCCAAATGGCATCGGCAAGAAATATAGATGACAAATACACCAAATAAGAAATTCTGCAACATGTTTCAGTATTTGTATCATGGGTGGTCATGTTTGATCTTATCTTGCTAATTTGCTCTCTCAATTCATTAGACAAAACGTTTCTTTGTTGAAATGTACCAAACCAACATCCAAAAATGCAACTTAATTGCACTGAAGCACAATTTTCTGGAAATCTACATCTTGAAAGCTTAAACTCCATAAATTTCCTCATATTTCTCTCTATAATAAACCCCTGGACAAGAGTTAGGTTTTGCTTTGGGTTTTTTTGTGTGAAAAAAGTGGGAGCAAACACTGAATTAATGAAAGTTGAAGATGAACATTTGGAAGGTAGGTATGTAAGACTTCATTTATTTTAAAAATTATTTTTGGGACTCCATTTGTTTATTCTGGATAATTATCCTGGCTGGATGGATTATTGCTTCCTAGGGATCCATCCAAGCCCTGTGGGTTGCCATTGGCCTCTGGGCACTAGTGAATTCCAGTGTTAATTTTATTGAGCCTTGGGATTTCCTCCTCCTGGTCACTTTTCCCTGGAACATGTAGGGCCTCAGCTGCACCAGATCTCTCCCCCAGCACATGGAACAGGGCATGGCATGGACAGCATCTATAATTTAATTGTACAGCCTGAGTGTTATTCTCTAATCCCCTTGCTCTGCTGTGTCAGAAAGCAGGACTTGATGGTCTGGCTGAGTTTCCACGTTCCAGAGGTGATACTGGGTCAGTTCTAAAGAAAAAAGATGAGAAAAAAAAGAAGCTGTACACTTGTGGAACAGTTCTGTGCTACAGGCAAGTTCAGTGTGGTGGAGAGAAAGAGTTTTATAGCTCAGGAGAAAATCCTATATCCATCCCAGCCCCAAAATAGGATTCAAGTTTAGGACCACGTGGTACAAAAAGTTGTGCAGCCTTTGGTTTGCTGTTTAATCTGGTTGCTCATCTATCAAATGAGGATATTGATTCTGATCTCTCACAATCTCCAGCGAGATTTTTAAGGGTATGTACGAAGCACCTATAGATCAGTGAGCTCTGCAGAGATTCCTTAGAGTGCAAAGTGCTTTTAAATGGTGCAGCTGTCTGCTGGGCCGGGCTGTGTTTAAGGGTTGGTTCACCTAACACTGCTCCCTGTTTTGTGCAGAGGTGCTCGGGGGGGCTGGCCAGGCTGCCTTGCAACAGAGCTGGCAGAGCCTGGTGGAAAACAGAGCTGGAAAAGTCAATGCAGCTCTTGCTCAGGTTAAAGGGAAGATTGCATTGTTATACCTTTAGTTGTAATTCCGAGGGCCACTCCAGTTCAATGCAGGCTGTATTAATGTGCATCACTTATCCATACACTGAGTCAGTCAATGACTACATTGATCCAAGGCTGTGTTTTCTTTCAGAGGATGCTGCAATGAGGCAATAGAAATCATTAGGGCTTGTGATATTGAAATCCTCTTGGTGCTGGCAGACCTGGAGCTCACATTTCACATACTGTTGCAGCAGCACAAGAGCAGTCATGCCTGGAATTTCGAGTGAAAGTTTCTGTTTATATTTTTTTGTTGAGTGAATCTGCTCTGTTTTGTTCCTTTCTCTTGTACTCAGGTTATTTTGCTGAGATATATTGTGGACCTGGCATGCCGGTCCAGGGCAAGGTGGCCCTGCCCAAGGAAAGGGGTGGGACTAGAAGGGCTTGAAGATCCCTTCCAAGCCAAACCATTCTGTGATTTGATGATTTTATGTACAGGATGTAATCTTCTCTTTGTGTGTTGAATGTGATTCTAGGGATCAGGTCAGAAGGGGCCTTAGAGATCACCTTGTTCTGGCCCCTTCCATGGGCAGGGACATCTTCCACCAGACCAGGTTGTTCAGAGCTCTGGAGTTTCCTGATAAAACCCCCTGAAGGTCTCAAACAGCTCTTCCAAAACCTCAAAATTATTCAATATCCTCTTCTTGAGGTGTCTCACCATTTTAGTTGTCATCACAAACTTTTAAAAGCGAGACACATCTTTTGAACCTTAGCTTTTTCCAAGCTTTTGCAAATGGCTGGATGCTTAAGAGACTTCCAAAGTTGATACCCTGTTCATTAAAAACAGTAATATGGTCATTGCAAAAATGTTCATGAGCCCTTCTTCAGAGGGACAATGCAGAGGCACGGGGAAGAAAATATTTCTAGTTGCAATCTAAGCAAAAAGAGACTGTTACAAGTAGAAAACAGAAGGAAATGATGTGACTCTGGTTGACATTATGCAGGGGAGTTTCAGCAATCTGCAGCCTCATTATTGTCAAGTTCTTTAGGATATTCATAGAGGGAGAAGGGGAATAATGACCTACAGTTGGAGGAATGAATAAGACATCATTCAATAAGCTGCAAGTTTAATTTGGAGAATATGGCTGAGGAAGAAATGCAGCAGGGAAAACAAGAAGAAATTTGTAGAACATTCCCCCAGTCACCCAAGTAAACCCCCACTAAATACACCCAGTAACCTGTGCTCATAAATCCGTGTGCAGGAAGGGCAGTTGTCAACAGGTCGTTCCAATTTTCAAATAAGGTTTGTCCTTGCAGGTTTTCTTCACACCTCTCCTGATGGCTGCAGGATTAAGACTATAAAAAAAGCGGGGTCGTGGAAACAAATTGGAAAATGCCAACCCTCCCTCCAGCTTCAAGTTTCCTTTTGAAATGCTGTTTAAAAAAAAAAAAATTCTCCCAAGGAGATCATTGGTGACTTGAGGGATGGAAGAATTGGAGTATGGATGCTTTAGGAAATGTGTCAGGCTTTGGGGAGGTTATGGAGCTGATTCAGCTAATCTGGATGTATTAGGGGAAATCTCCCTGCTGTACCCCACCTGAGCATGGCAAATATTCCTTTCATTTCCTGCAGCAGACCTGAAGACGTGTTATGAGGTGGCTTTTTCTGGATGATCCTGAGATAAACAGAAACTTTATAAGAAAAGCTGTTCTTCATGGAAACCCCACTGCAATCCCGAGGACTTTTGGATGAAGTTTTGATAACACTGGTAAGGAGCAAAGTGTTACTGAAGGCGGAGGCATTCAGGTGAAACCCTAACCCCGAATCTTGACCGTTTGTTGCTTTTAAAGACCTCTTGGCACTTTTCACAAGAGCAGAGGTGTGAGCCCTGGTGTCCTGGCCAAATTCCAGCCTGGGTAATTAAATTCTGCTCTCCTAAAATCCCCCCTGTAGTTTCAGCCGAGTCCAGGATTCCTCATTTCCTCTGCGAAAGTGCGGCACAGAATTGCTTTGTGCCGGTAAACAGCTGCCACAGCTCACCCCAGAGGAATTGCTGCAGCTCAGCCCTGAATCTTCCTCTGTCTCTCCCTCACACACACGTAGGGCAAAGCTTTGTCCCAGAGCACCCACGAGCATCCCTCCTCCCTGGCTGTGTGGGATGCAGGAATTGTGCAAGGCACAACCAACCTGCCACGCAACCCTGGACCCCATTCCCCTCTCTTAGTCCAATATTATTAAACCCTGCTCAACTTTAGGGAGTCTAGCCTAAAAAACACCTTGCTATTTCTGAAGAGCTGGGGAGATAATATGTTGCTGGTGCTGCTCCCCTTGATTTCTGGGTATTGGTCATTCCTGGTAAATGGTTTCATTTTCTTTGCTGAGGAAGAAATCTTGAGTCCACTTCTACTGGGGCTTGTTAAGCTGTTGCCTTGGGGGCCAGTTGATCAGTTGTTAAGTAGTAAGCAGCTTTGGCAGGCAACAGGCGTAGGATCCCCTGCAGCTACTCCAGCCTGCCCATCCTATCATTCTTTAGAGAGGGAGCCAGGGTATTGTCTTAGAAGTGCAATAATGATAAAATAAGAGGCAGAACCTCTTCATTCCACTTTGCATGTACAGGTATTTTAGTCAACTCCGTGACATCTGGAGGGACAAATATGTAGATAAATATTTACTTGTCAACAGTGGTTGTGAAACTCCAGGTGAGAATTTTTTACAGATTTTTTCTTTTTTGGATAATAAGTCAGGGGCTCTGAGTGAAAAGGCTGAGAATTGGGGCGGCTGTACTGAGAGCTCCTCAGCTGTTTGTCCTGGCTGTTATCAGCTTCAATTCCACATGAAAAATTATGGGAAAATATGGCAGAAATCCTGGCCACAGACAGTCAGGCTTAGTGTAGAGTAATTGTGCCACACTTCCATCTGACAGCAAGGAAGTCCTTCAGCTGTGATTTTTTTTTAATATTGCTATTACTTTATTCTTTAATTTACTGCCTTAATTGTTGTGTCATATTTGCCTGAAAGGTGTGACACTTTCTAAGCATTGGGACAAAAATAAAAGCCAGCTTTGTCATTTCTCTATCTCAGAAGCATTTCTATGCTAGCAGAAATATCTATTTTCCAATCTTTGTGCACACTGAGAAATTTCATCCCTCTGATTTTTTCCTTAGCTAAGTACACCGGGAATGATTCAAAGCAAGCTCGACAGATTCCTGCTTTTCACATGCCAGTAGGGTTTTTTAAAATGTATTTTATGCTGGGCTTATTTTGTTTGGTTTTTTGGTTGACTGAATTACCCACATTCCTTGAAATGGTGTTTAGTAATTCTCAGCGACTGCAGAGATGCCTACTGGGAAGTGGTCAACGGATCACAACAAACCCCACTGACTCCGGGCTCTCCTACTGCTTTAACTCAATTGCACTTTCTTATCCAAAGCCACATCTCTTAGGAAAATCCCAGAAATGCTGTTTGCCGTGAAGCATGGTTTTAATATTATCACAGCTATTTGAAAAGACAAAAGATTAGAAAGACTATTTGGTGCTGAAGGAAGAAATAGTTCCAAGGGATGGATTTACCACAAACAAGATTCACATTTGCTGCTAATGTTTGCTCCAGAGTCTGTCTTCAGCTAAATCATTTCCCCCTTGATGCTGGGTGTAACTTCAATGGATATAAAAGGGGGTGGGCATTCTTCATCCCAGTCTTGATCTCCTACAGGCCGTAAATAATTACAGAGGAAATTGTATCTTGGGATTTATCTATCTATCTATCTATCTATCTATCTATCTATCTATCTATCTATCTATTTATTTTTGGCCTGTATTGATAACGTATCACTGGGATTCTAAGCTTGTTAAAAAGTCAGATGGGGGGATGTGGACCTGATAATTAAAATATAGATGGATTTTAAGGCAAGCTGGAGGCTAAAGTGCAAGTCCATGGAGCTGTTCCATAAGAAAACCACTGGCATCCTCAGGGAATACTGTGATCCAGTTACAATTTTGCAGCAAGAAATGGGATAGAAGGTGCCCATTTAGTCTGAACATTTAGCTGACATTTGACACCTCTGTCATGACATAAAACAAAAGATTCATTGTTTTCCGTATTTGCCGAAAGGAGATCGGACAAAACTTTCAGAAGTGGCTGGTAACCACCAGAGTGCAGGTTCTGCACAGGCACTGTGAAGTCCAGAGGAATGATGGATTAAGCCCAGTTCATCCCACAGAGGAATGGACCAGCCTTTATTGACAGGCATCACCTCCAGCAGGATGCCAAACGCCCCAGGCTCCTGAGTCTCTGCACACTTGCCTGTATTTGCTGCTGGTTTCTCCAAAAATGACCTCTCCTGCCCCTCCTCTTCAGCCAGCCTCTCTACAAAAACACCTGTATCAGGTGGGTAGAGAGGGAGAGGCGAGTAGAAAATGGAAATGCCTTAGTAAGTACAGGCTCCAATTAAAATAGTTATTGGCTTTATAGGCAGAGATCTTAATTTCTAAAATAGGATTTTTTGCAGTGCTTTGCCTTCCTCTGCAGTGACTTTCTCCTGGAGCTGAGTGTTTGTTAGTGGAAACACCACAGCAGTTTGTTCCTTGCCCCACAGGAGACCTCCAGCAGATCTATCAATTCTCTGCAGCCAAAACATTCACATTCCCTTTCTTAGGTCAGCACAGAATTTTAGAATTGTTTGGGCCAGAAAGGACCTTAAAGATCGCCTCATTCCAACCATGGGGGATGGAACTGTGCCTCTTCTTTCTTTGTTTGCTTCTTCCTCTGAGGAAAAAAATCTTCTCTTTTTCATACTTAACACAAAACCAAGCAAAGAACATTCTCTGGTTCTGTGGCTTTATCCCCACTGATGGCAGGGATCATAGTCCAGAAAGCAGCATCCTCTGCAGGTTGGATCTTCAATACATCAAACGCCAACGTTGGCATTGTTTTGAGAGGGTTAACTAAGATTAATGAGAAAAGAAACATGAAGCCATGGAGGATCAACATTACAAATCAATGACTGAATAAATTTAATGTGTATTCCAGCTGTACTTTACCTGGCATGATCCTGATTCTTATGAGTGTATCTTTTATGCTTCTAAATAACCCAGCAGGACAGGAACACTGCTTCCACTTTAATAATGCTTTATTTAAGCTTTATACAGTAGTCAATGTATTGATTTAGGAGGAATTTGTAGAATAAAAAAAGAAACCTTAATAAGGTACAAATACACTCCTCCAGCCTTCTGCATTCCTCATCCGTAACATTTGCAAACTGTAACTCCAGGATTTTAATTTTGGAAAACAAAGCCATTAGAAAATAAACCCAGGCTTGCTGCGAGTTGGAACTTCAGTCTGGATGAAGCAACTTCCCAGAAAGGTGAACTCTAAATTCTATCACTTTATATGCAACTTTAGAGAGCAGATGAGAAGAGAACGAGTATTTCATTAATTTGTACCTAATTAACGCTCAGAGCCAGGAAATGGCACCTGCGCCTTTGCAAATTTGTGGTTAAACTTCACGGTGGGCTCGGCTGGCTTTGTTTCCTTAATCAAACCCCTGATTATCCTTAACTCACTCCCAAAAAATTGCCATTTGTACCGCGTGTCCGCCGGAACCGCGTCCGCGCCCGCTAATTACGCGACAAAAGGAGACCTTTTCCATGAAAACGCCGGCGCCTGGCCGGCCTCCTTCCTAATCAGATTCCAAGGAATTGAACTTGCAGAAAGTTTGTGCTAGCCTTGTGGATTTTCATTTCAGATGTTGTCAACTCAAGGGCATTTGGACCAATCAATATCTGTCTGTCTTCTCGCACAGAGAAAGTTGGCTATTAGAAAAGAGAGGCTTAGAGCAGGCTCAGCCAATACCATTAGCCCTTGCCTAAGGGCAGTTGTGGCCGTGTGCCGGGGTAGGCACCTGCCCCCTCCCCTCCCCCACCATTAAGAAGGCCACTGGGGATGTCATTTGGACATAGCGGGCAAAGAGCACTTCTTTATTCTTTCTCTTTTTTACACCCAGACTTCACCAAAAATCAATAAATCTGTTCTTTGCTTATTTTCAGAACTTTACTTCAATATAAGCAAGGACTTTCCTTCCAGCTACAAACTCCAGTAGCACCAAGTCAGGGATTTTTTTTTTTTCTGTGTGTGTGTATGTTTTTTATTTTCCTTTCTCTGTTCCAATTTGAGAAATAATTGGAAATAATATCCACTGTTTCTTCTTTTCCTTGCTAAAGATTTTTTAGAAGAAAGACCTTGATCTGCTGACTCTTTTCATGATTCAGCACTTGATTTTTCTCTCCTTGCTCTCCTTTTATTTCTAATGATTTTATATGATCAGGGAGGGAAGTGATACATTTCTTTGTTTTCCAATCAGCAAAGTTTTCACCATATTGAATGAGGTTTTGCTATTTTCTGTGTCCAGGCACTATTAGTGACTCTGCTCTTGATAATTCTTTAAATACGAAAAATCACCCTTCAATTTTAGGCAGCATTTTCGTACATGGGAACCAGGAATATATTCTGGGAATGCATCAAGCCCATGCAGGAATGCTGTGAGACTTTTTTAAAGACATGTTTTTGAGTCTACTCTTTCTCTGAAATAAGTGAAAAAAAAAAAAGGTTTATTAAAGATGATTGAGCTCAGTAGCTCAGTGACCAAACCAAGTGTCAGCAGGCTTAAATATGGAGCCTTCAGAGCTTTAAAGATTTTAAAAAAATCTTTTTTAAGATTCAAGACATGCTGGTAAGTTGTCACTGGAGGAATATTCATTGAGAAGCTGATGGCAGAGGACAAAGGGAGAAGGTAAAAGCAGAAATTGAGTTGATTTGGATGGAGAGAAAAGAACTGTAGAATAGTCCACAAAAAACCCACAAACCCAATAAAAAACAACCAAACGCCCCCCAGCAAAAAACAAAACAAACCCACATGAAACAGTTTGGAAGGAAAAATTTAGGGATAAATCTTGAAGACAGAGAGTTTTTGGTCAAAACTTGTGGAGGGAGCCAGTGATAATAATTTCATTTAAGAGGTGTTATCAGAGGTCTTCATGCTGAGCTTTAATAGATTGTCCTTTTGGCTATGAGAAGTGAGAATGGACAAAGTTCCTGAAAAGAGGAGTATCCCATCCTCTGCCAAACAGTCTGGTTACATAACACATGTGACAGCCAAATTCCATCCTTTCTACTATGGGATTATATTTATCACAAAAAATTAAGGAGCATTGTTTAGATAAGAATACTAAGATTTACCTCAAATAATTTTGTGGAGTGGGTTGAGATCCACTGCAGACCTGGCCTGAAACCATCACCTTCCCGAATTCCTATAAATATAGAACTGGGGACTTAGAGAATACCACAGGATGAAGATTCTTTTTAGTTGGGTTTGAACCACAGAAATGCAAAGAATTAAAATGAAAGAGGATCAAACCCCATGAAGCCACGAGTGGAAAAAGGTTCAGTCATGTTCTACTGAGAAATTCAGCATTTTTCAGCTATTTCACTAAAATAGCAACCAAAGAATGTTGTTATTAAATATTCTTCAAATGACTTGTGAGAGCTTTTTCAGGTTCAAAGATTTCCATCATCCAAAGATGTCACAGATAGTTTTGTGAACAGGCTGGAAGTTCAGCCAAGATCCTCTGGAGGTGGATGATAAAACATCGAGGCTGCTAAGACATGTCCAGTTGTGCTGGCTTGAGTCTGAATGATTCAATTGACACTTTACCTGTTTTAAATCACCAGCAAGGTCCAACAGGACAGTCAGGACCAGGAAGCCTTCTCCTTCCTCCAAGGGTGATCTGGAATGTGGATGAATTTCCATGAGGAATGGGAAGACCCTTGCAGCTGGATTCCCCCAGAAGATGTCAGGATTCAAGGAGCAGAGCGAATGCTATCCAAGAGAAGGTCAATAAGTAAGTAGGAAAGAATTCCTGAAGATTTCCATGTGGTTTGTACCTCTAAACATACTTCATGATAATACAGACCCATTTCTAAAGGGTCTTTAAATTAGCACAATTTGGGGGTTTGGACCTTTTTTCCTCTCTTTTTTTTTTCTTTCTCTTTTTTTCCTGTAAAATGCACAAAGGTAAAATTTTGGGTTCCTTTCCCAACCTAGCAGGACTCCTGCATTTCCAAGTGCTCATGCTCATCCATTTCCAAGTGCTCCTACTTGCTGCTTCATTGGAAATAATATTACTGTGCTAAACATCATCATCTTGGGATCATTTATGGGATTTAGTGGTGTTCAAGATGTGAAGGCCAGGATACTGCACAGTGAAAACCTCCAGTGCAAAGAAAATAAGGTGCATTTCTTATGAACCCCTGAAACAGCTGCACTTCATTCAAGAAATGCATATGGAAAAATGCATGCAGGCAAAATTTTATTTATTACTGAAGTTATAATGACTTGGTAGGATTTTTTGAGACTGATGGGTCTGGGGGTAGATTTTCTTTAATCTCAAGAGCTGAAAATATTTCTTCATTTAAGCAAGGAAATTTGTTATGCCACTGAGTGGTTATTCATTGTATGGATTATCGTTTGGAGCTAGAGCAAGATCCTTTCTTTTTGATATTTAAATGGAAAGAAAAAATAAATAACATGTCCTTTTCAAAACAAACAGTTCAAAATGACTGGTCAATACCAACTATTAAAAAATCTCAGATAGGTTCCTTAGCTAGATTCCTACATCATTAAACTCTGAGGAACTTTGGTTGGGGAATTTTGGACTAATTAAGTTTTGGAGTTAAGATCCATCAGGTGGGTAAATATAACAATGTCCAAAGCATAGACCCACTGTCCTGCCAGTGCTGTGATGTGTATTTCCATATGTATTCTTTCAAATCCCACGCATTCATCTCCCCAAAGCTGTAGCCTGTGGAACAAAAGGTATGAAATAAATTATACAATATTTTTAAAAATTGTGAAGTCTCCTTAAGAAAAAAGCCATTACAGAGCAGCTCTTGTTCTGTTATTCACCTTATCCTTTCTGATAATCATTTCCCCAAATTCTTTCAATTTTTCCATAGGTGCAGAGAAATTTCTTTAAAATATATTTATATAAATATCCTGTACTACAGAACATCCTGCTACTGAGTTAGGAATGTGATTGTTACATCTGTCATTAGAAGAGTAAAAGCATCTGAAGGTTAGTCTCTGACCTTCTTAAGCTCAAATATGTCAAAAACTAAAATAACAGAGTACAGAAGAATTTTAGAGTATTAAAAATTTGATGAATGAAAATGGTTATCTTCTGCTCATACTTCACATCCCATGGCAACTGAGCATTTTTGACTGAAGGAAATCTCAATAATTGTGTAAATTAGCAAGTCCACTCAAGCTACTTATGAACTTAAGTTGTAGAAAATAAATGCCATGAAATTGCCACAGTCTGCTCACAGGCTCATTTTGTGAAGAAGCAGCTTGGCCTTGCCTAAACCAATTGAAATTCGGGCTACAGCGGGAAATGCACAAATACTGTTCAGGACACACTTTAAAAAAAATGTGGGTTATTTTTCTCTTAGGATATTCAGAAATTTCAGCATTCACAAGGCACGAGAACGGGGACAGATGAAGCGTTGGGGATGCAAACTCTGTTTTGCCAGACTGGTTCCCTTTCTAACCGTGCAGCGGCCGGGGGATGAACACATTTTCCTGTGGGTTCCC
Source organism: Trochalopteron elliotii (assembly GCA_024734555.1). Taxonomy (NCBI): domain Eukaryota; kingdom Metazoa; phylum Chordata; class Aves; order Passeriformes; family Leiothrichidae; genus Trochalopteron; species Trochalopteron elliotii. The sequence goes on along the minus strand of JANPWX010000153.1, from coordinate 680,026 downwards.
CAGTGTCAGCAGTGGAGCACATTAGTGTCACTTGTGGCTGCAGCATCCCTGGTGTGGGCGCCTGTCTAATGGACAGTGGTGGGAGCTGCAGACATCAAACCCCTGAGCTGGAGCCCATCAGGCAGCGAGCAGAGGATGTGTCAACTCCGGCTTCTTTGCGGAAAATGTTTCTCCTCGTCTCCAGCCCCGTTGCTCCCACTGAGTGTGCATGCCAGCTTTAGTGCCTGCTCCACTTATTTCAGGTATTTTCGTGTCAACAGCCTGATAACAGTCTAAAACCCTCTCTTTTTTTGCTGACAGTGGTAGGAAATATTCTTCTTTGACCAAATCCTGACTCTCTTCCCTCTTGTTCGGGCAAAACCAGTTGGAAATTCTCAGACTGGAACAAAGAATGCGACGTCCAGCTTGCTCCATGTTAACACTGAAAAAAAATTAGAGCTGTGAAGATTTTTTTTTAATAATCTGACCCATCATCAGTCTCTAAGGAACAAGAGGAATCCATGTCTTAGAATTTTTAAAGACCTAATAAATAATTTGCCATAAACACAGCGTGCTATGGCAAAATGGAGCTAAGGTAATATTTAATTTGCTTATTTACAACATTAAGTAAAATATTCTGTTTCTGATTTTTTTTTAAAAAAATATATGCTGCTGTTTATTGTGACAAATATTTGAAATCTCAGTGCTCGGTTCTCAACAGAGCTTCTTGGTGTGTTTCAGAGCCTCACACAGTTAAAATTATTCCATTAGGCTATTAAAGCATGGAATGTGCAACCTGCCATCCACCTCAAGGCATTTCCCTGCTCATTTTTATCTTTTTGGATACCTGTAGCTTCCTTTCTGCACAAACATTTTACTGCGAGCGTTCTCTCGGATCTGCCAGTTAACTTCCCCTTGAAGCCCAGTGGCCTTCTCTGCTCTGGTGGCCACTCACCTCGGCCCTCTCAGATCTCAGAAGGGGGTGGCAGCAACACACTGAATGGAATATCAAGCAAATTCCCATCAAATGGCAGCGTGACCCCCCCAGGTAACAAACAGACATCGGGTGTAAAACCATTCTGCCCCGTAGCTCGTCCTTCTCTGCCGTGGATGATGCCAAGGTGAACATTCCACCCTAATTCAGAGCAGTTCGGTGCCATCCCTTCCCAGATCCCCGTGTTAGGGTTCCTAATTAGCAATTCAGTGCTAGGCAGGTGATGGGAAAGGAGAGGGGAAGAAACAGCCGGCAGAGAGGAACTGTTTTATTGATGCTGGTAGCCTGGGCTAAAGCACAGCTCCTGCTGCATTTCTTCCAGCAGTGCGAGCTGAATCTTTTCCCTCATTTGATACAGTGACCTCTCAAGTGCATCATTGCCCTGAGGGCTGAGGGCAGTCCAGCAACTGTTAAACCCCTTGGGTTGATAATCTTCTCCCACATTTGCCCTTAACACCAGACATACCACCATTAGCTACAGCTCCACTGGTGCTCATTAGAGCCGATCAATATAGACTAACATAAAGAATGCTGCTGCGCCTTCTGTTATTTTTCAGTTACTGCAAATTTACAGACTTCTCACCTACAATACGAGGCTTTGCTGCTGTACTATGTAAAAAAGAGGATTTGAGACCTAAAAAAAAAACCAAAAAACCCAGCAGTTTTTATTAGATGCCTAAATGTTATTTATCCTGCTGCTCTAAACACCTTGTTACTAGAGAGCGGATGGGAGATGTTCTGGACAAAAGTCTCATTGGATTAAGTTGCCATAAAATCACAACTTTTATAAAAATCACAGCAGCTGGACTGGCAAACAAAACCAAGCACATTTTAATATGAGAGAGTGTTTGAGCCTGCAAAGCCTGTGCAAGTGTTTTCATGAACTTGGGCTGATATTTTTACGCCCACGGCCCACGTCCATGCTCTTTGCTGGTGGACAGGGATTGTGTGGCCAGTCGAAGGTCTATATGTTGAAGACATATATGTAGAGTGGTTCCAGCACTGCAGAGTACCACCAGCAGGTGTTGCCAAAGATCATAGCAAGAACGGCAACAATTAACAAATATATAATTCTTTTCCCACATTTTAACCCAAAGAGTCACTGATCGTGATAGGAAACAACAAACAAACCAAATCTACAAAAAAGGGCACAAAGATCAACTAACACCTATGAGACATTTCACGGGGAATAATACACAAGTGATAAATTCATTGGGAATAATAAATATTTTTAGTTTTCGTTTGCATTTGGCAAAAGGAAGATCAAAAAACTTCATTGGATTTGCCAAATGGCAACGCCATGCAAATATGAAAGTTGGGATTTCTCCTGCTTTTTTTAGTCCTTTTGATCATTCAAATTTTATTGTTCTGCCTGGGATATAAAGCAAGGAAAATACAGCACCCAACCAACTCCAGGAAAATATTAATTAGATAGAAAACAAAGATTTTATTCAGTATAAATGAATATATCATGGACAAACTCAGCCACCTCATCAAATAGGATGGTTAAATGGGCATAGGGAATATTAGAAATACTGACAAAACTTTGAATTCCAGTGAATCAAGGATAATAAAACCTCATCCATACCGAGTCTTTCCATATTTCTAGGACTTAAGGCCTCCTGTATGTCTTACACAAAATGGTGCCTCAAAGAGTTCAATGCCAATTGCTGAGTGAAAAGCAATTCTGAGCTCTCTATTTGAGCCGAAAAAGCAGTCAATGCAAAATTTTACCTCTTTCCTTCAACAGCCTTCAACAGCTTCACTTTTGTCATCATTCTCCAGCGTTTGAGGGATTAAATACTTCTGTTGAATGACTTATTTAGTCAGGACCTTTCTGAAGAGCTGGAAGGGTATGAGGATTTCACGTGTGGAACCTGGGATTTCTCAAAGTTCATTAAAGCACCTTTAGTCAGAGAACGACACAACTTCTCCAGATGCCTCCTTGGCTTTAGTGGACCCATTTGCATCTTAGGTATTACTTAGTTTGAGTAATGTGGTAGGACTGAGCCCTTGATGAGAGGCTGATTAATGAAATCCGTTCTGCTGGCTGAACATAATGGAAAATGTGATTCTGTTGGCTTCTAAGGGCTGAAATTCATCTCCATGCAAACGACACCCATTTTATGGATGTCATAAGCCTCCTACTATCCTTCTGCTTAGATGGGGATTTCATCTGGTGAATGGGAGGGTGGTTGTTACATCCATTAACGTTGCTGAAATGTACCCAGTAATCCCATTGCTTATGACTTTGCCTCAAGTTGAAGTCTTCCCTTCAGGAAGAACCTGGATAAACTTGAGGAAAAATAATGACTGAATGAAACCTAAAAAAGAACCCACAAGCTTTTTGTAACAGCACAATATTTAGGAAAAAAACGCCAAGTAACTTGATTTTTAAACTTTTAGTAAAAGAAAAGTGTCAAAATCTCTTGGTGTATAACTTGATGAGTTAAATCATGGCAGGGAAATTCTAATTTGCATCTTTCTCACTCAGCTTGCTGTTGTTGGTGCTCTTTATTCATACTCTGCTAAATTAACGGCTGTACTACCCCAGTTCTCCTGTTTATTTCCCTGTAAATCTTGTCCTTAAAACTTCTGGTCAATTGGCTTTGAGTTTCTTACTTCTCCCATGATGAGGACAGAAAAGAGCTGTATTTTCCAAAGTTTTTTTGTGAATTCCCTCCAACTTTTCCAGCATTCACTTTTCCAGGCATGGGATCTAGTGGGGAGCAGATGTCTCAGCACTGGGTTCACAAATCTGGCTGACAGCAGCAATAATTTCTCACCACACCTCTGGATAATCCATAATTTTCAATAATATCACAACACAGAACTGAGAGCCACTATCCAATTGAGAGTAATATATTGTATGTTTGGATCAACAGGGAAAGGTTTTTTAGGAATTTTCTCCTGTCAGAGCTGGATATATATTCCAAGCCTTAATTATTGACCAAATTGGCACTTCAAGCAACAATGTCTTTGGTTGTAAATTAGCTGGTTTTAATGGTCTGCAGCAAGGCTTTCAATATCCTCTTTAGTGCCAAGTTTGAATGATGGAACTCACTATATGTGCTGACACTTTTTATTCTTAAACACCTAACGTGCAATCTGTTCCCGGGAGTTTTAAAGGGTAAGATAAAATGTCAAAATTGTTCAAAAGTATCATGTATATTTTTTACTCAGAAAGTTACATACTCAAAACTCTAATCAGTCCACCTGGATTTATGAAATCCCTTGTTATTGTAGCGGTGTGAAAACTGGACTAGAGATAAAGAAAATGGTATTTTTATAGAATGGTCCTTGGAGATGGGGCTGCTCCTCTGTTGTCAATGTAGGCCAAAGTGCCAGTGGGAAGTGCAGTACATGACCTTAGTCAATTAGCAGGGTCTCCTTAATCTCTTGGGATTACTTTGATCTGCAATATCAAGTCTAACACCTTAATGAAATTTTACAGATAGTCACAGAAGACATCTATGTAGTGAAAAAACAATTTCATTTTATACCTAAACTCCTAACACATGCTTAATAAATCCCCAGAAGGGAAATAATAACTATAACCATATTCAACATAAATTTCTCTCCTTTTTTTTTTTTCACACTGTGTTTATGGCTGAGAAAAACAAGATTATAACAGACAGGACTTCGCTTGTGAAAACAGGGAACAGATCAAGCTGCTGATTCACATTTTTCTTGTGGAAAACATGTTCTTTGTTGCTGTTACATTTTAAATCTCCTGAAATAAGAGCGGTGTGCTAAATCTTAATTGTATTTTTTGTGTGCATGAATACATTTCTGACATTCACAGATGTATGAGATTTCAGATATATTCAGATAGATGAAATTTCCATAGCATAGCACTCTTCCCATTTGTGCATTCAACCCTACTTATTTTTAAATTTGTGCTCATTCAAATCTTGTCACAGGTCTGAATGATTTTGGTGGAGTTAACTGGACAACTTGGCCCAATTTTGATATAATTAATAAGTAACTATGTGACAAAAAAATTTTGACCGTGAGTTGATTTTTTTTATTTTTGTCTTCTCTGCTTACTCATTTCACCTGCAGGTCTTTCAGGACCCAGCTTACAGGTACGCAGAAATGCTGTAGTGGGAATTTTATTTTCTGGGAAAAAGCTCCCAGAGGTGAAAATGTTGCATGATTCAGACTGTCTGCAGAAGAAGGGAGGGAGCAAAGGATGGGGTTTAATTAGGCCACAGCTTTATTAACTGAATTTATCCTGGAATTATGCAGTGATAACCCATTTTGGTCACTTCTTTCCTTCCTTTTTGTGCCACCACCAATCCCACCCTTCTGGGTGACCCTCGGGGGTGGGTGGAGAATGAAAAGGTTTGACCTTCTCCTTTCTGCTGCTTCTTGCCTTCTCCAGCCCTGAAGACCCAGCAAGTTCCTCTCTGCTGTCTCCAGTGCATCCTGCAGCCCCTGGGGAGAAGGTCCTGCCTCCACCCTCACCTCCAGCTTCCTCGTAAAATCCCAAACAGTCTTCAGGCTGGGAATGACATGATCATTTTGGATACCTGGTGGTGAAAAAGCAGAGAAGAAACCGCTCCAGCTGCTGTGGGACAGCTTGGCTGTGATTTTGGGGGGTGCACAGGGGTGCTGTGGGAGCAGTGGGGTGGTGGTGGCAGCTCTTCTCTGCCCTTTTCAGGGCCATTCCACATGGGAAAAGTCTTGGGCAGAAGAGGAAGGCTTTCTACACTCCCTGTAGACAGGCAGGAACCCACTGGAGCTGATTGGATGGTTTCTGGGCAAAAAATAAAGTGGATGTGGTCATTCCTGCTGCAACCACCACTTGAAAATTGCAGCATTTCATTCTCTGCTGTTGGTGTTCCCAGGGCAATCCCTCTGTTTATCCAAGGCATTTCACCAAGATCAGTTTTTTCCTTGGGATCTGACCTCTGGTCCTGAGGCAAAACACAAGATGGATTTAAAGTGGGATTTTGCCAAAGTGAAGGCTCCAGGTTTCATTTTGGCAGCTCAAGAATTCACATAATCATAAGATAATGGCAACTTAGATTGGTTTGGGCTGGGAGGGACCTTAAAACTCACCTGTCATGGGCAGGGAACTTTCCACTAGACCAGGTCTCTCCAAGCCCCATCCAACCTGGCCTTGGACACAGCATGTTTCTGATGCTCCACACAGAGAATTTACCAATCCACAATTAGATTTGATTAGAGGAACCAGAGATGTTCAAGAGAGCTCTCTTATAAATTGCTTTTTTGCAGTCAAATTAAGCTTTATTGCTGAGTGTCTTGTGGTTTGCACCAGCTCCTCTTTGCAGTTTTATCCCTTGTTTTGTGCCTTGTCCTTCTACGGACAAATAGCAAAACTAAATCAGCTCTCCCTGCAGCCCCCACGAGTAAGATTTCAGCGTGCAGAATTCAAGGGACAATCCCCACAGCATTTCCTAGGTTTTAATGCATTCAATAAGTGTAAAAACTTCTTAAAATGGAGCAAGGTTGTAAAAGTTGGCTCCGTACCGATTGCCCCAATTAACACATGACGGATCCTCGCAGCCGTTCCGCTGTGCTCTCCTCTGGAATCTGCTCCACACAACCATAAAACGCCTTCCACGAGGCAGAGCAGGCACCAGCTTTGTCTTCACGCACATCTGTTGCATTTTTTAAAGGTAAAAATAAAGTCTGAATTTTTAAAATCTCAATTTTAATAATGCATGAAAAAGTGGAGCAGCTCTGCTTTATTTCCATCCAGGTCTCATCTCGCATCTCTTTCACCACTGCCAAATATTCCCAAAGTAGTTTCTATCCCCTCTGTCATTCCAACTGCAGTGATAAGCTCCTGGAGGCCAAGGTGAGCAGTGCCAAATCCTGGCATCCATCTCATAATCCTGGTTTGGGTTGGAAGAGATCATGAAAACAAATTTAATTCCACCCCTGCCATGGGCAGGGACACCTTCCACTACCCCAGGGTGCTCCAAGTCCCATCCAACCTGGCCTTGGACACTTCCAGAGATGGTGCAAACCTTTTTTGGTGTTCATTTTTCACAGATATCCCTGTGAAGGAAACCTCAAAGAGGAATTCTCATTAAAAAAAGGATTTGAAACGGGTGTGTGAAAAAGCAAATAATGATTGTCTCACTAATAATTTTATTTTTAGCTAATTCAGCGATTACAGCTCAAAAATTTAAATTGTTTTAACCAGTCTATTTTTTTAAATCAAGGGATTCATAAATCTATCTTATTAATATTGTTTGCTTCGTGTTTCTAGGCTTCAAATGAGTATTTAACCATGTGTGAGGTTTCACCAACATAAAGACTGAGGAGGTTCTTCCTCAGGACTTTTACATTTGAACAAGGACTGTAGGGAAAAGGTGGGAGAGGAAACAACACCATGCCTGTTTTACCAGCAGAGAACTGAGTGTTTTAGAGATGAATTTAAGTAAAAATATAAATTAATCCTGATTTTTGAACCCCTGTTCACTGTTTTAAGCTTAAGATCACACTTCAGAAGTGATTTTGCTGATACAGATTAATAAAAATACGGTTGTCCCCCTGCCCAGAGAGCTGCTGGAGCTTTATTTCCACTTCCAGGGTGAAACATGATGAGACCCAGATGGGAGAAGGCAAAAGTCTCCTTAATGACAGCTGATGTTTTCCTGGATGGAGCCAAATCAGAGCAGACAGCAAAGATCCTTATCTTAGCATGGGAAGCCTGAGAGCAGAATATTTCTCTTGATTTCAGGATTATTTTGTTATAGACTCCAAAACCACACTCCAAAAATAACTCAGATTCATGTGTTTGCTGATGCCTGTGTGCTCCTCCACCCTCCTTGCACAGGTAAGTCCCAAATGCATTTTTAATTTAAAACTGTCTCATATAACAATGAGAAAGTTTTCAAATCTAAATATGTGACATCGCTAGGATTTAAAAAAAATCTATATTCATTGTGAAGGTGGGGGGGGAGGGAAAGGAAAATATTACAAAAGACCAAAAGCTCTAGGGTTCAAGCTAATTTTTCATCTTTTCCATGGGGAAAAACACTGGTAAATGTTAAGAAACACCCTTCAAGAACCTTTAATTTGTTTTTCACTCTCCGAGATATAGATTTTCTCCTTCCCATTTAAGTAAAAAAAAAATTTCCTGTGGGTTTTTAGAGTCATTTGAGAAAATATATATATATATTTGTATATTATTCCATGCTTTCTAGCATAGCTTTGATTATGCTGTCAGAGCAGACTAAGCAGAATTTGAGTTGTAGCCAGGTCCACTCATTTTTTTATCTGCTGAGGAGGATTTTCCTGTAGATCAAACAAATCCCTTGCAGGATCAGCTCCCCACTCCAAAATCTTGGTTTCATTGGTCAGTGGCAAATGGATCAGGATGTTGCCATAAATAGACAATCTTTTGAAGTTACTGGCAACAGGATTAGGTAATTTTATTTTTATTTTACCCTGTGATGTTGCTCTTCCTCAACTGGTTTTGCTGCTGTTGAGTTCAAACAGATACAAATGGATCCAGCCCTGTTTATCAGCAAAATGCAGCAAAAAACATTGGAATTAGAGCTTTATGCTGTGTCTTTGTGTGCTCCTATATTAATAAGGGTCTGAATATGCTTTTACAGGCACACAAATATATATTTATTGTGTCTATAAAAACACATAAATATGCATGTGATTGTATGTGTGTGCATAAGCTCCTTGTAATGAGGGATTTTATTAAAAATACCAAGGATTTAGGTAAATTTATAATACTTTGCCTTCACTGAGGCAATGCGATCACTTTGTAGCCATTAAATTTATTAATATAAATTAATCAAATGTATCTTCAGAAAGGTAGAAGTCTTGGCCTCCACATTAATGAGTTCCACTTGGATATCTGGAAGTTGACTTGGCTTTGTTTTTTGGACTTAACCACACAAGTATTTGCAGGTGTGTGAGAAAATCAGCTTTACATTTATTATTCTCATCAGTCCGTGGCTACATCAGGAAATTCACCCCCTAAATGCTGGGATGTTGAGTGGGAATTACCCTGGGTGACAGTGGCCTGCACAGGGGACCAGCACAAAATCCAGAGGTCACATCCAAGAGTAATGCAAGGCATAAAGAGGATTTAAACAGGACAAAAGATTTGTGTGGACATCCTGTTCCATCACTGGTGTGGGCTGGAGAGAGCTGGGAAGGCAAGATATAAATTTCCAGTAGATAATCTTCCAGCAGGACTGTTCATATCCATGAGCCTGGGTATCTCACCCTGTCAAGAGCAGCCAAAAACACTCAGGAATATAAAGTGCAGCAGTTGTTGTAAAAGTTCACTCAGTAGTTCCAAACCATGCTGTAAACCCTGAGCATGACGTGACAAAGCCTGGCCTGGATATTTTTCCATTCATTCTCTTTGAAGCATTTTTTAGATAGTTGGGGTTTGAGTTGGGAGAGCCATTTTTATAAATGCTCATTATAATTTTTATAGAGATTTTTTTGGAAGGGTTTTAAAAGTGCAAGCTGAAAAACCCTCAACCAAGAACTGTTGTCTTCATGCTTGAAATGATGCCATCAGTGAAGTCAGTGGCAAAACTGTGGATGTCAAGAGCTGTAGGGTTTGACCTCTGGGCTTTGGAGCTGAGTTGGCAAGAAAGAATAAATAAATCCTGCAAAATGATATATGAACTTTACAATCTGTGCCTCCGTCTTAGGCAGGCTATACAGTAAAATATCCTAAAAACCTAGTCCTGGCTTTTTCTATCCAGCTAATTTGTAGTCAAGACAGCTTAGTTCATGTTCTTGAACATGCTGAATAAGCTGAGAGGTAAAAAATTATCAGCAGTGTATATTTTAAGGACTTGGACTAGACCTTTTCAATGTCAAACTTCACTGGATCAAACCCAAACATACTCATCACTTAAAACCCAGGTTTCTTCAGAATTTGGCCTTAATTTTTCTTTTTGCATGGGGTTTGAGTAACACCAAATTTGTACCTTTCAGAATGCATCACTTGGTTTTATTATCAAAAACGACCTGTAAAAAAGTATTTTCTTCCTCTCCCTACCTGCAGAAAAATTAGCAAGTTTTGTTTGTTGAAAACTGAAGGCAGAATATAAAAAAGAATTGATGCTCGATCGGCTTGGTCAAAAACAATCCAGTGAGTGACAAGGGGTGATAATGCCCCAAACCATTGCAAACCATCACTGCATCCTCCCAGTCTTGTTAAAATCGATCCTGTCCATCCAAGACATTGTTTGGAAACCCTTTTCCCAAGCAGTCGTTTCATCTGCTTGTTTATCCCGAGCCTCCCTGGGTGTGAGTGTTCTGTGCAAGGCTGGCTCCCAGCGCTCTTCCCACATTTAGCTCCCTGCTGGCAGGTATTAGAAACTCCCCTGTCCTCGCTCCAATTTTGTGTATTCTGGTCAGAGGAGCTGTCTGCTAACGGGGCAGCGAGGGACCAAACCCAACCACGCCTGGAGGGCTCATTTTGCCATCGCTGAATTCCACTGGCATTCCCAAGGAAGCCACTGTGGGAGCAGCTGAGCTCCTGTGGCTGTGTGAGGCTCATCTGCTCTGCTCTTCCTTCATGTACTCAGCAACAAAACATGGGGGAAGGTTTGAATCCAGCTTGGAAAAAGTAATTGGTAGTGGGAAAAGAAAAACGCTGATGTTGGGTTAGCCTCCAAATAACTGCAGAGGGTGATGCCTGAAGTTTTATCTTTCATGTTTTTCAGATTCTGTGCTGCCCAGGGGTGCAGTTCTGAGCCTCATATTAAGTGTTAGTCAGGTCTCTTCACAGAGCAGGGACACAAAACAAATCCTTTTCCTGCTGGAGACCAAGGACAACCATTACAAGTTTTCAGGCCCAAACCCACAAACAAGGGTGGGCTGAAGGGAGGAACAAGAATGATGAGACCTCACAACCTGAAGCTGTAATTGGACAATTAAACCCCAATAAGCAAATGGACCCAAACTTATAAAAGGGTGAGACCTCGTGACTGGCCATCCATTGTGTGACAATTTTGTGTCCATTTTGTGACCATTTTAAGTCCATCTTGGGTGTAGCCCTGGACAGGCTCTTGTCCTGCCCGAGATGTATCCTAGAGACCTTTTAATAAATACCTACTTCATTCTCTAATTCTGTCCAGTCTTTGTTTCAAGTCAGCCTTCCCAAGGTATCAAGGGGACAGTGCCAAAATCTGCATCCCCTGGATCTTGGGGATGGATGTCCTGGAAGTCCCTCAGAGTTACTGAGGATCCTGGAATGCATTGGCTTGGAAGCCTCTGAGGCAGAACAAAGGCTGGGTCTGCACCAGACTGGAGTGAAGCAGAGGGAATTGCTGCCCTCGGGGAAACAGGAGCAGCCTTTAAACATCCTGAAGTTTTCAGCACTGCAAAACATGAGCAGGTGATGGAATTATGGGATGCTTTGGGTTAGAAGGGATTTTAAAGCTCATCCAGTGCCACTCCTGCCATGGGCAGGGACACCTTCCACTGTTCCAGGCTGCTCCAAGCCCCAGTGTCCAACCTGGCCTTGGGCACTGCCAGGGATCCAGGGGCAGCCACAGCTGCTCTGGGCACCCTGTGCCAGGGCCTGTCCAGCCTCCCAGAGAACAATTCCTGCCCAATATCCCATCCAGCCCTGCCCTCTGGCAGTGGGAAGCCATTCCCCTTGTCCTGTCACTCCACCCCTTGGCTGATAAGACTTTTTATCCTGGGAAGTTTTCACTAATTTTTGATAGCTGCTGTAATTCAAACAAGTACTGAGTCAGCAAACCCCTTAATTTTTGGTGCGCACAGGGTTGGACCTGATGATCATTCTTGGCCTTAGAGCCCGTGGAATGCCCTCTCCTGCTGGAAAATCCAGGTTTGCAGTGTTATTTCTTCATGCCAGGAAGGTTCTCCCTTTCCCTCAGCCCACGCAGCAGCTCCCATGTCCCATCTGGGCAACTCTGTACCAAACCCTGCAAGTGCACCTTGGAAAGCTGAGCCAGAACTGAAATGTGAGAATGAAAAGGAAGTTTTTTGGCAGGCAGCCTCCCCACATGAAAGGATTTGGGATGGCTCTGGAGCCACCTCATGGCTCACGTTGGGAGGTGAGTCTGTGCCAGGCCCAACATTCCCCCAGTACCTGCCCAGTTTAAACCCAACCAGCTGACAAAGCCCTTGGGCTGCAGCAGCATCCCAGTCCTGCCGTGTGACAACCAGAGAAGATTTCCTGGCATTCATCTTTTTTATTCAGTTGGCCACTACATCTTTTCCCCCCCTAGAAGCGAAACTGGCCCCCAGACAAATCTGTGGCAGAGTACGTTACAAAGCCAGGAACATTAAAAGGAGCAAAAGGAAAGCCAAATTGCTTGTGGAAATCAAGATTGCTTGGATTTTCTTTTGCCATGGGAAGGCAGAGCTCTCCATGCTGCAAGTGATTCTTGGTTTGAGGACAAACAGTGCAAAGATTGCCAGAAATAGGGGCTGTGGACAGAATTTTTTTTATTTTATTTTATTATTGTATTTTTAAACAGCTCCAATTTTAAAACTGCATCCCTGGAAGGTGGAGGAAGGCTTCCAAAGTTCACTGACTTCCCAACCCTGACAGGGATTCTCCTGATAATGGCACAGCAGGTCCACAGTGGCAAAGCCTAATTGACAAAGATCAAAATCTAATTTGGATAACACCAGGAGCCGAGGGGGTCATGCTCCAAATAGTGCTTGAGCCACAACCAGCCGTGTTTGTCATTTCACGGGGAAAATGCAAAAAAGATCATTCCAGGTCCCCAAATGAGGGACATGCCAATAATATTGAAAAGCAGACGCAGGAAGAAGCCTTGCTCCTGAGGGTACAATTACCGGGGCTGTGATGTGAAATGATAAAAAAATATTAAGTAGATTTTAATGTTGTAACAAAGGGTGGCCCTGCACTGGGCATAGGAATAGGGGAGGAAGATCCTTGGGGCACCCAGATGAAAAATAATACAAGTGTAGCTATTAGCAGAGCATTTCATGCCAGTGAAATTCCTCTTTGGGAGGAATATTTCTTTACCTGGAATATAGGTCACTTTTCCTCAGAAGAAGCAGTTATTATTATCTATTAATTCCTTGAAAGGAACTAGACTAACCTAGTCCATGGCTTGAAATTAAAAAAAATAAAAACAAAAAACCAAAAACATCTGCTGGGGGATTTTGTAGGATTTTTTCCATGTTTTCTGGGGTCTGGGGTATTTCAGTAGCTGTGCTGTGTGCTCTGGATCCCAACTCTGATAAACCAGGTTAGGATAATTGAGGGAAGGAAATCCTGAAATTCACAGAAAATTTCTGAGGTGTTTTTATGTGCATTTCCACCTCAAAAATTAAAAATTTAACACAAAATCCTATAGGATTCCTTTTTATATTCAGTGTATTTGCTAGCAATAAAAAGAAATTTTAGTTAAATTTTGCACCCTCCTTATAATTTCTAATGAGTAAATGTAATATTTGACTCATCCATTTGCTCTCTTGCAGCTTCCGTGGGATTTTACTCACTCCTCACTTTTGCCTGTGAGTTGTATTTAATTTTCCCAAATTACTGCAGAAGAGAAATAATTTCAAGACCTTCCTCTGCATTGGGACTGAATTCATGTAGATGCAAGTGAACCAAGGTACTGCTGGCCTTTGGGACAGTGATAGTCATTGGAAAATGTACAGTAAAAAGTTTTATAAAAGATTTTATTGAAAGAAAAGGAAAATTATTCCATAATGGACAGTGAGAAGGAGGGTGCTTGGAGGAAAATTGGGGCTGAGCTCAGAGGTAACTTGGGGTTGGGGTGGTGATCTGTTTGTGTTCCATTTTAAGTTTATAAGGATTTAATGTGATTTATGACAGTGGACTTAGGAGCATGAGCTCCACTGATTCAACTTTTCAAACACAGAGAGGAAGGAGCTCAAAGCCCAAATCTGGGTGATTTGTCCTCCTGAGCAACTCAGGTGCTTCAGAAAACACAACCTCATTCTATCCCACTATAGGAAAAACATATACTAATCTTATAAATGAAAGCCAAGAGGCTCCTGCACCCCCTGTGGCAGCAGAGAATTATTTAGGGCAGGGCTGAAAGGGCTGCAGTGAGCTGATTCCTGCCTCTGGTTGGCACTGCCAGTTTTGGTGTCTCTTCATCTCCGCGGCCATTTGGCAAAGCTCTGGTAAAGGCTCCACGCCACTCCAGAGGAGCCTTTGGAGAACAACAATTGCTCAGCACACGGATTTGGCACGTTCAGCAGCCCAGGTCCAGCACAGAGGGAGCATAAAATGCTCCTCACACTGTTCCTGGGCAGGGGTTACAGCTGCTGAGAGAGGCTGAGGGAAAAATGGCAACGCGGCTGCCTGGGCACCATCCCAGGGATGGCTTCTCCTCATGCTGGCAGAAAAAAAACCCAAGGAAAAACAGAGTTTTAGCTCTAACTTCTCATGATCTCTACATTTTTTCCTCACTGGTTCCTCACAAACTGGAGGGTGATGATCTATATGGCACAGGTTAGTGAGAGATGGATTCTCAGTGTGATCTACAGCTTGTCGTGCTTGTCAGGGCACTGGTGAGACATAGAGATCCTTTTCATGACAAAAAAAATGAATGATTTTTATATCCTCAGAGGTGAAATCAAACCAATCCCATTAATTTCAATTAAAATGTTACCTGTCTCCAGCTATCTCTTTTTTTTTTCCTCGCCCTCAAAGACTGTTTAGGGATGGGAAAAATGAAATATTAATGCATTCTATAAATAATATGTGTGAGGTCCACGGGGACACAGAACCCCCACATCATTAGTTAAATTGATCTTCCTCTTAGATTTTTCAGGAATTCGGGGGGTTTTGGGGCTTAGTTTTCAGGAGAAGTGGTCAAACCTGGGTCCAGACTGCAGCAAAAACTGGTTTTTTGCTGCTGGTCCTTTTTTCTGGATGTTTTAGGCATTGGACAAAGTCACGAGTTTCAGGAGAGGTGCCACTAACCTGTACTCATGCAACGAATTCTGCTATGGAATTTCCAGGAGTAAGGAAAGGCAGGATTGGGACTTTTAAGAAAGAATAATTGTCAAAACCTAATTTGTTTCTGCTGCAGAAAACTCCCTGCACATCATGGCTACAAGGATCTTCCTGTAATTCACAGAACCACAGAATGGTTTGAGTTGAAGAGACCTTAAGATCACCCAGTTCCAACCTCCCTGCTGAGGGGTCTGCTCTCCAAAGGCAATTTTTTGTGGAATTCTTGCAGACATTTTAAACACCTGTGACCACCACATGTTGAGAGCAGCTTTGAACAAAGCAGGAGTTTCACCTGTTGCAGCTCCCTCTTGAAAATAAAGCACAGTGTGGTTCCTTCCTCCTTCCCTGGAATGCAGCAGAGGACCTTTTTCCTTTTATTTTTATTTTGTGTGCGTGTAATAACACAGAGTCACTGCATGAGCAAACCAGCAATGTTTATTAATAGAGATCTCCAATTTTGGAGTCTTTGGTAAATTGAGAACACACTGAGAAAGAATCTTATCGCTCGAATCGTAGGAAATCCATTTCCAAGTTGTCTGTTTTTCATCAAATTAAAATTAGTTTCATGGGAATATGAGGAGGTTTTTATAATTAGATAATGGAAATTTGCCTAGGTTATCTCCCACTTACTTGGATGGAACATAAATAACAGGAATGTCACGTCATGCCAGTGTTTACTCATATCTAACTCAGCACAAATCCTGGGTCAAGCAAAAAAGACTTGGAAATGTTTCAGTGCTTGTTGCTTAGAGACCATTTTTAACCACAGGAAGGATTTCACTTGAGTCCACGGCTGCAGAGTGAAAAATCTGAAAATTGCCAATTTTTGGAAGGGGCCTCAAGGACCATCTTGTTCCAGCTCCCCAGCCACGAGCACAGGCATCTTCCACCAGACCAAGTTGCTCCAAGCCCTCAGGTGAAACATTCCCAAGAGTTATCCATCAACTGGGAATGGTGTTCCCATTCCCCATCCCATGGAGAGACAGGATGGGGGGTTATT
This sequence comes from Trochalopteron elliotii, assembly GCA_024734555.1. Taxonomy (NCBI): domain Eukaryota; kingdom Metazoa; phylum Chordata; class Aves; order Passeriformes; family Leiothrichidae; genus Trochalopteron; species Trochalopteron elliotii. The sequence goes on along the minus strand of JANPWX010000153.1, from coordinate 664,084 downwards.
TGGACATATTTCTCATTTCAATCAAACCTAGTCAGTAATCAGTACATTTTGCTTTTGAATTGTTTTAATTTTAACTATTATAATCACCTCTGCTTTCTCCCCTCTCCATGCCTGTATTGAATATTGAATCCACATGGTTTAGGTGAAAATTCCTGAGGTTTGGAGCCAATTCCACTGCTGTTGTTGACCCCTCCCACTCCAGGATATGGTGTAATGGAGACAAAATATGACATCACATCCCTTCCAGACAACTGTGATGTCATATCCAAATTATCCCGATTGTTTTTCTCCTCAGGCATCCAAAAGTCCTTTTTTCAGTCATCTCACTTCTCTCACACATGAAATCTAAATCAATTAAAATCAAATTTCCAGTTAGCTAAAGTGGGTTTGCACATGTTCCCACCAAGCACAGCTCTCCAAGGATGCTTGTGTGACCATTTCTTTCCAGGTGCACTGGATTCATTTCCTGAAAACTAGGAAATATTCTGATAGGAAGGCTTTCCTCCCGAAAATGGCTGAGAGCTGGAATTCATACAGGGGAATCTTGCAGATCACAACCAACCCATTCAGCTCTTTAAATAAAGGGGAAAAATTCTGCATCAGTGCCTGAAGAGACACTGAAACTAAAGAAACCAGGGAAAGAGCATGTCCTGCATCATCATTTTCAGAGAAGCTGGAAATAAACATGTATAACCAGATTTTAGGGAATATTCAACACCAGCCTGTTCACGCTGGGAAGACTGAAGAGCTTCCCCACAGGTTTTGCATAGTGGGAGCTGTAATTTCTTTTTTATCCCTACATCGAGTGTCAGGCTTTTATATATTAATCGCTGATTGGTTTTGTCTTCCTTTAAGAAATGCAATCCCTGCAAACACATCATCCCTTGGTGCTCTCTGCACATGGAGAATGCAAAACCATTTCTATAAAGCATTGTTGCACTGGTGAAATCAGCTGGGGTACAGCTCTCACTGCCCCTTTGTGAATCACAAAAATGAATATATTCCATAAGCTTCCCTCTCCCCTTCTCCACGTTCTGTTTATTCTCTTCCCCTCTTCTCCTAAATTCCACCTGCCTACCCTCTGGATATGAGATTAGGGAGAGAAGTTTAAAATTAACACCTACAGGCAAAAAATGTCCCACCCCATGTCCATGTGCTGCTGCTAAGGATCCCAGCCAGGAAATGCTGCAGGGGGCTGGTGGCACTTGCTGGATTGTGACATCTCATTGTGTCCAAGTCCTTGGCACCAGCCTGAAGATCAAGAAATCACAAAATATCCTGAGTGGGAAGGAACTCACAAGGATCATCCTGTGCAGCTCCTGTCCCTGCACAGACACCCCAACAATCCCACCCTGGCCATCCCTGGGAGCTTTGTCCAAACTCTCCTGGAGCTCTGGCAGCCTCAGGGCTGTGCCCATTCCCTGGGGAGCCTGGGCAGTGCCCAGCACCCTCTGGGGGAGGATCCTTTCCCTGAAATCCAACCTAAACCTGCCCTGACACAGCTCCAGCCATTCCTGGCTCACCAGAGAGCAGAGATTGGGGTTTTCCCCTCCTCTTCCCCTCAGGAGAAATTGTAACTGCAAGGAGCTCTGCCCTCAGTCTCCTCCAGCTGAACACTCCAGGTGCCCTCAGCCGCTCCTCACACGGCTTCTCCTCAAGGCCCTTCCCCATCCTTGTGCCTCCATTGGACACTCTCTAACAGTTTAATGCCTTTTTTATATTGTGGCACCCCAAACCACCCCAGAACTCGAGGTGAGGCTGCCCCAGCCCAGAGCAGAGCAGCACAATCCTCTCTCTGGCCTGGCTGGAGCTGCTGGGCCTGACCCCCCCAGGACAGGGATGTCCCCCCTGGCTCCAGGGCACTGCTGACTCACATCCAACTTTCCTTCAGCCAGGACCCCCAGATCCCTTTCCCTGGCACTGCTTTCCAACCCCTCATTCCCCAGTCTGTCCATAAATCACGAGTGTCCCAGCCTGGGTACAGAATCCAGCACTTTTCCTTGTTGAACTTCATGTGGTTGGCCATTTTTCGTCCCTTTAATTTGTGGAGGTCTCTCTGCAGGACCTCCCTTCCCTCGAAGGAGTCAACAGCTCCTCCCAGGTTTATATCATCCTCCCTCTTGCCAAAATCCCCCTGGAAAATGCTCCCTTTCTCCTTGCTGCCTTTAGAGACTTCCAGGCTGTTTGTTCTCCCTGTGCTTGTTTTGCTGCTGATCACGATGGATTCGTGATCACCCTGGAGAAAAACCCCACTGGAACGTGCCTGTGTTCCCCTTGCACACCTGTTTTGTGGCTCCCCAAGTTTTCTCTGGAAGAGCAGGAGCAGGATTATTTGCAGCCGTGGCAGCAAGTTGCATTTCTGGTGTTATAACACAGCTGTCATCTCCCAAGAAATTACAATTATCTCTTCCGTAATTAGGACAAGTTTGGCTGAGATTCTGAGTCACTGGGAAGTTCAGTTCTGTCATTTAGCCCAGAATAGCTCTGTGGTTCCATAAATGTTTTCCCTACAGACTAAACCTCGAATTTATGATGAAGGTTAAATCACTCCCACTCCTGAAGGAACGGAGGAGCTGGGAGGGTTTTATTGGGTGGTTTTTCCAGGGATTGGACACCCAAACATCTGGCAAATGACCAGGTAAAAAAGGAATATGTGTAAACAAACAAGCAAACAAATGATATAAGGAATAAAAAATCTCATTATGCAAAAAATAGTGAAGCGTGGGATGAAATTCCAGTGTGAGTTTCCAAAGCATAAATTAATAAATAAATACATTTAACCTCAGGTGGATTATTCTTTGGCATTTTTATTACAGAAACCAGAAATTCTTGCAGGTGACGTGATGGGAAAGCTGGTAACATATCGAACATGCCAGGCCAACATGTCACCCTCTTAAAAACCAACGAAACAAAGAAAAAAAAAAAAAAAAAAAAATCAAGATTTTAAACTGCTGGAAAGTCTAACCAATGCACAACTCTTTAAACAGAGGGGTAGAATCTGCTCGTTACTTTAATTAATTAGGAGTGAGAAGTAGAATCTGCCTTAATTAGTGGCAACAACCCCTTGAATAGGGGAGAACACCCCCAAGTATGGGGTGTGAAGTGCTGTTGTTGTCAGGGACAATCCTCAATGCCAGAGGTAAGGAAGGAAATATTTGCTGTTTCTCTTGCTCCTTTCATTGGCTGACAACTAAAACAGAGAATTTCAGTGGGAAAGAGTGTGGGATTTCCACCAAAAATTAACATTTGTGTTGTGGCTTTACAGGACGCGACTAAGGACACGAAACAGGAGACGACTAAGGTTAAATTTTTACTTCCTTGGTCTCCTGCACTTGTGTGTTGGATTTTGAGTCATCTGGCTGTAAGTTTTTTATTTATTCTTCAGTCTTGAAGCTATTTTAAGTGCTCCATAACACACTAAGTGGGAAAAATTAGATTAAAATTCTGATGCCTCCTCCTTTTTTCCTGTTTATAGCTAAAAAAACAAGTTATGTTGGTTTGGACATATTTAAAAAATTGTTTCAGTTAGTTTTGCTGGTAAATCTGAAGGTCTATGTGCTCATGAAGAAAATCTAAAATAGGTTTCTGGCTGGAGAGAGGGAAAAATTCCCTAAGAAAGATGACCAAGGTGTGGTTTGTGTACATTCCTATGGGTAAATGTCTTTTCAGAACCCACCTGGCTCTTTTATTTTGGTTCAATACTTCCCCCTGCTAAAGCTTAACTTGTTTTAGTAGCTGTTGGTGAACAGAAAATTTAATTTGGAAAAGAATAATGGAAGATTTGGAAAGTTTCTGATGGTTCATGTGTTCAGTGTGACGAACAAATGAAAGACTGGGTGAATTTTTTTTGGCAAAGAGAGAAAAAAAATCACAAATTATACCCTAACTAAAGGAGAAATCTGTATTATTTATGTCATTCCAGAGATACATAGAGACAGCTTTAAAAAATAAACTTATAAAGAAAAATAATTAACACCTCTTAAAAAAATTGCTACATCACACCTGAGCTCTTCCTATTTCTGATGTGCCATTCACCGGTGAGGAACACAGGGAAAGGTGCTGGAAGGGAGGCACTGTTTGAACAGATCTAATCATCAATAAGTAATTGTGTTTTAATTAAAATGTGTCATGTCATTCCGAGGGTCCTATATTACATGAGTATGAAAATGTATGACTGCATAATTCGGTAATAATTAGAATTACATTTTCCTAACTCTTAAATTAAAATGCTTGGCAATTAACTGCCTGATAAATCTCACTTTTCCATGTGTGGGGTTTTTTTTCTCCTTTCTATCTGGGAGTATTAAATAGTCCTAATTGCTGATTGCACATTCCTGGGCTGCTGGCAGTTTTGTGTTGTGTGTGTCAGACACAACTTCTCCAAGTATTGCTTTATTTTTCTTGCAGAAGTCAAAGGTCTTTCAAGCAACTTTTACTAACTGGGGAACTCATGAAGCCCTAAAATCCTCAAAGATGTACCCATAAAATCAGAGTGGACAAGGACTTGGTGCAGGGATGTGTAATCCAGACACAGCTCTGAAGCTGTTGCATACACTGCTTGTACCTTTTAGGCAAAATCTATTGATGGAGATCCTCTGATTTTTATTGGTTTAGTGAATTCAGGAATTAAATCTGTCTCACTTTCATAGCTTGGCATAGTGGCACTTCTTGATTTAGAAGACAGGATGCCTGAATCACTGAGGTTGGAAAAGCTCTCTCAAATTTAGTCCATCCATTCCTCACCACTGCCCCATGTCCCCAAGTGCCACATCCACGTGGATTTTAAATCCCTACAGGGATGAGGACTCCACACCTCCCTAGGCAGCTGTGCTAGGGCTGGACAAACCTTTCCATGAAGGAATTTTCCCAAAAATCCACCCTGAGCCTCCCCTGGCCCAGCCTGAGGCCGTTCCCTCTCCTCCTGTCCCTGTTCCCTGGGGGCAGAGCCCGACCCCCCCGGCTGTCCCCTCCTGGCAGGGACTTGTGCAGAGCCACAAGGTCCCCCCTGAGCCTCCTTTTCTCCAGGCTCAGCCCCTTCCCCAGCTCCCTCAGGAATTCTCCAGCCCCTTCCCAACCCCATTCCCTTCCCTGTGTTATAAATGATTAACTAGCCAATCGGATAAAAGAATAAGTTTTATTTTTCCAATTTTAAAATCTGTCTGGGACAGCCACGGAAAACAACATTCGAATGTCGGGTGAAACAGCCGACCGACAGCAGGGCTGCTATCTCACACTGTTCCACGATTTTCTGGTGGTTGAGTCCGGGTTCTTATACTGTATTTTGTGCCTCCCGGCAGCAGAGGTATTGTGTTTTCAAATTCAAACCCAGTCTTTTCACTTGGTGATGAATCCTGAACAGATTTCCCGGTACTGGACCACGTCTGAAAGGATTTTCCGGGAATCCTCTTTTGGGATGATGATGTCTTCAAATTCAGGATCCATCCTCGAAATTGGTGTCGATGGGTTGATGGTCCAGGTGCCCAAGATCTGGTTAGCTCAAGGAGATACATCCTGGCAAGCCACCCTCCTTTCTGGTGTAAATCAAGGTGTTAACTTGTACATTTACAGTCCACAAAGCATGTCCCGGTATTTGGAAAACGCCTGCCCCATTCCGGGAATCAGGATTATTCTTACATTTACAGGGTTACAAAAATATACACTCTATGATCTACTACATTTACTATAACTTCTAAGTTTAATTGCACGAATTTATAATCATATCTATCACACCTGGACACGCTTCAGCCCCTCAGGGTCCTTCGTCACGAATTAATGAGTCCCAGACTGGTTTGGGTTGGAAGGGACTTTAAAATTCATCATAACCCCGTGCCATGGGCCGGGACACCTCTCACCGTCCCCGTCTAGCTTGTTTTGGATGAGTATTTCAGCAGTTTTAGATGAATTCTGCTGTTCCTAAGCCCCTCTCCGGCTGAAAAATTAACAAACGAGCGGCAGGATGGCACAGCCCTGGCTCCGTGTGACAGCTCTGGGCACACTTGGGGACACACAGGTGGTCCCAACGCGCTCTCCTGGGTTCAGACCGTGCTTTTAGCGTTCCCATAAATGCCCCACTGTGCCAAACAATGAGGAGCCCAACACAAATGCATCTGGAAGAGGGAAAAGCTGCAAAAGGCGGCTCCAGAAAGACTCTTTCATTTGCATTTTGAATGGGGTCATCAGCGTCAATTGAGCTGGAAATGAAGGCACTTGCTAAAGACGTTTTTCTGTGTTTGCTGCCGAGGAGCAGGGAGAGGGTTGGAAAGGATTCGAGGAACTCACAAGGCTCCGACTCGGGCTGGGTAAACACGCGAGGATCACCCCGGACCCCACAAATTCATTGAGACAACTGAGTTTGGGATTCGACAAACTCCACGGCACAATCCGAGCAATATCTTAATTTTATGGAGAAGAGCCGGGTCTTGAAAGCAACCGTTTCCTTAAACATTTATTAAACTCCTTCCCTGCAGATGTAACATTTCCCGTGCTTTCCCCCCCTGCACTTCACATCTCGGTGCTCATGGCGTGAACTTTACTGGGACTGATTCTTTAGTGGCTGACTGGAGGTGAGCCAGGAGCGATGACTTCCAGGCATCTCCCCCGACATTCCCGCAGCCCATCCCACCCCCCTGTGCCAGGGATGGGCTGGCAGGGCTCGCTCCGAGCGCTCCTGTCACCAGGGTCTTGAAATTTCCTATCATCTTTGGATTTTTTTGAGCTGATAAAGATGAGATTATAGGGAAAAAAAAAAAAAAAAAGGAGAAGACATTTAAATCTGTCACTGGAGTTGTCCCAGCTATGCACAATGGAAATTGCCTGAAGAATGAATTTAGGGGTTTTTTTCTCCCCTAAATTATTACAGTTTAATTGTGCATTTCCATCCCAACTTGGTGGTCACTGCCTGTGCCTTTGATTATTTAAACTGCGACTTTTCAATCCCTGTTTGGACAATCTGATCCTCATGCTTTGTGCCAGACGATGCTGAGGCACGGTCCTTGCAGCTGGGATTTGGGGAATAAAAAAGGGGGAAGACGATTTAAATTTTGTCAGTTGTCCCAGCTATGCACAGTTCTATGTACACTATAGAAATTGCCTGAAAAATTAATTTACGGGTTCTTTCTCCCTATTGATTTTTTAAATTTATTTGTGCATCTCTATCCCAGCTTGGTGGTCACTGCCGGTGCCTTTGATTATTTTAGCTGTGACTTTTCAGTCCCAGCTTGGACAATTTGATCCTCGTGCTTTGTGCCAGGTGATGCTGAGGCACAGCCCTGCAGCTGGGATTTGGAGACAGGATTTCAGCTTCTCCTGCACTCAGCAGGGAGAAGAAAAGGAGCAGCTTTAGGCAGAGGCTTCTCCTTCCAATGGTACCATGGTTCTCCCTCTGGAGAAATCCCTCTCCCCACCGACGGTGGAAGTCCCAAGACAAACCTTGTATACAGGAAATCAAGGGATGTAAATCCCTTACTTCTGGCTCTTGTGGAAAAGCTTCTTCACTGAGAAACTCTCTCTGGCCCAATAATTATTAATTTTTTTTAAATGTTCTTACATTCAGGCTGCAAGCAAACCCAAAAATTCTCTTAAAAAAAAATGAAGTGGAAAAGCTGCCAACTACAACTTCAAAAAAATAATTTTACTTAATAACAAAAAATGAGGTTGGGCGGGGAGAGGTTGTTTGTTTATTTATTTATTTTAAGGTTGGCCTTTTATTTCTGAGTCTCTGTTGTCACTGGAACACATTTGCAAGAATTTTTGCAACTTTGGGGACTTGTGATTTTCTTGCTTATCTGAAGGGAGACTCTGATTCTCATTTAATCACTGCCTGTGAAAGCTGAGGCTTGAAGAAAATCTCCAGCCCCAGCCACACTCTTTATAGCATCAGGAAAATTGGCAACTATTAAAATATTTGCAAATATCTTTCTTGCCAGTTTTTTTTTCCCCCTCAGTTCTGCTCACAGCCATCAGCAGGGGACCTTTGGAGGGATAACTGCTCCCCACATGGAATCTTCCTGAGCCCAGTTCAGAGCTGGTGGGTGCAAACACAACTGCACTGGCTTCAGAAATTAAAGGAGAACAATCAAAAAAACTCCACTGATTTTTGTTTTGTGCTGTTTAAGCTTTTTATTTACCTATTTGCCTCCTTTCTAAGTGGGAAAAATGCCATTTTTGAAGCTCCTGGACACGTTAAAGAGAAATATGAATTTTTTTCAAAATTTATCCTGTGGAAGACTTCATTTTGGGCACTTTATTATGAAAATCTTGCCTTGCATTTTTGAAAACACCTCCCAAATTCAGGTCTTCTGTCTCTACCTCCTGCAATTGGTGTAAATATGATACTGGGAAGATTTGGAGAAGACAGACAGGTTTGGAATAGGATAGAAAATGCTCCTTGTTCCTGCTGGTGGAAGGGAATAAACCCTGCCCTGGGAAGGAATGGCACCAGGGCAGTGCAATCCAAGGATTTCCCTTCGTGGATATAGGAAAGCACACACAGATTCCTTATTTCTTGCATGGGAAGGCTACAATTAATTTTTGTGTTATTTTGAGCTGTGTTTTAAGGATTTAAAATCCTTTTGGAAGCTTCCTAGCAGTGATTTGCTGATGGCCTTGCTTTACCCAGCTCTGGGCAATTTCAATTCCTCAATACACAGGGAAAAAATCAGCTGAAGTGGTCGTGTGACAGATCAGAGCAGAGTTTGTCCTGGGAAGTGGCAGCATCCAGGTTGAGGTGGGTTATGGAAGTTAATCCATGTAAAGGCTTGCTAAAGATATCCCCAAATCAGGGGGAGCAGCCAGCAGGAGTTATGGGGCAGTGACAAAAACATCCTTTCCCCAAACTCTTTGGCAGAGGCACCAAATCCTTGGTTTGTATTGTGAGGCAAAGAAAGGGGTTTTTTTTCTCTCAATTTCCCTTTTTTTTCCCCTACAACATCAAAACTATAACAGGGAGCAGAAGAGTTTTGAAAAAACATCTTCTTACTGCCTGGATTTCCCTAGGAGCTGTTACAACCTCTGGATGGGGGGTGGGGATGCTGAAAAATTCATATTTGGGAAAGCAAAGCTGCCAAAACCAGGGAGTGGTGTCAGGTTGGGCTCATATTAGAATGATGAAAGTTTGGGAGGGAAGGGACCTTAAAGCCAACCTCATTCCATGGGCAGGGACACCTTCCATGCTTGCTCCAAGCCCCATCCAACCTTTTTTCACCTTATTTTCTACCTTTCCTTTGCTCAGTGAAGTCCAGAATTGATTTTTAATCCACAATTTGGTACCAGCTGAAGCCCTGATTTGATTACTGTTAATTTGATGTCATTTATCAGTGAATGGTGGAACAGTGGCTGCTCCTATGTAAAAGAACTCCATTTAGTGCTAGGAAAACACTGAATATCAGATTGCTGAAAAATCACAGTCTGTTTTCACATCCCAAAAATGTTTTTTTTTCCAGGGGAATGAGTGGCTGTGCCTGGATGAGATGGAGCTGCAAGTGGGATATTGGCAGGAGTGAGATGGATCCAACAAAGCAAGAGGAGAACTGGGAGTTTATGAAACACCTACAGTTGATTTTTGGGCAGTGTTTTCAGACATGAATAAAGGGGAAGATAATGGGAAATGCACAATTGTAGCCCTTGTTTGGACATGGTTTTTCTGTATATTTGTCTCATGTGAATCCTTTACATCTATTACATCAATTTTCTGGGATAAAGGATGCCTCAGGATTATGGGGTAGTTACTGACTTGCAGGAGACACCTTTCCCTCCACCTGCATTGCTCTCAATTTGGGAAAAAACACTATTTTATTTTTATTTTTAATTTTTTTTTTTTTTAATGGGATGTAGGTGAGGACAGGGACAAGCTCCTCCAGTGTCCCTGTGCTGCGGGGATTTAACCTCAGTGTGAAAAAGGAGATGTCCAAAAATTCTGGGGTTTAAAAACACCTTTTATGGCTTGATTGAATGGGAGTTTGTGCAAAAATGAAGGAGGGGTTTCCCTGCTGAGGGTGAGTGGTGGGTGGTGGGTGGAAGTGAGGGCCATTGTTGTTAAACAAGAAAATTAAATAAAATTTGGATTAAAGGAGATGCTATAAAATGAGGATTTTTGGCTTTTTTTTTTTAATGTATCTCTGTGAAGAGGAACTTAGAGCAGGTCAGAAGTCGATCCTCTGAGGGGCCAATTCCACCACAAGGATGCTAAAAACACGTGAGGAGTTGAAGTGCATCTTCTCTCTCTGCCTCCTTCACCAACCACAGAGATTTTATATTAAAATAACAACAACAACAACAACAAAAAGCGTAGCTGGAATTAGGCAGATGAGAAAATGCAAATTCTTGGCACAGAAGTAAGAAAAGCAAAGCATGAAAGAGAAAAACATCCTGATTGCTCACAAGGGGAGGAATGGCTCAAGGGCTTTCATATTTTATTTTTTTTTAATAGAAATATTATTGCAGTTTATTTCTATTCTTTGCGATGGGAGATGGAGGTTGTCTCATGTCCAGGCCAATGTGGGGTTTATTTTATTTATTTTATAGGGTGAGGCTGATTAGCCCACCCTGTCTGCTCCTTCTCCATGTAGGCAAATCCTTGTGGATGGACACAGGTCTGGAATTGTGGCCTGGAATTACCTTTCTCTGTTGGTTTTGGGCCATTCCACCTCCCCTTTCTCCCTGGAGATTTATTGTATTAAATTTTCAGGGTTTTTTTTTTCCTAAAGGCTCGGAACTAAGGGAGATTTGTAGAAGATTTGTATGAGGCGAGGGCTCATATTTGGTCTATATTTCAGAGAGGTAAAATAAAAAGCTGAACCTCCTCCAGATAAACCTCTGGGAGTTCTCCTGGCTACCAGTGGCATATTTCTTCTGTGATCCTTCAGGGGGTTAAGGGTGAAGCTGGAGCTCTGTGAAGAACAATTTGTTTGCTCGTAGCAGAGGCAAAGACAGATGAGGTGGGTGATCACAACTTGGGGATCTTGGAGTCATTTCTTTGCAGAGCTCAGCACGTCCCTGTCCTGCAGCCCTTGCTCAGGTCCCCTTCATTGCTTGCAGGATGCTCTTGTGCTTCCCAGACTTCCCCCTGCCTGCAGGTCAGGGAAAATTCCTGAAAAAATAATGAATGTGCTGGTGATGTGCCCTTTCCAAACACAAACCCGTTGTCATTGTTTGCTCTTTACTTTCAGATGTATAAAAAGTGGAAGATAAATTAATTTTATTGGACAAACTGGCCTTGAAAAGGTTTGTCACTGAAAGACATTTTTGTCATTGTTTTGTCTTATCAAACACCACATGAAAGATTAAACAACAGCCTTAGTTTATATTTATAGGGGTTTTTACCTCAAATGTGCAACACCATGGACAAGGATTTCATCAACAGGTGCAGAGGACCAAAGATCCTGGAATGTTCTGGGTGGGAAGGGATCTTAAATTCATCCACTCCCACCCCTACCATGGGCAGGCACAACTTCCACTGTCCCAGGGTGCTCCAAGCCCCAGTGTCCAACCTGGTCTTGGACACTGCCAGGGATGGGGCATGGTGGAAGATCCCTGAACCATCAAGAGGAAATCTCTGTCCTCAGGTGAGATTTCTCGCCATCATCTCCCTAAAACTCCACCAGCCAAAAATCTTAAAATAATCCAGAACAGGAAATTAAAAAAAAGAAAAATCATCAATTAGCATCACAAATGAACTATAATAATATCATTTAATTCACTGCCTGGAAATCCAGTAGCTTTGGCCCCATGCCATGGTAAATTCTGCATGGTGGAGTCTTTCCTGTGCTCACACATCCATCCTGAGATCTGACAATGATGAGCAGTTTTTAAACATTTAAGTGCTGCCATTGTTTGAGTGAAGGAATTTTATTGCCTTGCTCAGGCAGTTAACATCACACAGCAGCTGGTATTGATTGCAGCGAGTTGGGTATTTAAAAAAGAAAGGGAGAAAATTCTGTAACTTCGGTTTTATGTTGTTACATGTCACTCCTTGCTGTTGGATGGGTTTAGAAGAAGTTGGACCCTCACAACAGAAGTATCCAGATCAGTAATCAAATATAATCCATATTTTGCCAAGTTTCCTGGGCTGTCGCATCTGCCATCACCACCTGTGATAATTTTCCTCCTTTTTTTCCCCCCCCCCTAAATAATCAATTATAATATTCTGCTTTTATCCCCCCTGCTCTACACGCTGCTTTATTACAACTGGCTCTGGTTAGGGATTTCTTTTTAATGTCAGTAAGGAGGTGTGGGTAACTTTGTGCAGGCTTTTTGAACACTGGAATTGGCACTGTGGAGCCCTGTGCTCCCAATTTCAGGACTTGCTCTCTGTTAACATTAAAAACAGATGACCCCACGTGCATAAATGAGAATTTACTGAGTCAAGAGATGTTGGATTTTGCAATTTTCTGTCCTAAAATGAAGCCCTGGGTGTTGGTAACATGCAAGGAGAATCTTCCAAAGATCCAAACAAGGCCCATCACAGCTTGAGTTTTGTGGGAAAAGCCAAGAGGGAAACATTTTGGTGGAAACTGAGTGAATTTGGTCAAAGACAGCCAGGGGAGGGAACTGTGGTGCCACTTTTTCCAGGTTAACTATGGAAAGTATCTGCACTTTGAAAAGCAGGGAATGCTTTAAACAACAAATCCTAAAAAGTATTTATTGTTTAAAGAACATTCTGGGTGTTCCAGGTGTGTCTGTGGGATGTGCCAGTGCTGCCTGGGTGATTTGGGGTGGTTCTCACACACTGAGTATCTCTTCAGTGGGTCCACCCTGATGATTTTAGACCTGGCTTAGGGAGGCCTGAGCAGGGTTTTACCCCTGTGCCCTGGTTTGTCCTGTGGTGCTGTGGCAGCACTGTCACAAGGAGCTGTTAAACTACCCTTATTTCCAGGGAAAAGGGAAAATATCAGCACTGGAGACTTTTAAAGGCAGAGCAGAGCAAAAAGGGCAGGGATGGGAGTGGAGCAGACATTTACACTCCTGGGGTTCATGGCACTGCAGTCACAGACCCCTCTTACATGAATATTTTAAAAATAACCATCTTTTTATGTACCATTAGTTAAAAGATGTTCTGGTGGGAGTGTGCTGGGGATAAAAGGGTGGTCCTAACCCAGCCTGTGCTGTCATTTTGTGGGGATTTTACCCTTGGTGATGTCCAGAAATGCCATTTCCAAAGTCTGCATCCCATCTGCTCCCTCTCAGAGCTGCCCTGATGTTCTTCAGCACCCACCAAAATTAAAGGGTGATATTGGCACTCAAAGAGCTGCTGGATCCCTTCAGCCTGGATCAGATATTTATCTTTATCAAGCAGATGAACTCCTGGCAGCTCAGTTGGATTTAAAACCAGGTTTTATATTTTCCTTTTTGATTTTATGCTTAGGATGGGGACTGTGGGTAGGAACCCGCTGAAAAAAAGTGCACTTGCTCAGCTCCTTTTAGAGCCAGGTTTAACTTTCAGGATGATCCTTTTTACTATAAAACGGTATTTTATTCTTTTTCTTGGTCCAGTAAGATTCATAAGGTCTCTGCTTATTTGCTTTTTCGAGATGGCAACTGAAAGGGTACAAAAACTGGGCACTGGGATAAATTTTTGATCACAGAAAATAGAAAACCAGTTCAGGAAATTCTGCTTGAAAAAAGGACAAACTTTAAAAAGAAAAAGTCCAAAATGTGCCTCGCTCGAGCTTTTATGAAATATGACACATCCCCTAAATATGTCACGTTTATTTTTACAATACTATAAATAAAAAAGTGGAGTGAGAAAATAATCTCTTGGCTGTTCTTGGGAGCGCAGCCCCTGCCAGGAAAGGTCTCTGTAAATAGCAGAGGTCAGAACTGCTTGGGATGTCTCCCCCAGCCCTCTGAAAGCAAGGAACACATCTCTGTGTACATTCCATAAAACATGGATAGCTGTTCCTCCTTGGCTTGTAAATCCTGGTGACCTGGAGGTGCCATGCAGGTGCCAAAAAAAATTTAGAGAGAAGGAAAATCCATCCTTGGCTACTGTTTCTTTGTGCTTTAACTGTTTTGGCCTGGGAAATTTTGTGACAAAACAATTTTGGACTGAAAACTTACGGTTTATTGAAGTGGGTTTTTCATCAAAAGCCAGTTTTGATGTATCTGAGGTGACCAAGAAAGCACCAGGAAGTTTGAAGGACTCAGTTGTATTTTGTTTTCTCTGTGTTGATTTTTATTTATTTTTTTCTCCCACGGGGATTTTACACCCAATAATCTTGATGGCGGTTGCTGCTCAAAAGAGTTTGGTTTGAAATTCGTTCTCCTTTGTGTAAAGAGATTTGCAAGGGATTTTTATTTCTTGCATGACCATGATTTAGGTGAGCTCTGGTTTAGATGCTGATGCTGCAGTAGGAGCAGCAGAAATGAAGTGCTTTGGGAAGGGCAGAGGTGGAAGGAAGTTCATCCTTTCCAGTTTGTCTGGTGTAGTTTTCATCTATAAATGCATTTTAAGAGATTAATTCTAACTTATGCCCCTTCAGAGGCAGCTGGGGGTTATCCCAGGTTTGCTCTGGGACTGTTGGTGAGGAGGGGGTTATCCCAGCCCTGGATTATCCCAGGCCTGGAGCACCCACATGGTTCAGGGTGCTGGGAATGTCCTGGATGCTCCCTGAGGAGCTGAGCAGCCTCCTCTGCTCTGCCCATGGAGAGGAAGGTGGGGTTTATCCTCAGAATTCTCGTGGATTTGTTTAATTTTCCAATCCCACAGGGTAACATAAGAGTTGGACCTTTGGAGGAAGGGCTACAAGGTCCAGTGCTGGCCTTGGCCGTGCTGGGCTAATGCTTGGACTCAATCTTGGAGGTCTTTTCCAACCTCCTGTGATTCCTGAGGCGCTTGATTTTGAAAAGAAATTAAAATTAGAGCAATATTTATGGGGATGAGAGGGGACTGATGCTTTCAGAGACTGTCTGCCCATCATAGAGGTACAAAGGTGAGGCCAAACAATCCCAGTCTAAGCAGGTCCCTGCTCTGCTGAGGTCCCAGCACGGCTGGCAGGAAGGGTGATCCTCATGCATCGTGCGAGGAAAGGAATCTTAAACTACTCTCCTGTTTTCATGGGAAGTGCTTGGAGAAAGGTCTGAGGGCAGGGATTGAGGGCACACCATTCCCAAACCCCCCTTTCCCCCCATCACTGTCCTCTCTACCTGTGACTATCTTCCTGAATAATTTTTTTTTACTATTTCACTTCCCTCAACACCCCAAACCCAAGCCTGACCTACTGTGTTTGCTTTCATTAGAATAAAGTAATTCCTTTTAGTGTCTTTTGCCCTGGCCAAACCTTCAGCTTTTCCCAAGTCCTTCAGCTCCTTAGGAATTTTATTATCAGTACAGGCTGGATACATGGAATCAATGAATGTTTTGTGGGAGGTGTGAGGCTCTGAGCTTGGTCATAAATAAATAGAAAGGAGGGAGAGGATGAGTGAGCTCTGCTGGGTTTGATTCTTGAAGAAAGAGGTGCAGGAACACACAGAAATCTTCTCTAAAAGGCATTTTTCTGCTCTCTTTGTGTTTTTTATTTTAGAAAATGAGCTTTATAGCACCAAGTGGCTGTGATCCTCTCATGCTCATGGGAGTGGTGGCTCTGGGAGAGAATCCTGCACGTGGTCCTTGCTCTTCCTTATCTTGAATTACACAAATGATTTCAAAACATATGTCAATAGGCTCTTAAGCAAGCAGATTCTGTTCTGATTAATTAATCATACAGTTTCTCAGCTTCAAATGAACTTTTTTTAATGACGAGTATTCATTTTTTAATTTTTTTGGGGCTGTTTGTTTTTTACACATCTGCATACTGCTTAGTTTGAACTTATTAATTAGAATAAATAAAAAATAAGGAAAGCAGCAGGTGTTCTCTTATGTCTTCTACAAAGAATCTTATTCTTTAAATTTTACCAGATTATTTTATTCCTGCTGCTTCACGCTGCAGGTTTCACAACAGAAATATTTTCTTTTATTCACATGAGACTTTTGGGGGTGTTTTTTATTTTTTTTTTTTCTGTTGGCAATTTGAAGGCTGTCATGGTTTGTGGAGAAGAAAACATTCTTGTAATGTCTCCTTGCTGCTCCAGGACTGATTTTACATGGATTCAGGAGTGAGTTTTAAATAGGCAGATTAGCCCAAAATATTCTGGGGAAGGTACAAAGGGAAATACGTTTTTTTCCTCTGGATTTCACTTGCAGGGTCCATGCTTGGGAGTGGTTGTTTGTGTCAGGCTGGATTTTTTTGGAGGTGGAGAATGGGTGAATTATGTATTTGTCTGTCAGGATTTTTATTTTTAAGGCTGAAGGGCTTAATCTTCTCAACACTTGAATGTATGAACGCAGAGATCAGGCTATTATTATTATTATTATTATTATTAGTAGTAGTAGTAGTAGTAGTAGTAGTATTAGCATTGACATTAGTATTAGTATTTATTGACTTTTCAGGAAGTTTTCTCAGTCTCTCCATGACTCCAGAACCTGGGGCACGTGGACCAGCCACTGTGGCTGAGGAGTGGTTAGGGGTGCAAGAAAATTCTCTATTTCTTGTCCCTGACCTCCTGGGGAAGAGAGAATCCCTGAAATAAGCACAAAAATTCCAACCAAAGAGATTAAATATCAATTTCCATCCCATGAATTGTTTATCACATCCCAAAAATGAGGGATATCCACAATGAAGTATTTTAACAGGGTCTCAACTTGTGGCCAGGGATCACTTGCATGAAGTCAAACCCCTCACATGCTTTTATTTCCCCTTTTCAATTTTTTACAACAAATTTTAAACCATCGGATTAGAAATTCCAGCCAGCAGAGTTAAAAGGGAAAGAGTAGGCATCACCTTTTCCTGCATCCTGCCTGAAAACTCTCCTCCTTTTTTAATTTTTTTTTAATATTTTTTTTATTGTTCTCCCTATTTTATTTTTAATTAAAAGCCAGCCCCGGACGCGAGCGACTGGCGCGGAAAGCTAAAAAGCAAACTTGAAAGTTTTGGGGGGGAATTCACTCAAAAAGGATTAGAAACAGTTTAAAAGCTTTTCCCCATCCCAACGTTATCCATCAGAGGCCCCTCGGAATGCCCAGATGAATATGGGAGTGGACAAGGTTCTGGTTCCTTTCAGAGAGCTGCCTCGACCTTCTGGGTTTTTCCTCGGGCATTGATGTTTGGTGCACATGAAAGGATTTCTCCAGGGGTTTCTCCAAGGGTTTTTTTTTGTGGGGAAGTGAAGCAGATTGGGTGAAGTAAGAATACAGACTTAAGTTCTCTCTCTGTGTTTTTTTTTGGTAGGGAGAGAACTGACTCCTGCATTATCTCACAAACACATAGGAAACATAAAAAGGGGAAATTATGCAGAAAAACATAAATTATGTAGATGCTGGAAAGCCTATGCAAAACATGATATGTGCACATAATAGCATATTTCCCTAGGGTCTAATTGCATCCTTTGGGTACCTTTTGAAGCATCTGAATATTCAGAAGAAAGCAAATTTATTGTAATTTACAAAATATCACAAAAAATAAGGTTGATACAATGATGGATGTTGTAATGGAAACTCACTCTTCAGTTGTTGTCTCAAAGTTGACCGAAGACTAAAATGTAATAAATTAGTGCAGCTGTTGTGTGGGGGGATAGAGCTGCTTCCCTCAGCCCATCAGCCCCTTTCCCTCACAATCCTGGTGCTTTTCCAGATTTTTTTTGGCAGGTCCTGGACACAAACCCCTTGTCACCTGTGGGTGATAAAGGGCTGGTGTTTATTTTCTCCTCAGGAGCTGGGATTTTATCAGGGCAGAGGAGCTCTGTGACAGCCCCATGGAGTGGCTCTAAGTGGACGTGATGGCAGAGCTCTGGTGTTAGAAAAGATCATCAGGAATTCTGAGCTCCCACCAAAATTCCTCCTGAGCCCCACTGAGCAAACTGGCAGAGGTTTCTTTGCCCTAATAAACAGGGAATCTGCAGATAAGCCAATTACAGCTGCCCCCAGTGATCCCTCTCCTGTCAGAAGCTTTGGGGAAACTTGGGATCAGTCACCAAAATCTAAATTTATTCCTCTCTCTTTGAAATGGCTTCACTGCTTTGAACTCCAGAGTCAGGAGGCGAAGGGGGACAATGGGAAGATCTTGCTGAGCCACGTTTTAACATTTTTCCAGAGGCAGGAGGTTATTGTAGCTCTTCTTTGGGAGCTGTTCTCTCATCAAAGGCCGACTCTGATGCCCCAACCACCTCTCCCTGGGCTCCCTTTCCAAGGATTCTCATCAGCTCCTGGCACAGGGGAATACAGGCTGCTCCTCCTGCAGTGCCTCTGTTGGGTGGAGACTTGAGGAACTCCTTTGGATCCCTGGGATCTCTACAGCTGCTCATATTTCAGGTCAGACAGGTGCAGGCATCTGCTTTGGAGAGCAAACTCCTTGGAAGAGGGAGCTATCCATAGATTTAAGAGCTTTCCCAGTAAATACTGAAGGAGCATTTACGTTTTCCATCAGCATTTGTGACTGATCTGGTGTTGTCTCTGGACAAGATTCTGAGTAATGTCCCCTAGAGGTGGCCCTGCTTGAGTGTAGGGTTGGATTAGATGACCTCCAGTGCTTTTCCAACCTTAACCATTCCATGATTTCTACTCATCGTTGTAGAGGCACAAGAAAGAACATCAGATTCTTAGCAGGTATTACTGCACAAACCTTGCTCTGTTAAAACCACCGAAATTGGTCTCTTTTTTGCCCACAAAATACCTAATCCCAAAGACAAAAAGTGTCAGGATAATTGTGATCCAGCATATTTTCCCTCTGCAGAGCCTCTTTTATGGGAATTTGGCTGCTGGTTTTAATGCAGAGAAATTTGGGGGCTCTGTGACAAGCAGGAAGCTGTGCTTGATTTAAGAATCAGGATTTTAACCTTTGTCCTTGTTCAGAATATCCACATCCCATGGAAAGAACAAGCAGAGTCTTCAGGTGATGGCATGGAAAAAGAATCTCTGGAAGCAAGGTCTAGATCAGGAGGATACCATGGAAAATCTGGGAAGTTTTTGATACATTACCCAAACTTTAACCATATTTAAGAAGTTTTCCTTCTTCTCTGGTTACTCAGACCATGGGAAGGGCTGTGTTTTATTCTTTTGATGTGCCATATGATGTGCTGATCCTGAGACTCTTCCTGTCTCCCAGGGAATCCTGGAAGTTTCGGATGGGGTTGCTGGGATTTGCCATCTCTCATTTTTTTTGCCTTCCTGCATCAACCAGTGAGGAGAGGGCTACCTTTGGGCACCTTGGAGTGTTGTCATCATGGAGAGTGTGGGTCCCATCCTGGTGGCACAGGGATGTCCTGTGGGATGCAGGGAGAGCACCCCAATCCCTGTGTGGTGCTCTGCCATTCCCTGCTTTGTCTCGCCTCTCCCCACCATCCCTGTATTCAAGGACTGTGTCCAAGCATCCCCACGCCTGGAATTTAAATACATAAATGTCCTGCCCAGATCTGTTGTTGGTTGGTAATGTATTGTCAGCTGTCCTGCCAGCCTTTTTATCTTCTGATTAGCTTTGAAATCATTGAAGCCGGTGAAGATTCGTTTGTTATCCCAGTCCTCCGAGGACCAGAAATCCAGTGATGGTGTGGATGTGCTCTGAGGCAAGTTCCCATTTGTAAGATGGATGATGATTGCTTGTCGATACTGAGAAAAAGAGCTTTGTCAAATCTGAAGTTGTCTCCTTTCTTAATGTAAAATATTATTTTTATTTTCACGCTCGGAGAAAATTGTGATGCTGCGAGCAGTAGGCAGAGGAAAAAAACAACCACCACCTCAAAACCCAAGGTGACTCGGATGTTTGTTTATTTGTCTGCTTTTGAGGTGTGTAAGATTTTCTTTTCTTTTCTTTTCTTTTTTTTTTTTTTCAGAAAAAAGGTGTCAAGGGAAAGAAAATACTTTTATGATAAGCTTGTGCAGGTTTACAGGAATTTTCTTTCTTTAATGAGTAAAGATGTAATCTACCTCTTTGCCTGCTTTCTCTAATCATCTCCCTGAGATGTTCTCACCCTTGTGCTTTCAGCAGAGCACTCCAAGATTTAGTGGGATGTGGTTTAGTGTTGGAAAGGCTTTGGGAGGTGAGAACCTTGGTCACAACCTGCAGGAGCACAGCCAAAGGCACCTGTGGTTGCTGTGGGTCTGTGCAGGTTTGTTTCCTTCAGAGAGTCCTGGGATGGGGTTAAAGCACAGCCAGGTCAGAAATGAGGTGGCTGCAGATGTTTCATGGGATTCCAGAATGGTTTGGATGGGAACGGCCCTTAAGGCTCATCCAGATCCAGCCCTGCCATGGCAGGGACACCTCCCACTGTCCCAGGCTGCTCCAAACCCCAATGTCCAACCTGGCCTTGGGCACTGCCAGGGATCCAGGGGCAGCCACAGCAAATCTGGGCACCCTGTGCCATGGCCTGCCCACCCTCACAGCCAAGAATTCCTTCCCAAAATCCCACCTAGATCTGCCCATTGTCATCTTAAAGCCATTCCCTGTGTCCTGTCCCTCCATCCCTTGTCCCCAGTCCCTCTCCAGCTCTCCTGGAGCCCCTTTAGGCCCTGGAAGGGGCTCTGAGCTCTCCCTGGATCCTTCTCCACTCCAGGTGAACATTCCCAGCTCTGCCAGCCTGGCTTCAAAACAGAAGTGTTCCAGCCTTTGGAAAATCTTTGTGGCCTCCTCTGGGTTTGCTCCAGCAGCTCCACGTCCTTCTGATGTTGTGGACCTCAGAGCTGGATCAGGAGGGCTCTTATCAGAGGGGAGGAGAGGGGGAAATCACTTCCAAGTAATTTCTAACAGAAACCCATTTCAATTCCTCAGAGTGAAGTTGGCTACTAAAGCTGGGACTTGTCAAGACACATTTAGTGAGTCTGTGCTCAGAGCAGGGCCTTGTTTGGCTCCTCCTCTGTGACTCTGGGGGAATAATGGGAATTTGTACAGCTTCATTCCTGCCACCAATGGAGCTGGGATTCCTTGGATGCTCATGGGAGCTGAGCTCAGTCCAAACATCCTCTGAGCTGGAGCCAGGATGCAGCAAGTCTGTTTTTGGGGCAGTGGGAGGTGGATTTGGTCCTCTTGGAGCAGGTGATGCTTAATCTTTAGCTGCCTTTATGTACCTGAGGGTGATGGTCTCCAAATTTTCCTGTGCTTTTCCCCCATTCCATCCAGCAAAAACCCTCTGAGCTGGGGTGTGAAACCATGCACTGAACCCCTGAAAATCCATGCTTTCCTGGAGTCCCTGAGAAGTGAGAAATGAGAGTGTGACTGTCTAGGTGAGCTCACACCCTCTTGTTGTCTCATCCTCTGGCTTTGCCTCCATCAGCCCCTGCTCCTTTCAGCCCTCCCCTCCTCTCCCCGGGTTTTTCCATGCCATAAAAGCAGGAGCCAGGCTCTTTATGACCCAGCAGGAGCCGTGTCTTTCCGCTTGTTTGCTCTGCAAAGACTTCACAGACTTTTGGCCACTGTGAAATCACTCAGACCAGCCTGAGGGCGACTGGGGCTGGCTTTGTGCAGCTCTTGTTCTGCACTTCCTGTTCCAAAACTTCAGTTGGAGAATCTTTCTTCTCCAAATCCTAAACTCTAAACAGGACAAGGAACAAAGTTTTTTGTAATTTCTTTCTTCAGGAATTTATAAATTGCCCTCTCAGCAAGGGCCGTGCAGAGAGCTTGGAGTTCGAAATGAAGAATCATTTCAGTAATGTGGGGTTTGTTGGTTTAAGAGGAAAAATACTCCTAAATCCTACTCCCACCTTTGACCTTCCCTCCCTGGGAGGGAATAGATAAGCAAATGGGAAAACTGGGGGTGTGGGAAGGAGGATAAGGAAGGTATTGGCTTTAAGCAGAACTCTGTCATACGAGTCTGTGAGTGTATTGTGAACATATCTGTGAATATACTGCAAATATTAATCCTATAAGTGATGTCATGGCTTCTTGGCAGCAGCACAGAGCCCTTGGGACACCTCTGGAGTGAGCCAAAGGAAGTAGCAGTGGCTGTGAACATATCTAGGGAGGCATTTGGCTCGCTGGGCATCAGGTCTGTGGTGCCAAACTGCTCTCAGTGGAGGGGCGAGAGCTCAGGGGGTGTGCACAGAGCTGCCAGGGAGGTCAGGCTGGCTCTGTGCTCCAGGGAGCACTGGCAGCAGAGGGAAGAACACCAAGAGCAGGGGCCAAGAGCTCCTGAGTGGAAAAGCACATGGTCCCTGTGAAGCCTTTCCAGCGCTGCCGCCGGCCAAGGGGCCGTGGGTTTATGGTTTCACACGTCTTCATTTCTGGGGGTTTAAGTGGACCAGCAGTGTTGTTGGGGATTAACCCGGAGTTAAAAAGGCATTTATGAGGTGGAAGGATATGGAGTGAAATGCTCCTCATGTCTCCAGGGGCTGGGTTAACAGCCTGTCCCTGTGGGCCTGGCACTCATGCCCTGAGGGGGACAACAGCACCAGATTCCAGGAAAATTGTACAGCAGCTCTTCCCTTGGCTTGGAAATCCCACTGTACCCAGTGAGGACTCATAATCCAGGATATTTATGGTGGCTCTCCCAAAAAAACAGTGGCCTGGGCTGGCCTTCTCCATGCTGGGAGGATGGGACAGTGCTGGGCTGTCCTGGAGGAACCACGTGGTGTCCAGGGATCTGCTCTGTCCCTGTGCAAGTTTTGAGGCAGCCACGTGAGTGAGCAAAGCAAGATTAAAATCTGCTGTAAGGATGAGACCTTTCACTGATGGCCGCATGGTTTTGATGAGCAAATAGGAATTTTTTAATTTGAAAGGTGGAGGGAAAGGGTGCAAAATGCAGCCTTGTGGTGTTTCCCCCATGGGCATGGATAACCAGCCTGATTAGACAAGCTTGGCAATATTTCTCCTTATGAAAAATCAGTGTTAACTTTGTTCAGTGCTGCCTCATGGTGATGCCTTAAGTTTTACCTTTCATGTTTTTCAAATTCTGTGCTGCCTAGGGGTACAGTTCTGAGCCTCATATTAAGTGCTGGTAAGTTCCCTTCACAGAGCAGGGACACAAAACAAATCCTTTTCCTGCTGCACACCAAGAACAACTTTCAGGCCCAACAGCACAAACAAGGGTGGGCTGGAGGGAGGAACAAGAAGGATGGGACCTCACAACCTAAAGCTGTAATTGGACATTTAATTCCCAATATGCAAATGGACCAAAACTTACCAAATTTTAGACCTCATGACCAGTCAGCCATTTTTGTGACCATTTTGGGTCCACCTTGGGTGTAGCCCCAGTCAGGCACTGTCCTGCCTAAGGTGTATCCTGGGGGCCTTGCAATAAATCTCTACTTTATTCTCCAGCTCTGTCCAGTCTCTGTTCCAGCTCCAAGGCATAAATGAAGGAGAGGGAACAGGGCAGGAAAACAAAACATGTATGTCCGAATCCTATCCTGGCTGTATTCACACTCAAAAAACTCATTGTATCAAGGCACAGGGATTCCAACTGAACCAATTTGTATCTGCATTCCAAAGCAGCCTAACAGGGAAGCCTCTCATCAGTGACACAGATTGGAGACTGAAAAAAAACCCCCCCAAAAAAAAAATCCCTGCTGCACCCATGCCTGTACACACAAGATTAATGCAGAGGAAAAGCTCCCTGTCCAACCCCACCACCCACACATCTGCTGACCACCCTCCCCTGCTCGGGCTCCGTGGCTCCACACGTGGGGAGAGGATGGAGATGATTAATCAGGGACTGCAGGAGATGCTGAACGTTTGTGGCCCTGCAGAGCCTGGGCTTGCTGCTGTCTGCAGTGAGGATTTGGGGGAAGGCTCTCAGATAGGGATAGAAGATAAAGAACTCCACCAAACTGGAAAAAAAAAAGAAGGTTGTTTCTGTGAAACTCGTAGGATG
Organism: Trochalopteron elliotii; assembly: GCA_024734555.1. Taxonomy (NCBI): domain Eukaryota; kingdom Metazoa; phylum Chordata; class Aves; order Passeriformes; family Leiothrichidae; genus Trochalopteron; species Trochalopteron elliotii. The sequence continues at coordinate 640,255 of JANPWX010000153.1, read as the reverse complement.
TAAAAAATCAGTGGCTTTGCAGAGCTCTGCTCTGGGTATTATTCTTTGTGATTAGGCTAATGAGCCCTGACTCTTACAGGTACAGTGTGCTGTGATACCCACAGGGGTTGGGATCTTCATCACACAATTAGGTCTCTCCCTCTGTGCAGGCATTTTATAATAAATAATCAGTAGTCTTAATATGGTTTTGAAGCTGGTCAGCACAGTCATTACCCTGCACAGCTCCCAAGTTCAGCTAAAATTCACTTACTTAGATTGTTTGTTAAGTCTTGCCTGGTAATGAATGTAAATGTTTTATTAAAGTAAATATTTCTATTTCTTGAATGCTTTTAAATGATTTTTTTTTTCGAGTGGAAAAGGGATAGCCATGCCTTGATGAATGAAGATTATCTTTATTTGTGTTCTTGTGCCGTGTTCTGCCATGGGGTATTGGCTCACATCTGGCTGGGTTTGGTATTTGCCATGGTGAAGAAAACTTGGTGCCCAGTGGTGTCTCCCTTGGGCAGGGCTGTTGCCCCTTTCCCCACTGATATGTGCAAAAAATAGCCCCAAAGAGGAGCATGGCCCTATCTTACATGGCAAAACCAAAAAGCAAATCCTCCAGATTTATTTCTGAGGCTTTTTGAAGATTTCCATGTGGTTTAGCAGCAGTTTTAGTGTGGCCTCATGCTCTGCTGGGCCCAGCTGGCCTGGCCTGCCTTATCCCAGTGAAGGACAGAGGAAGTTGGGGTTGTTTATCCTGGAGAAAAGGAGACTCAGAGGTGACCTTATCACTCTCTACAACTCCCTGAAAGGTGGCTGTGCTCAGGTGGGGTTGGCCTCTTTCTCCAGGCAGCACGAGAGGACACAGCCTGAAGCTGCATCAAGGGAAATTTAGGTTGGATATCAGGAAAAAGTTTTTTAAAGAAAGGGTGATAAAATACTGGAATGGTCTGCCCAGAGAGGTGCTGGAGTCACCATCCCTGGATGTGTTTAAAGAATGACTGGATGTAGTGCTCAGTGCCATGGTTTAGTGGAGGTTTTAGAGCTGGGTTGGATGATCCTGGAGGTCTCTTCCAACCCAGTGATTCTGTGATTCTGTGTGTGGTGTCCCCATAACCCACCCTGCCAAGCTCAGCAGGCATCCGGCCAGGTCTCAGCCCTGCAGTATTTCTCATGATTTCTTACTCCCTGTTAAATTCATAGAAAGCATTTCAAACCTCATCTGTCAGAAGCATCACCACTGCTCAGAGAAGGGTTTTAATTTTATTTAATCACTTCTAGCTGCACATCTCAGATGATTGAGCGTGGCCTCTCTGTGGCAGAGTGCTTGGGAGAAAGGACAAAAATCAAACTAAATGATAGTGTTGGCCAAACCCTCAGCCTGCTATGAAACCAGTTCCTGACTCCCAAAACTGGTTTGCCAAGGATAAATTCCCTTTCAGTTAAAAAGCCAGGCTGAACAGATGTCTTGCCTGGTGCCCTGTAAATAAACATCCCAGAGCTCTGGAGCTCACAACGAGCTACAGGCTCCAAAAGCTGTTTCTGGATGTGACAAATGCAGGGTGCTCCCTCCCTGAGTTACAGCTGGCACCACAAAATCAGATTTGGGATATGGGAAACCTGGGCCCACTCTGGGTAAGAGGGGTCATTGTTCCCTTGTTAGACATAATGTGCAGCACTCAAACCCTGGAACTTTGGGCATTTCCAATTGGTGCCTCAGTGAAGCACTTTGGCTCCTGCTCAGTCAGAAGAGAGGATTAATTTAGGAACCTATCATACACCACTAATTAAAAACAGAGGCTGGGGGCAGCTGGGACACCTGTGGCTCATCCCTGGCAGTGTCCAAGGCCAGGTTGGATGAGGCTTGGAGCAGCCTGGGATAGTGGAAGGTGTCCCAGCCCATGGCAGGGGTGGAACTGGATGGGATTTAAGGTCCCTTCCAAACCAAACCATTCCACAACTCCTTAAATCTCTGATTTCTGTTACAGCTCCTTTCCTGGACAGGACCTTTTCTGTCTCTCTGAGGAGCCTGACTTGGTGAGGGGTGAAAAAACCAGGAATGCTAAGGAGAAGGGATGTTTGATGCCATCAAAGCTGTGGTGTTGTGCAATGTGGATGAGTTTGTGCAGGAAGGGAACGAGGTGCAGCCATCCCCATGGAACCCCCAGGAGTCCCTGCTGGTTTTCCTCTGTCTTTTCCTCTGGGCTCCCCTGCTCTAATGTTATTTCCCCTTGTTTCCAACACCTTCCCATCTGGCATGGGAGGGCTCCATAGGGAATAACGTGGCTGCAGTTGGGAGATGCTGAGTGCACATTTCACAGCCTCCTGCCAACACATCCCAAAAATCCTGCCAGGCTTGGATGAGTGGTGTCTGCCTGAGGCTTAGTCTGGTTAAAGCAGAGTTTCTCGTGGTGATTTGAGAAGCAGAGCCACAGCAGCAGAGATGGTGTCTGCTCTCCTTGCTGTGGGCAGCATCCTTCCCATGCTCCTGGGGCTGGGACAGAGGATGGGAGCAGACTCCAGGATTTCCTTCTGCCTGTATTTTACACTTAAAAGCACTTGGCAGTTGTGGTGCCAACAAAACTTGACAGACTGATTTGCTGATTTGGGTGCTGCTGCATAGCCAGGATTCTCAGATCCTCCTTTCCCCCTTCCCCATGTGTTACAAATTGCTCTAATGTCACATGAGGGATTGGGAAGGAAACTTGGGCTCCATTCATACCGGCATTGTTGCTAGGAAACCTCTCCCTTTGACAATGGAGGTTGAGCATGCCTGTATTTGCCTTTGGCTCTCCGAAGGACAAAAATCACCATGTGGCACTGGCAGGGGAGGGGGGAGGATGGAAAAAAAAAAGAAAAAAAAAAAAAAAAGAAAAAAACCCAACAGCACAAAACCCCTGAAAATTACTTTAAATTTTTACTCTGTGCCAAATGATGCTCTGGATTGCAGATGCCAGTGCTTCTGGTTTTGTAGGGACACAGATGAGGCACAGCTCAACCCTTCCATGCTTCATGTGCTGGAAAGTCAGGCTGGATTCTTGGAGTGCCTTCTGCTACCTGAGCTGGCTGGGGCTGCTGTGCCATATGGGAGAGGGAGCCGAGTGCTTGCCCGTGGTTTCCACGCCGGGGGGAGCCAGCCCCTGGTATCCATGGGGAGAGCACATTCCCTGGCTCTCAGGAAAGCTGCCTGATTTACAGAGTTCTGTTCGGTGGGAAAGAGAGGCTGAGTGATTCTCTGCCCCTCTCTTTTCCCCTTTGAATTTCAAGATATTTGAAGAAGATCCTAAATACCCATTGTGTGTATGTACCTGTGTTGGATTTGCTTCATGGGTGTTTTTAATAGGCTTGAAGAAAAAAGGAAATATTTGGAAACTGTTTTGCTTTCTTCCAAAGAACTGAGAGGACTGAAGCCTTAATTATCAAAAATCAAAAAATTTTTACACAAATTGTCATATTTTTTCTTTTTTTTTCTTCTTTTTTTTTTCTCTTTTTTTTGGTCCTGGCTGAAAATCCTGCAGAATGTATTTTTTTTTTTTTTTTGCCTGCAGTAGCTGCTGCCAAACACTTTGGATGAAGTGTTGCACATCAGTGTTGACCCCTGGTCAAGGCAGAAGGGGAAAATCTGGTCTTGTGGCCAGGAGATTACAATTACAGTGTTTAATGCTGCAATTTTGGCTGCAGAAGAAGCAAATCTGTGCCTCAAGATGGAATTCTGGGTGCAGAAAACATGGACTATGCCCACGCAGGCTCCAGTGCACCGTGGGAGCAAAAACCTGATAAACTGATCATTATCTTAAAGAAGTGAGGAGTGAAATAAGCGAAAATAAGCCCAAGAAATTTACCTGTTTTAGCAAAAACCCTAATTCTTGATTTGTGGTTGCCAGCAGCGAAACCTCCCATTGAATCAAACGTTCTGAGTGGTTTTTTGAGGGGTTTGGTTTCCATTTTCCCCTCTGTGCCATCTGCAGTGAGGGATAAAAGGCAGGAGCTCTGAGCTCTCCCTGCTTTGTCCTCAGCTCACTCCGATGTCTGGGGGGAGGCACCGGGGGTCCTGCTGCTGCTTGTTCCAAGAGCTTTCCCTGCACAAAGACATGGTAATGACACATCCCAGCAAATCCCAACCCCTAAAAACAGCTCAGCATCACGGCAGCACCTCCCCGAGCCATGCTGGACCCTCTGCCTCCCTCCCCAGCTCTGCTCCGGGCACAAACCCTTTGTCCCTGGCCCTGCTCCTGTTCCCTCCCCTGTAGGCACCTCATTACCCATCACACCACCTCCCCTCGTCCTATTAACTCTCCTCTTGGCTTCTCACAGCCCTAATATCACGGCTATTTATCCTGTGTTAAATTATTGTTGTTAAAGTGGCAGCTGGGTCCCTCTGCACAAGGCCTTGCGTGTCTGTGTGAGCCATCAGAGCTAAAAGTAGGATTCCTGTCTCTGTTTTGGGGAGAAATTAAAGCTCAGGCATGTGAATTGAGTGGTCCAGCATCACTTTTGCAGTCCAGAGGGCTCAGATCTGCAGTGTCTCAGTGTTTTAGACCAGTGCCACCAGTGGCTTCCTGATGGGCCCACAAACTTTCCTGAGTTTGCTGCAAAGACTTTGGTGTGTGGAGTTCAGAGCAGTCCAGGACCTCCTTATTGCTCCTAGAGGATGATTATTGTCGTTGGTATTATGTTTGTTATTATTGTTTAACAATGTAGGTTTCTTTTTCCTGCTGTGTGCTTCTATTAAGTCCAGTCCAGAGGAGTTATTTTCTTTAAGGGATTTGTCTCTCCTGGTTCACAGTTAAGGATTTCCCACCCCTCCAGCCCTGTCCCCTGCCCACCCTTGCTCAGGGTGATTTTGAGGGGCCTCTGAACAAAGGGTTTCCTAAATTTATCTTAATTACCTCCACTTTGGTGCTAAATATCTCTTTTGCTCTTGTGCACTGTGAATTCACAGGTTATTCCCACGTCTGCCTTCTGCCCAGTGAGCAGCTACAGGTGTGCACCACAAAACCAGATGGAAATGGGATTTTTGTGGAGAGTTGTGACAGTTCAATGTCCACAATGTATTTGTCTTGGATAAACTGGTGAATTTGCTGATTTTTCAGGCAATTATTAGAGTTTTAAGAGGTGTTTTATCAGCCTTCATACCACTTATGAAGATCTGGAAAGACTCATGACAGTACTGGGCAGGGATGAAGTTTGGTTGCTGACATCAAGGGTTTCTATACATAAAAGATGTATAAAATCTCATTGTCTCTAAAACTGACACTCTGTACATTAGCTAGGGAGCATTAATGGTGATGCATTTTGAGGAGCAGGATCCTGACCTACATTTCCCCCCTGGAACTTGCCCAGGGGTATTCCCACTTTTTACCCTACCTTTAGGTTCAATATATTCCTTTTCTTGGCATCTGCTTTCAAGGTTTATGTAGACTTGAGTTTTATTTAATTAATATTTTAAGCCTGCTCCTGTGCCTTGATGAGGAAAGGCTCCTTTCCAAAAGCTGCAAATGGGCTACTTTTATTTGAAATTGCATCTGAACAAAGGGCTCAGCACAGATTTATCTCTCGTGTTTCCAAAGCTTTCTCTATTTCTCCATCAACTTTGGAATAAAGGGTCTACCCATTAAATTTCATCCATCAAACTCGCCTGCCTATGGCAGCAGCTCTGTTGCCCTGCCTGCCCTTTCAGAGCATTTCCTCCTGAAACCAGTGAGATATTTACTCACATTTTAGCAACTCTTTGAAAATGGCCATTATCAGGATATATCATTATGGGTGAAGTATCCCGAGCTTAATCTGCCCGTTGAAATTTACTTCATGTAACAACACAGTGTGTGCCCTGTAAATAACACACTGCATCTCAGGAAATGAAAGATGTTTTGAATAAATAAATAATGGCTTGCTGACTACTGAGGCTCCTGGCTTTGGTAATGTACTGTGGAAGAGAAAGTAAATAGAAATCTCCTTCTGGGCATTTCTGAACATCAAAATGCCCTCTGTGTTTTGTTGTGGTTAAACACACAACCCCAGCAGAAGCCCGGAGCCCCCTGTTTGGGTGGCCTTGCAAATGAGCATCACCGATTTTGCTGTAATCAGGGTTTCTGTGAGGGAGCAGAAGGTGTTGTTGGACGTAGGGGATTTTTTAATGAAAAACCCTGGCAATGCAAGGGATGTGTCTAAAACCTGGTGGTGCCTGGTTTAATGATGACTGCGAGCATCTGAGGGATGTGTGGTTCTGGGGGGCCGCGGGAGAGCTTTGGTAGATGTCTTCTGCTGGAATTTTAAATGCTGTGGTGTGCACCTCATGTTGTGTTGAGCCTTGAGACAGGGTGAACCTTCCCCAGGGTCTAATCCAACCCTTGGATGTGCCTTGAGCTGCTTGAGGGAACAGGGAAGTCCTCAGGAGCAGGCAGGTGGTGGATGGAGGTCATTGGCCATCCTTGTAAAACCATCTCAGAGTTCATCATTAACTTGAGTTATAGCCAAAGATTTGGGTTTGTGGAAGGAAAATCCTGGAAACAGTGATTCCTGGTGGGTTTGGGATGGTATTTAGTTCAGCTTGACGTGGCCAGCTCGGGTGGAGATCAGCATTACCCATGAAGAAATACAACACCTCCCACCGAGACCCAACAGAGGCACGACCGGTTTGCAAATCCCGTCGCTGAATCATTTTCACCAACTCTGGCTTAGGTAAAAGACAGAAATCTATCAAATGTTGTACAGATTAACTTATCACCCAGTTAAATGGGCTGTCAGTCTGGGCTGCCTGTGCTTGGCAGGGTGAATTCAAATGCATGCAAATTTCCCTGGTGGCTGACGAGCGACGATGGTGGAGCTGTCAACTGATGACATGTGAAAATACATTAACATTGTTTAAAATATATTTGAAAGGGATAGCTCATATTTTGATAACATTTTCACGGGCAAATGATTTGTATGAGATCTGAAACACTGACCACATAATTTATACTGGGAGGGTTGGTTTTTAATTTATTTATTTTTTTTTTTCCTAACAGCAACTCTTCAGATATGTTTTGTGCTTAGAGGAAGCCCCCAAACAATTAACAATTACCACACAAACCGGTTCGAGTCCCATGTGCCACCATTGTACGGAGTCACTGTTCCGATAGCCTCACTTGTCACTTCCACTTGATCTTTCCAAAAGTGATTAGAAACTTCAAAAGAACCAATTACACAGGCCATTGTGTTAGAGACCTGACACTTTTTTTTTTTCTTTTTTTTTTTTTCCCAAAGCCTCATGCTCCTCCCTGAGTTTGGACTCGCCGTCTTTAATTTCTCCCATTTGCAAGATGGATTTCTTCATTTAACTTGAACGTCAGGAAGCAGAAATACTAAAAGCTCCACAGTGGTTTCACTTGTTTTTCAGGGCTTAGTGACTTCTTAACCACCCCCTCCATTGGGGGACTGAAGAGCCACGTGGCTTGTGATGGTCACTCCCTGTGTCCCCAGTTCCACCAGTGACTGTCTGCATAAGTGGCCTTGAAAGGCAGAAGAAAGATGCAGCTCGCTGCAGGAAAAGGTCACAGGATGTGAACAAGTGTTGACTGAGCTGTGTGATAAGAAAAACATCTGAAGCCTGTGATTCAAGATCCAGCCTTTAGTCTCGAATCTTCAGGGGTGAAAGGGGAGAACTTAGCGCAGTCTAAAAACAGCAGATCTCACAGTTCAGCAGTCAACCATGGCGTCTGATACATGAAAAAAATTACTTATGCTGTCAGCTTCCATTATTTACATGATCTTTCTATGGTTGAGTCGTGGCTGTGGATGTGCAATTCAGCTAGAAAAATTGTGTATTTACACAGATGGGTGCTGGCATGTGACCAGGGCTTGAGCAAAACGCACAGTTAGAGGTAGAAATCAAATACAGAGAGTGGTGAATTGGTTTTTGAGGGCTTTGGTTGCAAGGTGTAAATGTTTTGCAGGTATGAAGGGCTCTCTGGGAGATGGTGATTTTTAGGAAAAGGAAGGTGGTGTGAACAGTTTTGGGGGGTCTCCTTGGCTTCCTGTGGTGTCTGCACTTTGTTTGACAGGGGCATCTCTGCCTCTGGTTTTGTTTGGAAATTCCTGGCAAGATCAAACATGATGTCAGTGCAGTCAGAAAGGTCTGCCAATAAGACTAAAAAAAAAAGTTAAAAAAGAAAAAAAAACAGAAGGTGACTGTAAAGGTGTAAATGTAGTGCCTGGGATGTGGGAGAAGAGACCTGGTGGTGCTCCTTCACAGAAATATCTGATGAGGGAGAGTGAGTCAGGACAGAGGTGCTTTCCTTTCTCATTCATTCCCTTCTTTCTGTGGATAATACATGGGAACAAACTGTTTCCACCACAGCCTGGATTAGGCTATGATTGAATCAGTGAGAATTTATCAGTTAACTCATTTTCTTTTGTGCCTTGCTGTGGTGTGCTTGTGCACTCTGGGCATAACTGCTTCCCTTAAAACCCTTTCAGAACAGAAACCTGGGGATGAGATGCAATCCCTAACCTTTCCAGTGGCTGTAGGATGCTGCCATAAATCCCCCCTCCCTTCATTTCTGGGATTTGCCCTTTGAACACCATCTCCAAGTACAGATGGGCTGTAAAACACTTCAGCCATGTGCTGACTCGGTTCCTGCTGAGAAGTTTGCAGAGAGGGAATCCTCAGCTCTGGCAACCTGAACTAGAGAGAGTGCAGGTGATGGGAAAACTTTCCAGGTTTCAAACTGGACAGGAGATGCTGTAACAAAGTCTTCACCAAGCTTGGAATTTTCCCGGGATTATTTGGATACCGAGCAGTGAGGTGAGGTCTTTGTCACTGGTGCGAGGTGACATCTTTACTGAACTTTCAATTTAAGTAGAAATCTCTGACCTGCTTTCGATCTCCAAAGTTCAAACACCGGCCACGTGTCAGGAGCACAGACCTCAGTGCTGCAGGGCACAGGTAATGGAGGAAAGAGGGATGAGAGGAGGGCAAGCAGGAGCAAGGGGATGAGGCCAGGCCATCAGAGAGACTGCCAAGAAGGGCAACAGGTCCTCTGCTGACATTAGTGGCCAGTGGTTAACTTGGAACAACATGTATTTCACATTAAAACAGTATAAAATATTTGTAGGTGTGTTTGTGCCTTCCTTGAGGGTGTGACTCGTCCTCCCTTAAGGAGGAGAAGTGTCCTCGTGGGTTGGCAGGTATTTAACACGGGGAAAATTGGTACATAAAATCCATTTAACTTGTTAGTGAATCAATTGCATTTCCCTTGGTGGCAGTGTGATGTGCAAGCCCTTTCTTTCCCTCCAAATTGTTGTCTCTGCAGCTCTGCAGGCTCCTAGCCTGGTTCAACTCCATCCTGTTGGATAAACCGGCGGAAAAAAGAGACTTTTGCTCACTTTCTTATGAGAAAGAAGAATCAAAGAAAAGCATGCAGTTGTTGTGCTCTTCAGAAAGGCAGTGAGCTAGATTATTCCCAGAGGGAATCCAGCCAGTGAGTGTTCTTGCATCGAGGGGAAACCCCTCCATTTGCAAGTCCACTGTCACTTTTAACCACCCAGAAGCTTCTGATGGCAGATGAACCTCCTAGAAAGAGTCAAACAGCAGCACAAGCCCGAGAAAGTGGAGAAGGGGAACTGAATGCCACATCTTTGAGCAGCCCAGTCAGCACGTCCCTTCCCGCTCGGGCCAGCCTTGCCGGCAGCTGGATGTGACAGGGAGGGTGGGACACAGAGCTGGCCCCTGCCTCCCTCTGCCCGCTCCTGCTAATGGCTTTCCCCAGTCCGAGGCCAGTCCCACCCCTGGCTGGATGGATTACCCCTGTTTTGTGCTGTGTTTGTCAGATCGTTGTGGGTGCTTTGCCTTTTTGTCACCTGTGTCCACTCGGTTCCCACTCTGGGTGCTCCCTGTGCTGAGGGATGTGCTGCTCCCAGCCTGGGGATCTCTGCTGCCAGCAGGAATGGCCACTTTTCTGTTCCACCCCTGGGCACTGAGGATTTCAGGCTTTCTGGGCTGACAGGCACTGACCCTCAAGCAAACACTGCATTCGACCTGAGGCCGTGGAGAAGGCTCCCAAAATTGAACGATAGAACTGGGATTACGGGTGTGTAGTTTGAATAGGAGTGTGTGATATCACACGGTGGAAAACTTTGAGTTTAAGGTTTTAGAATATAGTAATGTGTATAAAGCAAGATGGGGGTTTTAGGGCATAGGCTGACTCCTTCTTTTTCACCTTCTTCCTCATGGGTCTGGGTGGGATTCTGTAATTGGGTAGAAAAATCCACATTGCAGACCACAGGTGGTTGGTTGTTGGGGTAAAAGTAAAAATAGTTTAGGTGTCATTTCTTAATTGGACAGTTTATCCTTAAAAGGCCTTGTAGAGAAAGAGATTCAGCTCCATTTTTTACTTTGTTAGCTAGAAGTGCTGTAGAACTCATGGCTTGTGAGGCTGTAATATAGACAGGAATTAATAAACATCTGGGTCCAAACATGAAATACCATTTTGAGCATTTTAATCCTGACTCTGGCAAAAAGAAGATAAAAAAGCAACACTTTTCCTCTGGGGAAAATTGGCTCTTTGGACTAAACCTGTCCCCAAAGCTCTCTCCATGCTCCTGGGCTTTTTTTTCCCCATGCCCAGCCCTTCTCAGGAAGGAGGAACTTGCTGGTGTGAGTAGAGAGGAGGTGGCATTGCTCTACCACAGGACCCAGTGTGAAGGGGATGTTGTAGAAATCAACATTTTTGCATCCATTCTGTCCCAAACACAGCTTCTGGTGAGGACAGGATGGCTCAGGTTCACCACGACTGTCATGGGATTGTTAGAGCTGGAAGGGACCTCAGGAGATGGAGTCCAAACCCCTGCCAAGACAAGGTCACCCAGAGCAGGCGACACAGGAATGTGTCCAGGTGGGTTGGGAATGTCCCCAGAGAGGAAGATTCCACAACTCTCAGTCCTGCTGTGAAATTTGCACCCTTGACTCAAACTTTTGTCAGGATCAGAACCCATCAGCCCCACTGTGTGAGGTTGTTTCAGTGAACTCTCACAACTTTGAGGACAAGTTGTGGGTTTTGCTGATCAGACTCAGTGCCTGGCACAGCAAAGTCCAGATCCTGCCCGAGATACTTCAAATGAACCCCTCAATTTAAAAAGATTCTTTGGCTGGGTATGGAAGTTTTATTATAATTGAGTTTTTCCCCCTTTTTTTCCCCCTTCAAAATGATTATAGATAATAAAGTAGGATGCAAAAGTCTTCATTAAAAATGCATTTTGTAAATCTGAAACTTAAGTGTCAGATTTTTTGAGCAGTCTGTCAAATACTTGACAATTAAAATAGCTGTTTTTAAAAATTTAATGAGACACAATAAGGACTAAATGCACAAGAAGCTTGCTCCTTCTTAGGATAAAGTAGAAACATAACAAGTCCATTATATTTCCTTACAAAAATGTCCCATTTGTAAAATATGCTATAATCTATTTTTAATTAAATTAGTATATGCAATTTATTACCTGAGATATATTTATTAATATTTAATATTTAATTTCAAATTAATTATCCAAGTGAAAGAGGGCTCAGCTGGGCTGGAGAGACTCACAGAACAGCAAGTGTCCTTCAGCAGCCGGAGGTAAACCTGGAATGTGCAGCTGTCCTGAGCTTTGTGGGAATGATGGAAAAAAAAATATACATCAGAAGCTGTGGGTGCAGTCACCTTCCTGTATGGCAGTGTGGAATCCTGAGGAGATGAATGCCTGGTGTTCATATAGTCATAATTTTGGGAAGTATTTTCACTGAATTAATTAGAGAATGGATCAGGGTTGGAAAGGACCATTGGAAGTTATGGAGAACCCTCGTGCTCCAGCAGGGACATCTCAGAGCACATCACTCAGGATGGTGTCCAGGTGGCTTTTGAATATCTGTAGAGAAAGAGATATTGCTGATATTTCACCTCAGCACTGGTCACTGGGAGCACGCCTTGCATCAAGACCTGACCTCCCAAAGTTACACCTTCCACCTCTTTCCTGGGTAGTTTGCTCCATTTCTATGCTTTGGGAAATTTTGCTTTAGATTTCCACAGGATGGGATTTCCTCCTGCTCTTTGATAAGCAGAGAAGAAGGTCCCATCAGAAATTTAAAGTGTGATTCCTTGGGTCAGCACCCAGCCTGTCACCCTCTGTCACTTTAGGCAGACAGAACCCAGGCAGACAGAAATCATGGAATGGTTTGGGTGGGAAGGGAACTTATAGTTCATTCAATGCCACCCCTGCCATGGTGACACTTTCCACTGTCCCAGGCTGCTCCAAGCCTCAGTGTCCAGCCTGGCCTTGGGCACTGCCAGGGATCCAGGGGCAGCCACAGCTGCTCTGGGCACCCTGTGCCAGGGCCTGCCCACCCTCCCAGGGAAGGATTTTTCCCTGCTATCCCATCTAAACCCACTCTTAGTCTGAAGCCATTCCCCCTTGTCCTGTCACAAGATGCTCTTGTAAAATATCACTGCACTGGGCCACATTTTTCAGGGTTTTCTTCACCTCTGTGACAGGTAGCTGTTGTTTTATTATTTGTGAGTGCTGGCAGACCCAAAGATAGGGCATCCTCTCCTGAGGGCATTGTTGGCTCTCTCCTCTTTTCTTGCCCCTGTTCTCCATTTCTTCCCTTGGAAAATCTTCTACCACAACGGCCTTCTGGTCTGGAGCACTTCAGGCCAGACCTCTTGAAGCACCTCTTATTTTTTCCTTTCAGTTTGCCACTTTGGTTT
>JANPWX010000153.1:552554-622554 GCA_024734555.1 Trochalopteron elliotii | reverse complement strand
CTACTTCAGGAGCAACAGGCTGAAGGTGTGGTGAGAAATTGTTCTGTAATTTAGTTTATACTTTAGATCCTGAGCTCTTCAGGTGGGGGTGGTTTTAGGTCTGTGTGATTCCAAATTATTCATTCTTTCTTCAACCTGGGTCCAATTTTATGCCAAACCTCTGGCACTCTCCTGGTTGGCACAGATTTCAAATGCTATTTTTAGTGAAAGAAGAGAAAACCCTTCACTTCTTCCTTTTGTTACTTGGGGGATTCTCCTTTACTTCCTGACAATTCTCACTTTCTTAAGTGAATTTATCAAGGCAAGCAGAGAAAGAGATGAGTGTTGCTTGTTCCCTTGCCCTCTGGTCATGGCTGCTGCCTACTCCAAATCCTTGTCAGGAAGTTTCTTTAAAACCACCCATAATAACAAGCTTTGTGATCCCAGACTGTAGACACTATTTTTTTTTTCCCCTAAATTTTGCTTTACTCCTTCAGCCTCCATGCTGTTAATTTGAACCTTTTAGGGTCTTTTGGTTATCATTCAAGTCCTGGGGCCAATGGAACATGAAATTATTCACTTGTCAAAAACATTTTATCCAGGAACTGTGGCAGCAGCTGCCCTGGGTGTTTCTGGAGCAGGACAGGATGTGTTTTGTCCTTGCAGCTCCACCTGGGTGTCTGCAGGAGCTGCTCTTGCTTGGCTTTTTCTCCTGGCTCAGAGCATCTGGAAAATGGGTGCAAATGCTCTCCCTTCCGTGCTTTTGCCATCACATCCTCCCTGAAAAGGGCTTTTGTCAGGCTGTCAAAATACATCTTGTCCAGTGCCAGGTGCTGGTGTCAGGGCTACGAGGTGAGGCATGAAAGTGCCTAAGTGTTTCCCACCCTGCCACTGAGGCCCTGGCTTGTGGCACCTCTTGGAAGGCTTGAAAGGGGCACAAATAATGATGCTGAGCATGGCTGGGGGTGTTTTTCCCCTCTCTCTCTCTCTCTCTCTCCCCTTGCTGAGAACAGAAAACACTTGTGATTTCCCGTCAGCTTCTCCCAGTACTTTCAGGACTTGCTCACCTTGCTTTCTCCCCCAAACAGAATACCTTGCCCTCGGTCCTCGGCTTCCCGAGCAAGGCGGAGAAGACATCCACATATTCCCTACACCATTTTTCTCTTTAGTGGGTATTAGCAGATGTGCTTCCAGCAGACTGGCCAAGCACAAACAGGCTTTTAGAGCGACAGGTTCATGAACCGGGGGGCCCCGCTGGCGCTTGCGTACCCAGCTCCCCTTGCCACCCTCACCGTGCCCCAGCCCTGTGTGGAGACCCTCCAAATCTCCCTCTCCCAAGCTCCCCAGGGTTTCTGCTGATTGATTTATATTTATTTTCCTCCTTTTTTTCCCTCCTTGCTGCCCGCTAAGCGATGCCTGCGCGGGGCTCACTCGCTGCTCCCAGATAAGCGCGTTAAGGCTTTGTGTCTTGTGCGGCGGGATAAGGCAGCCAGCCCGTCTGGTGTTTGCTCGAGTTGCTTTAGCAGAGCTGCTGCAGATCTCTTCAGAGCGTTGGGTCTTGGCCCATTGCCCCTGCCAGGCTGCTCCCTTAATGGATTAGCCCGGACTTCAAGGAAAATCCCGCCTTTAACAATAGCGGAGAAATTGCGCGGTCCTTGGTCTACCTAAAGGAGAGGTGCCAGCGGTGTTTGCTGCTACCAGCGAAGCTGCTCAGCCTCTTTGATCCCGTTTCTCTCTTCTTGGTTTTGATATCGCTACAAAAGCCACTGCAGATGGGAAAGGGAGGGGAAAAAAATAAAAATCCAAACACACCAGCCAAGCCACCCTCAGTTTTTGTTCATCTTTTTTGTGTTTTTTTCACAGCTTTCCCCCCTTTTTCTCCCCCCTCTCCTTGAGCCACTGAGGCGGTCTCGTGGAAGAGAAACTAAATCGCTCTCCTCTTGCTTTGGGCTGTTTTTCATCACTTCTTCTGTGCTTCCTGACCCCAAAAAGCAGGCTTAAGTTGCTACATTCCTCCTCCTTCACCATAGCCAGAGACACAGTTCTCCTTGTTTCAGCAGATGTGCCAAAGGTACTCTGCTCTCCCTCGGGCATAACTTTGAATTTTGGCAAATGCAAAGCTTGGACATAGTCCAGGAAAATGTTTTTGTCTCGCAAAAATGTTTTTGTTTTGCTTTGTCCGAAAAGTGATTTATTTGAGCTTGAAACGTTGTTTGAAATATATTGCTGAAACTCTTAGAATTCCAGAGTTTTCTTAATTTTTCAAGGGAGCTCTCACTGAGCTCCAGATGTTTTGCCACTGACCATCAGCTCTGGAAATGGGTAGCCAAGCAGGGAAATTATTATTCCTCTCAGCCTTATCTATACCAGAAGGTACAAGCAGTGACACTGAAAAAATGTCAATTAACCTGCACTGTTGGTAACCTCAGAGGCTTCTTTTTACCTGGAAACTCTTTTTTTTTGGGTGGAAAAATTTCCATATGTGTGCATGTACAAGTCTGGGTATGCACATGAGCAAAGCCATGGATGTGATGCTGGAAATCCTGCTGCCTTTGGTCAGCTTTAGAGGGAACTAAAGCCCAGCTGTGCTCACAGTTAGGTGAATTCAGCAGGGCTAACACACATAAAAGCAGACACAAGATCCTTCATGTCTCAGACCAAGCAGCAGGGGTGCTTTGGGTCTTGCAAAAAAATGCTGGATTGATGTGAAGCTCTGTGATGGTGAAAATATGTGGGATTTCTGCCACCTGCCCTTTGCATCCATCCCGTATCCTTCTCAAGTCAGCTCATAACTGATTCTTCCCAAGCTTCCAGCTGCTTGGCATTTCTTGTGTAAAATAATTAATGGTTGTAGGGAACAGAGAGATCAGCTTAGGGATAGTCAAGCCTGGTCTTGGGCAGTTGTATCCAGGCACTCGTGTGCACTCAGGGCTCAGTAGCAGTGTCAAAATGGGGAGGAAAAAAAGATTAATTGTATGAAGAAATATTAGGGAAAATTATTTGAAAAGAATATATAGGATATTTACACCTGCAGGTATAGAAGGAGGCTATAAGGAGGGTGAAAAGTGGCTCCTGTGTGGGGACAGAGCACAAGAAAACGTTGGGACTAAGAGCTGGGCCAAAACTTACCAGTTTTGAGTTTGTTACTCAAATCTCCAGGAACTGAGAGCACGGCTCTAGGAAACTTGCTCCCTGCTCCAGCTCTTCCTGCCCTCCCTCGGTGTGGTCTCTGGGAGCTGAGATGGACCTTTGGACCAGTCCAGGATGGCCAATCCCACGGGATCCTTGTGCAGTTGTGTTTAATCCTAGAGCCAAAGAATGGTTTAGGTTGGAGAAGCCCTCTAAGATCACTGAGTCCATCTGTTATCCCAGCACTGCCAACTCCATCACTAAACTGTGTCCCTGTGTGCTTCAGTTCCCAATAAATGCCCAAATGGCAGTAAATAAAAACACAAAAAAGGGGGGAAATTATGTATTTTGGGACAGCATTTCATGCACTGATATTTTGAGGCCTTAAAAAGTCACATTGTCTGCCCTGGAAATTCTCATTTCCTGAGCTCTGTGCCTCACTAAGATCCCAAAAACTGCTTCCTCTACCATCAGGGTAAGCTGGGAGGAAGCTGCTGGTTCATCCCTGATTTTAGAGCTTGTGGTACAGACCACGAAAGCTGCTGAGGACCAGAACAATCTGCTCCAGCTGCCTGGTTCCAATCACATGGTCCCCTCCCATGACTTGGAGAGTGATGTGCCCTGGGATGGTGACTCTGCCCTGACAGCCTGACCTTGCTGGGTTTGGCTCATTTGAAGTCTCTACTCAAAAATTATGGCACAGAAAAACTGGGCAGGGACTGGTTCACTCTGTTGTTGAGTTTTTCATGCTTCGAGTTCAATGAGTGGATGTTTCCCAGGAAAGCATTTCCACCAAAAAGCACCCAGAATCCCCTAATTTTACACCAAAGACAAGCTTCAGGAAAAGCTCTTAATTTAAATGATGTCAACTGAATCATACTGAAATGAGTAGAAATACTGATGAGAGTGGTTCCTGCATTGCTCTTTGTGCCTCAGTCCCAAGTCCCTGAGTCATGTCTGACTATGGAAAGGTTATTTTGAAGTGCAGGAGCCTGGACAGAGCCCCCACCTGCAGGGACAACAGGACAGGGGGCATCAAGACAACCGTGTGGAATTGGAAAGATGAGACCCAGCCCACAGGACTGTGTTGGAAGGTAGCACACAGATATATCACAATTACACTTCTCGGAGACTGGAAATGCTGGGTAATTGTCTTTCCCTGCCAGTGTGCTCAGGGCGCTTTACAACAATAAATTTCACCAGGAGTGCTGAAGAACAGAAAGCACAATAACAGGAAACCTGCTGCTCCAGGAATGCAAGGAAACAAAGCTTTCATGGAAAAAAACTGGGGTCTGGGGGTGCAGGGTGGTGGAGCCCAGGGTGCTGCCTCCAGGCCGAAGCTCCTGGCAGTGGGGATGGATGGGGAGAGAGGCACTGCCAGCCCCCCATCCTCTGGAGCACTGCCCACCCTGCCCCTGCAAAGAGGGAGAGCTCGGGGCTGAACATTGATTTAGGGCAAGGACAAAGTTCTCTCTGCAGCCAAAACAAAATTGTGTGCCAATCAAAAAGGTGTGAGACAGGCTGTTGTTGACCTCTAGGGAGTATCAGAGGACAAAAATCCTTGGAAGGAAATACAAAAAAACAGCCTCCAGGGAAGCCAAGCACTGCTGGAAATGCTGCAGCACCGTGGTGCCAGGACTTCTGAACATCCACACAGCCCTCCCTGGAAGGACACCTCTAATATTCCATCCTGTGGCTAGAAAACATCTTCATCTTGCTTCCTAAAAGGCAGCATGGGTTGAGATTTGAGAGATTTTGTTCCCGGATCATTGCAGACCCTCCTTTAGGGTCTGAGGAAATCCAGTTCCAGCCCTGCCTGGGAGAGGAAAGTGATCCTTTTTCTCCTCTCTCCTCTTTCCCCTCTCTTCTCTCTCCACTGTCTTCTCCCCCCTCTCCTCTCTTCCCTCTCCACTCTCCCCTCTCAACTCTTCTCCCTCCTCTCTCCTCTCTGCAGTGGGTGGTGAGTGCAGATCCTTCCAGCAGGTGCCTGTTGTTTTTGAGGCATGTCCTACAGCAGGACCTTGATCTCACTGGGGCCTTAATAATAGCAAGACACCAAAAATAATCAGAATATATTAAAAAATGGACAGGAGAGGGTATTTGGCTCGTTTGCAATGGCCATTAGATAGCTGATACTTGCTGTGTTTGCTCTCTATGCTTCAGAGCCATCCATAATTAGAACATATTTTTGTAACCTTATCTTGGAGCAGATTTGATTTTTAGGAAGGAAAAAATGTCACTAAATCATTATTATTCATGTGACAAATCCTGAAGGGTAAATTTTTTTTAAACACCACCTCTATCAGTCTCTCCCATGTCACCTAACTTTTATGCAATAACACTGTTCCCTTAGAGATACCGTATAAAATATCTCTCACTTCCCAATATTATTCATAGAATTCCCATTATAGAACATTGAAAACCCAGATTAGAAGAGTACAAGAATATTTTATGACCAGTTTGAAAATGCTGTTACTGCTGCAATAAATTAAGAAGTTAAATTACTCCCACATTGAGTATTGATATACTGTGCATGGCAGAAAAATTCCTTTGAAATATACTGTACAATACATATAGAGAAATTCCAGCCCCTTTGATGGCTGCCAGCAAAGGGGGTTGTGAGGACTTAGGGGTGGGGGATTGGGTTGCCAAGTTTGGTTCTTAAAGCAGCAAGTTGAGCAAAGGCAAAATCAGAGCAGCAAAATTTTATACAGATAATTGGGAATATTGGGATGTTGTATTTAACAGCCAAGTCCCTCATTCTTCTCGCATTCTTTATGAACTCTACAAACAGGATATTTTCTGGGTCAGCAGACCCAATTTCCCATAAGATGATTTTCTCTTGGTTATATCTATGTGGACATTTATTTGTGGCCTTTACCTGACCACTGTGAATGTGTGGATAGCTCTTTTATATTAGGTTGGGTTT
This sequence comes from Trochalopteron elliotii, assembly GCA_024734555.1. NCBI lineage: Eukaryota > Metazoa > Chordata > Aves > Passeriformes > Leiothrichidae > Trochalopteron > Trochalopteron elliotii. Next base: position 616,517 of record JANPWX010000153.1, on the reverse strand, counting down.
TTTCTTGGTTTTTGTTTTTTTGGCTGAATGGTGATCCAACTCAAATCTTCGTCTGCCAAGGGAAAAGCAGAAAAAAATTAGGAATGTTGGATCCAATCTGGCTGATGGGATATAATTGCTTTTAGATATAAAGATACTCAAATAATTAATTAAACCAACTTTTAAGCTTTCTAGCTTTTCAGCTTATTTCTAGCTGTTTGCATTATTGGAGTGGTGGAAAGCCACCAGAATGTGCCAGGTAATTTTGATGCAGAAATTTATGTGCACAAGTTGTCTTTTTTATTTTTTCTGCTTACACAGCTTCAGTTGTGAAGCGTTGCACAGGGAACTGCACTTATACAAAGTGGTTGTTACAACTTCAGGTAAGAGCTGATCTTTCTCATAAATTTCCATGTGTTGTCTGCTGGGCATTCTATTAAGGAAAATAATTGGAGAGATTTGCCTGCTAGACCAGATTGGCCACCAAACCACCTATTTTACAAAAAAAAAAGTAACAAAGGAGGCCTTTTGCACATTTTGCAGAGGAATCCAAAGAGCTGCTGCAGCACCGGCAGCGTAAGCAGCTTATTGGGGTTTGCCAAGAACACAGCAAATCCAGGCCTTGAGTTTACAATAATAATTAGTGTATTCTGCTGATTGCAATATTCTGGCCCAACAGGGCCTGTTTAGCTAAGCTGGCCCTGGAATCGAGTACCTACAAGTAATGTGATCTATTTATTAACGAGTGCTTTTTACAGGAGCGTCCATTCTGAGCTCCCTCGTTATTCCACAGACGGGGAACGGGCTTGCAGCAGGAGTCGTTTATATAAAACGCATCAGAGGAGTTATTTAAGAACGACACAAGCCTCGATTAAGCCCCGGTATGTGTTTCTAAAGGTTATTCTTGGAGGATTTTTCCCTCCCAAGGAAAGCCAGGCAATGAAGGGTAGAAGCCGAGCGGAATGTTTTTTCCCTAGATGCACCAAAAAACTCTCTCAAAGATCAGCAACAGCTTTCTGCAAATCCCCAGGCTTAGGCGTGCTTGTCAGACCCTGGACTCTCCCGTGGAGTTGGTGCTTCTCAGATTAAGCCCGGCCCTGTGGCTGGAGGACACGAAAGAACCACACTCACCTGTCAAGTTGAGAAGTGAGGAGAGAAAGAAGAAGTTTATTATGATTTATGTTTTTTATAAAGTTTAGAATTTGTTCAAGGATTGGGGGACAAGAGTAACACCTCTCTGACCCCAGTGGTCAACTTAGAAGTTCATCAATTTGTCCTTCCCTCTAGAAGGAATGTGTTGTTTACAAAATATCAGTCTTTGTTTTTGTTACAAGCATGAAAAAGCTCCAGTAGAAATGTGAAAACAATCAGAAGGCTGAAAAATATGACATGGCCCAAGCAGGGAACTGCTCAAACCCGCGTGGATCCGGCGCCAGTCCGCAGGCCCAGGAACCTCCTCCTCGTGTTATAATCATGTAGCAGATCATGTATTCATTTGTATCATTAAGTAAAGCCTAGCAGAGCTGTGGAGCAGCCGAGCAGAAGGGAGGCTCGGAGGATCATGGGTTGGTTCCCGGCATGCCCCGCTCCCCTTGGAAAGGCGCTGACTCACTCCCCGAGCAATCAGCGTTGTGTGCCATTACAAATGGGCTGGTTAATAGGCCTGCATCCATTATCATTAGTGCATCTCAGCACGCAGGTACATGATGGGGCCTGCCAGCGCATTTGCTCCAGCTCACTGAGCCAGGGGCCATGCTCCATTGCAAATGAGGATGAGGAACACCTGCTCCAGGGTTTTTCGGCAGACCGGAGTCATCCTTCACATCTCATGCAACACTTGTTCTGTCAGAATGCAATGCTGGCACCGGCCGGAGCGGGGCTGTGCCAGGCGTCCGACTAAAGATTAGACACTTCCCTGTGGTCTCCTGCTCAAGTTCAGCTTTGAATTCTATTTTTTTTTCCCTTTTTTTTTTTTTTTCAAAGAGAGCTTTTAAAAATTTATCGCGTTCGTATTAGGCATTCAGTCATTATGTTAGGGGTTTAAAAATAAAGATTAAAAAAAAGAAACTTTGCTTCAGAAATTAACTTTTTTTTTGGCAATTAGAATGGCAGCATAAAATATTTATTGGGTCTGATAATTTTATTCACAGTGCTGAGTGTTTGGATACGCTTTTTTGAGAGAGGTTTTATTTTTGGAAAATTGGTTCCCCCCCCCTCTATTTTTCTTTCTGGCCTTCTGCAACTATTCCCAATGTTTGTGGGATTTTCTTTTTAATTGTCTGCACCAGGTGACCTGAGATGTGATATTGGACACTAACCAAAAGGGGGAAAATATGACAAAATATTGCCTTCTCCAGGCACATGTCTTTCCATGCAGAGGCCTCTGCTCTGGCTGCCCTCCAGAGCCAGGACAAAGGCTTTCCTCATCCTGCTCCAAAAGGCACAATGCTCACTGCCAGCCCCAGGCTCGTTTGTTTGAGGCACTGGAAATCAAAATGAAGGGAGAAAAAAACAGCTGGAATTTGAAGAAGCAGCTCTTGAGGTTTGTAATTCACCCTGAAGGGCACAGTGAAGGTGGCAGCGTGTCCTTCCTGTCTCCCTGCCCTGTGTAATGGGGATTTTATGGGCACCGCTGGCTGCCAAAGCTTCTCAGTCCTTAAAAACAAAGGAATCGTGCAATTGTGACCAGCTGGGAGATGCTATCAGGCTCATGCACATCCCCTCATCCCCATGGATCACTTCCTTCTGGGAAGAGTCCTCCAAATCACTCCCAGGGGAATCCTTGATGTCCTCCAGTGACACTTCCCTGGAGAAGGAGGAATCACCTTCTGAGTCAAGGCTGGAACTGAGCTGGGGCAGTGGGACATTCCCTGCCACTTCCTGGCAAAAATGCAGCACCAACATCCACTCCTTGACCAGAGTCCTCTTTGTCTCCCAGGAAAGCAGAAGGAATGGGAGTTGCTGCTTCTCCAAAGTTCAGGTAAGAAAATCTGACTCTGGACTTGGAACAAGGCTTTAACTAAGAAATTCCTGTTTGCTTTTCATGCTTTTCTTTTTTCAAGAGTTATTCCTTCCCCACCTTTCCCAGTCCTCCCATCCACACTGAAGAGGCTTTTGGTTCTGCTTCCAGAGCCTCCAAGAAAATGACAACTATTTCAGCAGGAAGCCTCATCTGGTGGAATCCAGGTTTCCACAGTGATGAAATGATGCTGGAAGTTACAGATCTGCTGGTTTGGTGCTCTGCCAGGAAAGGGAAGTCCTCAGTTTGTACTTTAGAATACCAAGCCTTATCTCTGCTTTATGCCCAAGCACTACAAAAAAAAAAAAAAAAAAAAAAAAAAAAAAAGCTTCCCAGGATCCATCCTTTTAACCCTTTTATGAGCTTTGATGCTCAAATGGAATCTTGGATTCTCATTCCTCAAGGTGTTTCTTGGTCCCTCCTGGGTTTGGCTTCCTTTCTTATGATTTGATAAAACAAAAATGCTGCAGGAAGCACTGATGTGAATGCTCGTGGATTAGAGGTTTGTGTTAAACTTCTGAGGTTTTCTATATTTTCCATATTATTACACAGAAAGAATCTTGTTTCTTCTTTTATTCTGGTTACTTCAGAAGGTTTTTAGGGCTGTGCTCATCCAATGCCCTTGGATTGCTGCTGGAGATGTCCCTGCCTTCCCCACGGGATTGTGGGCTGGTCACTGATAACTCAGTATCACACACAGAAAAAAAGTTTAAAAGTTTCATATCACTTTGTGTAAATTTTAAGGGAGGCAGAGATAAAAAAAATCTTCATCTTTTGAAATGCAGTTGTGACATTTTTTGATCTGTGACATAATTCAGCAAAACCAGAAAAGGAAAGAGTTGTTCCTATGAGGTTAGAGGGACCATCCACCCACCCAGGGCTGTTGGGAAGTGATGGGATCTGCAGTGGGAGCTGAGGGAAAAGTATAAAAAAAGACCAAACACAGACAAATCTCACAGATTGCAATGGGAAATTTGGGAAGCAAAATACTTCCAGTTGCATTGAACAGACAGTTAGATTAGTATTTACCCTTTTCCTTGTTTAAGGCAAATTTCCAGGTCTGTGAACCCTTTTGAAGGGTTTGGGTTTGATGGGATTTTTGCCCATCTACTATAATTTTAATTTTAATTTCTATCCATTCACTGAGAGCTGCTCAAAGTTGATGTTGCTGCAACACTGGGTAAAAAGAGGTGCTGGGAAGGCCAATTTTCCACTCATGCAGGTCTGAAAATCCTGAGTAAAAGCTGTTTCAGAGGGATGAGAATAATGCAGAATAAGGATAGATATGGTTGTGGCAGGCTAGATATGGGGATTTTTAATTAGAAGCATGAGTAGGAAAATTAGGATTTGGGTTGGACTTTTCAAGGAATAACTAGAAGAATATCTACAGGACTCTAGAGGAAGCAATCCCTTGGGATCAATCTGTAAGTTTGGGTTTGGGAAAAGGCAGAGTCGGGCAATGAGCGACAAGCCTGATAATTGTCTGGGGATGCTGAAAATTCTTGGTTTTCTTCTGTCACAACAGAAATAAACAACATCTTCCTTTTTTTTCCTCCCCATTCCATAGGGAGTGCTGGATCCCTACTGGGACTTTCATCCCACACTGCAGGGAAGAGCTCCAGAGGGATATATGGAATATTGTTACTGGCTTGGAGTGCAGCAATGCACCCTTGGTGCTCAGAGATTTTCTTCCACAGCACCCAAAACTCCAGGTGTAGGCACCACTCTGGGCCTCAGCATCCTTAAAAACATCACCTTTTAAAGTTAATTATTATAAATATTTAAAATGTATCAGATATCAGTTTTTTAAGCATATTTATTTAACCATAAATTTAAATAAAGCATATTTAAGCATATCAATTTCTTGAAGCTCAGGATGTGTTTACACGCTGTGCTGACTGAACAGACCTCAATATGTGTTTTTAAAATCCCAATCCTATCAGGGTATCAAGCAAACAATACCTCCACCCGACTTCCACAGGCTTTAAATGCATGGATGCTGCTGGATTTAGCTGTCAGCTGGAGAAAGAGCTGAATCTAATTCAGAAATTCCAAGTTTATGTAATTCTTAGCCTTGTTTCTTGTGTTGTGCTGCAGCCTTGCCCTGTGATAACCCATCCCTTCATCCCAGTGATGGAATGCCTGCATCCAGACGTGCCAGGGAGCCCTGAGCCTGTGATGTGACAGCCCAACCAAACTTTCAAACCACATCTCTGGAGGTGAGAGGCTCATGCATTAACTCACTTGTGCTGCTACATTTTTAAAGCACTTTTTTTTAATACAGAAAAGAAGAAAATCATCCTATATTTGAGGAAAAAAAAACCAAAAAGCATCAAGGATTGAAATTGACGGTGCTGACAGAAATTCAAATACAAAGAGAAGTTGGATTTGGTATATTCTGGTTTATTTTGGGGCAGGGCTCTTCAGCATCCTGCTGTTTTAAGGTGCTGGGGTTTGGATGCCAGGGCACTACTACCCCACTCCCAGTGTGAGAACACAACAGATTTTCACCCCAAAAAACCAAATTGAGGTTTTGGCTGAAGGAACATGTCGTATGTGATATTTGGCTGGTTAACCCCTGGTTCCTCAGCTATTTTCCTGCACTTTCTCTCCTCCCTCCCCTACAATTAGATTGTTTAAGTACAGACTGCAATATCTAACACCACATTTCAACATTCTGCTCAGATTTTTCTATCACCTGTGGCTGGGTCCTGAGATGCTGGAATATGGGGAGGGGATCACTGGGCCCTTTTCCCAGTTGTGGAGCAGGCTGGGATGCACCATCACCTCCTGTCCATGGCTTGACCAGCTCACCTGGTGCTGCCTCGCTTCTCCCAAGGAATTTTTCCTGTGCCAGTGCACATTTTTTGTGAAGCACATGGGTGGAGACAGGTCTGAGACAAGGAAACTCTTATTTATACATGTGGCCTTGTCAGGATTTGTGTCAAAGTCTCTGGAGATGCCCTCCAGCTTCCTTAAATTTCATTTTTTAATAATGAAGATAATTTCGAGTTTTACAAGCCCCAAAATGTATAAAACTAATAAACATTTTATACACGTGTCAAGAGATGCTTAAAAAGCAGCCAAACCACGGATTTTTTGACAACTGAGGGGGGATAACAACAAAAAACCCACAACACACTCCTCGCTTGCCAAGTTCCTGCAGCCTGAGCAAATTTTTAGAGATGAGTCACAAACCCCAGATTAATGGAGCTTTGATGGAAGTGCTGACACTTCCTAAAGCCGGAGTAGCCCTACAACAACCCCACATCCCACTGCTGGCCCCATCCCTCCTTCCCAGTGCGGGAATAATGCAGCACTTGAGGGAATTAACACACGGAGAGCAGAGGGGGGGAGCTCCCGAGTGTTCTCGCCCTCCTTTCTTCTTCGAGCTTGCAGGGAAGGGATTTGGCAGGAGGATTTGGCAGCCTGGCAGCTCGTGGGGAAACAAAAAGAGCAGCTATCAGTGCAAAACCGAGCGGCCTCCGTGGCTGGTGGCCACCCAGCCCCGCTGGCCCCCGCTTCAAACACACTGCGCTGGGTTTGTGGTTGGGCTGGGGAGGAAGGGCTCTCACAGCCACCACCCAAGGGTTGTAGTTATCTCCCGTTGGGAATGCCACTTTTTGATGGCTTTTCGGGAGGTGTTTTCATGAAATAGATGGAGTGGTTTGGTTTCCTGGTGTTGTTTTGTGCTGAGAAGAGGGATTTGGGGTTGTGTGCCTGTGTTTGGACGTGCAGCTCCTCTGCGAGGTGCACGTGGGGATGTATAGCAGCACATAAGTAAAGCCTGGCTGGTACACAGCAGCTGGCTCACTTTTATCACCAGCTCTGCCATAAAACATCCCATTTTAATAATCAAATTAGAGCCGAGGCAAACCTGCACAGGTGAGAGGAAATCTGCGAGCGTGATCAAAACCACATTTCTGATTCAGGACGAAATCGCAGGCTACAGGGAGGTACATCTGTAAATTATACAGGAAGCTTTCTTCAACAACTGATTCACCCTGACAGTTTTACTGGAGTATATGAAAATTAGTATTAAAGATGTGATATGTAGGCTTCTTTCCAGGAATTCCAATCTGGTTTCAATAAAATGAAAACACTGATTGGAAGTGAAGTTGCCTTCCGGTTTTGCCTTTGGCTATTATGTGTTCATTCGTGAAATGACTGAATTCCACAACTACTTTTAATATTCACCTTTTGAGTTCATCTCCTGTACTGGACACATTGGAATGATTAAAATAGCACAGGCTCCTGAAGCCGGATTCTCTTTAATTTGAAACAGCCTGGGTGCCGAGGACAAAAAAATATTAAAAAAAAAATGAATGCTCTGTTAAGTCCATCCTTTCTTAGCATCCAGTTGCTTCAGTGCGTGTTTAGGGTGGAATACTAATAAAGAAGTGGATGAAACATCCCTGAATAACTGTGAAAGAGCACAGTTCCATGCTCCCTGTTTCTCCAGGTAGCTGCTCCTGGTGGTGCCTGCTGGCTGGAAGGTTTGCTTGCTCTGATGCTCTGGGTGTCTCCATGCTTTGGCAGCTGCCTGGCCCTGCTCATCTCACTGATGAGCCACTGTGTGCTCAGCTCCTGCCAGGGACAGGACCTGGGAAAAGGGGTGCAGAGGGGAGATTTGGGGCCAGCAGATGTAAATATTGAAGATATCTGAGGTTTGGCAATACAAACTGTTGCATTCCAGCTTATTGTTCCAAGTGGCTTTTTGCACGCTGAAGCGGCGGGAGTTCCGTGCCAGATGAGCAGACCAGCTTCTTGCAGAGCATGAGTGGTTTTATGTGTTGAGGAGCTCATAAAGAAATCCAAATTCCCTTGGATTTGCTAACACCTTCCAGACTAAGCATGGTGTTTTGAGGCCATATCGTCCTGGAGATGGAAAAAAACTGGAACTGCTGGTTTTAGGGAGGTGCTTGCTGGACCAGCCGTGGGGCAGAGCTCAGTGTGGCACCCAGGGTGTTCACCTGGGCTGCCATGACTTAATTGTAGTTGGTTAAACAATTAAATTTCCCTCAATATTTTATTTGGAAAACGTGGTGCTTGCACTGGTGGCAGTGACCCCCTCACAAATCCCCCCCCGGGCCTGTGTTTGCTGGGGGGAAAAAACCCCACTCCTTGCTCCCCCTGGCATTGTCCATGCAGTTTCCTCCCTGCTCTGGGGTTGGGGGAATCTTTGATCCCCTTTTTTTCAAGGAGTTTAAGGGGATGTTTTCTCCTCAGCACCACCAGAGGTCCCAACCCCAGGATCCACCACAGCTGACCCGAGCTGCTGTGGACTGAAAGGACATCTCTAATAAACAGTAATATTAAAAACTTTAGCACCTCTGTGGAACAAAGGAAAGCCCAGGGAAGTAATTTCAGCCTGTGTATTCAGTCACCTCTCTGGCAACCTCTGCAATGAGTATTCTGGCAAGTTATCTCGCTGAGGGAGAGCCTGACTTTCTGCAGTTGTCCAAGGCAATCTTTGATTAAATTTTGGATGCTGTTACTTAGACATCCGCTCCTGATGCACTTACCATATTTTGCAAAGAGAAGGTCTCTGTGAATTGAAAATTTCTGGTTATGTGCATTCAAGGTCATGCATAAAACAGCGTCTAGGATCATGGAAAGTTGAGGAATTTAATCAAAATGCTGCTCTATAGTTTGGTGTGTTTTGTAGGATTAGCAGGGCCACCAATAATGCTGTCAATGCAGAGCTCATTTGGACACTTGTGAATTATTGAGCTGCAGAGCAAACCTCAGCACAGCCTAAATCAACAGTTTTCCACAGTGCTGTTGGCAACAGAAGTTCCTGATGGTTCCTCTTCCACACTGGAGAGGGACAAAATTGCAGTAGGAGGTTGTTTGGGGGGAAAAAAAGCAGTTGCAGGCTTTGGGATATCTGACTCAGTATTTTTGAGGCTCCCCAGAAAGAGGCAGAAAAGCAGCCTGATACAAATTTGGGAATTTGTTGCTCCCAGCTGAAGTAAAAGTTAAAAAACTCAGTATTTTAAAATGCAGTTAAGTCCACCCAGTGAATCTGCAGTACTCCCCTCTGGTGGCTGCTCCACACCCTGTGCCCCAAAACCAAACCCCTGGGAATTCTCCAAGGAGCAGTGGGTGAAGGTCAGTGATGGGAGGGGTGACTGGAGGGTCTGAGACATATTCCCTAGGGGAATTCTCCAATCCAAGGTCACCAGGACTGCACTCAGAGCACCTGGCAAAGGTAAGGGACATCTGAGAGATGCTCTGCAAAGTCCTTCTTCCCTTTTGTGGTGGCTTTTTATGAGACAGGAGGTTGGATGGGAATTAAAGGGGTTTTCTTAGGTGCCAGTAAAAAAAGAAAATTCTATCTTGATGTATTTTGTGGAAATACCTCGTAGAATTGAATGCAGCCCATTACACTTTTCCACCTTTTTTTTCTCCTTAGGTGTCATAGACAACTCTATGCAGAGCAGACTACAAGGTGCCCTTAACACACTGGCATTGTGGAATTGGGATTGCTGCATCACCCTGAAAAAATTCAGAGTATTGAGGTATCCAGAGCTTTGTCTCTCCTCTGGAAAGTCTGATTCTGTAACTAAAGTTAATTTAAGGAATTAATTGTATTTGATGTGTGTGTTAGTATTTATATCTGAATTTATATCTAAATAAAAATATATATAAGTACCTCTATAATATTTATATATTTATATTGTAAATATTTCTATATTAATATATTAATATACATTATATATATTTATATATTTATGTATATATTAATATGTGTATTAAATACATAGATGGCTGTAGACATGAATATGTTCATGACCTTAAGTCCAAACATTCTCCCTTTCCCCCAAAAGAAACCAAATTTGTTTTGGTGTGATTTAACTTTATATTATTTTCCTAGGTCTTTTTCCCAACTTCAATATTCTCCAAACATTCTCTGCTCTCCTCCTCTTCTGAATTTCAGGAACTGATTCAATGATTTCAGAGCTCAGTTGGCGGCTACATAGCCTTGCCTTATCTTCCTGTTTTCATTCACAAATTTTTGAAGTTGTTTATTATAAACTTGTTGGGTGATACAAATTTTTGTCATAAAACAAAATTGTTTTATAAAACTGTTTGCTATATATATTTTTTTTAATGGGTAAACAGCCCAAATGTTTTTTAATGAAACACACCTTGTCTTCCTAAACAAAACCACGAAACTCAGCCAAGCCAAGTGTGGGCTCTTCCTTAAGGAGTGGCTGTAAAGGATGGATTTGCAGAAGGGTTTTCCTTGCTTTCCTGGGCTCCTCCATGGCACTGCCTCAGACTGGAAGTGGCTGTCAGGTGAAATAAGAAATGCAACGTAAAGAGTGTGGGGCTGGGGACGTGGAGCTCCCTGCGCCCTCTCCCTTCCCCTCAACGCGCCTTCAAGCTGCTCCCAGTCTCTTCACCATCTCCCCCCCAAATCTTGGATCCCTCCCCCACAAACACTGCTAACTACTAACTCATAAAACATATCAGCTGGGTTTATTACTTTTAACCATCTTTCCAATTGTGCTATAAAATAAAGGCAGATGCCATTTTAAGATCTTATTATTATCAAGGGCCAACTCCTCCGGCAGCACCTGCTTAGCAGCAATCTGCTTGTTTATAGTCCCTTTTTTATAGGTGACAGTTTAAGGTGGCTGTTCTCCTGTTACAAAGAGTTCTTTTTAATGTGGCAGAAGTGGCACGCACAGTAGGTGAGCTCCTTTCTTTCATCCAGTGATATTGAGACGGGGTCGCAGGTTCACCTGTGATTTTTGCTTGACAGCTTCGCCACACACATCAGGCTCTGCCAAATGCTCCGCCATTAATTTATGATTTAAAGTAATTAACTTTTGCTGATTAAAGTAATTATTTCAAGTGCATTGCACTCAGGCCCAAATGATGCTCACAGCCCCCTCTCCAGTTTGAGCTAGCAGCATGCCAAGTGCTTAAAAGCTGCACCAGGGAGCTCGCGGTGGCTTCTGCCAGTCTAACAGATCTGCCATGTTTATGGCTGACTTGTACTAACTGCTCATTTTAATGCTGAATCCTGGCAGAACATTGACACAGTGTGAAACCTTCATCCAGTAAACAAGACAAGCTTCAAATTGGTGACATCGATGACAGTGAAAACTGTTTAAATGAATCTTGCCTCCAGCCTTCCAGAGGTATTATGTTTTTGAGCGCTGCTCCTTCTCCAGATTGGCTGTTAAACAATTTACAGCTTCATCCAGCCTCTGCCTTTAGCGTTATGCAGGTGCAAAATTTAGGTTTCTTCCCTGGATTGGAGGCCAAAAAAAATATCTCTGACCTCCCCCTCCCTCTCAGAGAAACCCCACCCAGACCCCACCAAACCCTTTTAAAGCAGCTTCAGAGAGAAATGTGCAAAAGGAGTTTCCTTTGAAAATAAATCTGCCCTTTTGAAAGCATACACGGGCTGGGAAGCTGCCTGGCATGTCCCGAAGTTAACATGTTTTGTGTGGGAGCCAACGTTGGCTGGTTTATTGTGCCTTCCCTGAGCAGGAGAAGGATGCACAGCGGAGCGCCGGGCGGGATTGCGTGGAATTCTGCCAGCGCCGGGCACCGCGGCAACGAGCTTTGTCTTACTGGCACCAAATGTTCCCAAAACTTACCTTTAGGGTTGTGTTATTTCTTTCTTTTTTTTTTTTTTTTTTTCTCCCCTCTCCCTGGAGAAGATATTCCTTGGGAATATCCTCTTGTAAAGAGCTGTGGGATTTTGGCTGCTGCTTGCTGAGTGAAACCGAGCAAACCCTGATGGTTAAATCTGTAGGAATAAAAATATCCATGCTGGAAAAAATGTATTTCCAGTACTATAAATACATTTAGCTGGGTTTTTTTTTTCTCTCTTTATTTATTTATTTATTTGTTTGTTTAAATCAAATTTTAATTTGGGAGGGATAAGGGAAACAGTTTTCATCAGGGAGGGACAGTGTGTTTCTTTTCCTGCTTTGCTGAAAAGACTGTCAGTTTTAAAAAGCTACTCACATTATCCCTCTCTCCTCTTCCAGTGCAACTGTAAAGAAATCTAATTTCATCTGTAATAAAGCACCTGATGGGCAGTGATCCCTGGCAAACAATATTTCAGCTTAATGCTAAGCATTGAAAAAACATCATCGAAAAATAAAGATGCCAAGAAAAATCATCAGTGTGTTTGCTTGGCAGCCGTCCTCAGAAATGGGAGGGATAGCTCGACAGCGAGCCTGATTTGGGGGTTTTCTCCCTTTTTTTTTTTTTTCTTTTTTTTGGTAATGAATGAAGTGTGGAGGGAAGGGAGGCAGCAGCCGAGGAAGCGCGGGCAAACGCGGCACTCGCTGCCAAATCAGGGCACTTGTGAGCTGCCAGGGAGCCCAGGCTCTGAGCTAAGAGCACCAAAATCACTCCTCAGAGCCCCTGCCGTGGGTGTGATGTGTCCTCACCCCACCCTCTCCCCGTGCAAGCCGTGCTGTAAACGCGCCCCAGAGAGAGTTTGGCAGAAAATGGTAACGCGGCTTTCTAAGGGCTGATTGGCAAAGGTGTTTTGAAAATGCTTGTCAGAAATAAGAGGGAGACAAAGGAGTTTCACTGGTTTGGGGCTTTTTTTTTTATTTTTTATTTCTAGGCCTCCACACAGAATCACAGAATGATTTGGGATGGAAGGGACCTTAGAGATCACCTAGTTCCAAATTCTTGCTATGAACATCTTCACATCCAAAAATGTCTGGAGTCTCTGAAGATGTAATAGGACTGGAAAACTAATCTCAGAGAATTTTTTCAGAGCAAAACACACCTGGGATTTACTCAGGATCTGATCCAAACTCCCCTGAGGTGATTGAGAGCCAGTTGGTGGCCTTAGCCTCATCTGACTCTCCTGTGCTGTCTGCAGTTGTTCCAAGCTCAGCTGATCCTCTTGCGCTGGCTCAAGGAAAGTGATCTCAATCCTCACAGTGTTCCAGGGAGGATAAGAGCAGGATTTGATGCTACAGGAATTGAGAGTGGCTGTGGCTGGCATGGGAGAGGTTGGCAAACTGAGATCTCACAGTAACAGGGGCAGTGGTGCCACCTGGGCTGGGAACACCAAACATTGCTTTAAGCCAGGGGGTTGGAGGTGCCTGGCTCCCATTGGCATTGCCAGGGACTGGGTATTTTTAAATATCTTTAGGTGTTGGGTGGATGTTGGACTGGTTCTGGGTAGGGCAAGGTAGGGATGCTCCTGTTGGAAAAGGACAAGCCACACCAGAACTCCTGTCAGTCCTCCAGTGGAGGAGGACATCCCCTGAGCCATGGGAAACCAACAGTGAGAAATCTCAAGATCTGGTCAGGTAGAAAGTGCAACAGACACCAGGTAAAAACTATCAGGAATTCAAAATTCCAACATGCAGAAGTGAAAAGCACATTTGAATTTAATCACTCAGAATTATGAGAAGTATAAAAGTCCCATTATGGAATGGCACAATGTATTAGCAGTCATAGGTGTTAAATCAGACCAAGGTACATGATGTTAATGGGCAAAGTGACCGTGTTTAAACAGTTGTCAACTTATTAAATCTCTAATTAAGGACATGCAAACCAAGTGGCAAAGATTTTCCACTAAGCATGATAAATTGTGATTAGCAGAATGTTTTTAATGTGCTGCAAAGCAAGCCAGTTTTATTAAAAAAGAACAGAAGCCACCCAAATTTCTCCCAGCAGCTTTACCTGTAATGACAGTGGTACCTATGCAGGTCATAATAAATTGATTTTCTCTGTGTGTATTAACCCCTGACTGCTGTTTGGATCCTATTTTTTTCTGTTTTTACATCCCTTCTTTACAGCATCTTTTGGGATTTATCTCAAACAGGCCAGACAAGCTGGAAGTGACTTTTTGGAAGCCGCCTCATGACTTTCTGCCTGGATTGCGTGTGATGTGAGTGTAAGTATTTTCCTGCTACAGCACACCCCTCCATAGGAATAAGTGCACTTACTTGACTCAATCAGCCATCTGTGACTCCATCAGCCACAGTGGAAACTAATGGTAATTGCCAATTGTTAACCAGACAATAGCAGATGCTAACTTTAATATCCAACAGTGCTCTTCCGAGCATCTTTTATGGAGACATGGCCTCACTTTAATACGTGTTTTCTTTCCCCAAAATAAGGCAACTTAGTGAAGGCTGATTAGCCTAGGGAGCTATGTGACTTGAAGCAATGAACTTCCAGGAATGGCAGCCCATGTGCTGTTTCTGGGCCATAATATCTACAATGTGAAAATTTAGAAGACTGGATTTAAAATTCTTCTCCGAATGTAATTTTTTTTTCCAGTGAAATTTCACAAAGAGCCACATCCTGGATGCTAACACGAGAGCTATGCCTTTCCTGGCAATGTCCTTGCCTCCTATTAGATAATCAATTAGTCTCAGAACATTAAAAAGCAAAATGCTGCAACCGGATTTTCCACCAAATTCAAAAAATATTTACTAAAGGATTTCATTGCTCCCGTTTATTTACACGGAAGCCTGAAGGCCGCAACAACATAAATGCTGCTACTCTGGCACCAAGACAGCTCTGCAGCCTCAGCCCCGAAGGACATCTGGAGTTTCTGGGTCGCAGTGGTTCCTTTTTGCAGAAATTTGCTCACAGAAAGTAATGAATGAGCCCATTTTCACTTCGGCTGGGGCCCGCGGTCTACGGGAGACATTAGGAGCGATTTGTAGCCAAACGTGCAGGTCTGTTCCATCTAAAATATTATCAATGAGCTTGTCAACCCGAGCCTTAACCTTCTTTGTTATTTTCATCTGCTCCTCTCTCAGATGTCTCTCCTCGTAGCCATAACCTCTGAAGACTGGCAACAGGATGTCATACACCTGTTTTGCTCAAGGCTGGGGCTCGGAGCCCCGCGCGAGGTTGTGTCGGCATTGGCTCGCTCGCCGCCTCGCTCGACGTATATGTCAGAATGTCAGATGATCGTTGTTGTATCTGCAGCTGTTGCATGAGCACAGTGCCAGGGGCACAACTTTCCTGCAGTGAGCTTTAATTTGCTCTCCCCTCCCTGAAGAGCTCCCGCGCTTCACCTTGCTGCTGCCGCCGCTGCAGCTGGAGGAGAGCTCAGCCCGCGTGCAGCTGAGGCTGCGGCACGGGAGGGAGGCAGGGAAGCAGCAGGGCAGGGATGAAGGCAGGCAGGGAGGTGGGAAATGAGACTGGGAGACTGGGAAAGAGGCAGAGAGGCAGGGGTGGAGGCAGGGGTGCAGGGATGGAGGCAGGATTTGAGGCAGGGGTGCAGGGATGGAGGCAGGATTTGAGGCAGGGTAACAGGGATGGAGGCAGGATTTGAGGCAGGGGTGCAGGGATGGAGGCAGGATTTGAGGCAGGGTAACAGGGATAGAGGCAGGGGTGCAGAGATGGAGGAAGAATTTGAGGCAGGGATGCAGGAATGGAACCAGGATTTGAGGCAGAGTGGCAGGGAAAGAGGCAAGGAGGCAGGGATGCAGGGATGGAGGCAGAGGTGCAGGGATGGAGGCAGGATTTGAGGCAGGGAAAGAGGCAGAATTTGAGGCAGGGTGGCAGGGATGGAGGCAGGCAGGGAGGGAGAGAGAGAAAGAAAAAGGTAGGGAAACAGGGATGGAGGCTGAGAATCAGGGATGGAGTCAGGGAAGCAGGCAGAGAATGAGCCAGGAAGGCAGGAAAAGAGGCCAGAAGGGAAGAAGGGAAACCGAGGCAGGCTCAGCACCAGGCAGGGCACAACTTGGTGGAGGTGCTGCAGACTGTTATTTGCATCTTTGCTCAATGAGGCATTCTCCTAATTGTTTGCAGGAAGGAATTGTGAACACTCAGGGATTTATATTTGTGCGAGTCAATCTGTAGTATATTTGGATGCTGTTCCAACAGAGCTACTCATAGCCTAAATAAGCCATAACCTGCCAAGATATTCATGAGAGATCTGACTAGGTTTTTGACTGCTCTCAGAATTAGGTTGACAATCAAAACAGATGTAGAATGAGACTGCAACTGGATTGCCAAAGGCAAAAAACTCCTGTCAAATTCTTTAAAGGAGGGAGCTGATAAACCGCTGCAATACATGGGAATAGTGGACATTAGTGACTAGACAAGGACACATATGTCCACCTTCAGTTTGGCTCGAGATTGTGGATTTGTTTCTCAAATTAGGTAGCAAGGGCATTGGAAAAAAATGTTTTAAAATACGCAGGTAGTGAAAGTTTAAAAAGACACAGCCTTGCTGCATGAATATTACAAGATGTTTCTCCGGGTTTTTTTAAATATACGTGTTTTTGTGGAATTGCTGCATTGCTGAGTGACAAATTGGGAAGGCACAGATCATCTGTAATTTAAAAGAAGAAAGCAATAGAGAGGTTGATTAAAAAGCAGCACAATTCTGTATTATAGGATATCGCCTGGTTACATCTATTATTAAGGGAGACATGAAGCATTTTGTCTTTCACTTGAAATGTTAACTAAATCAAGATTAAATATATAAAACGAGGCTTCATCTTTAATAAGGAGAATGGATGCAGTGGCCTAATGTGTACATCTGTATCTTGTCTAAGAATTGCAACTCATAATTCTTGCATCCAGGCCTTTGTAACTGAAGGAAAAGGAGAGTTTTTGTAGGATCCAACACAAATGTGAAAGATATTGGTGGGAGAAAAAAACAACTGGTTTGCAGCTGCCTGCTGGGGAAAAATCCCTGGCTGAAAGGACTTCTCCGGGTGGAGAGATCCATATGGTAGGGCTTCATAGTGTTTCAGGATAGGGATGGCTGACAAATATGGATTGACACCTTTCCTTGGGGAAAATGCTGAGTCATTCAAAAGGGAGCCATTCATGGGGTTTGTTTCAATGAATATCCCAATCTGAAAAATTATAGAACAGATCATAGCACAGTTTTTCAAAATGTTTTACCATTTAATCATGTTTTTTTGAAATAATTTTTGTTCTTCAAATGTAGCTTTTAGGTGGTTTTTTCGGCATTTTTCAAACAGACACTTCAGAATCATATTTAGAATAATCTTTTAACCTCAGGGAGATTTTTAAGGATTTTTTTTTTCTGTGCAGAAGGCTGCTTGCCTTATTTTATGCCTCAAACAGCTGTGCAGGGGTCTGGATGGTGATGGAGCTGTGCTCCTTCCTCCAAAACATTGCCACCTTCCCCAGATTTTCCTGTATAGAAGGGAAAACATCCAAACCACACCTCGAATCTGCTGGCTGTGCTCAGGACCTGCACGTGCACATCCTCTAACTCCGTGCAGAGGGCTCTGCATGGTCTCCTTCAGATTTCTGTCTAATCCACACGAGCCAGAGCAGCTGGGAATGTGCCTGCCTGTCAGGAGCTGGCTGCCAGCCCCAGCCTGGCAAGTTGGCTGGGTGGTCACTTGGCACAGGAGGGCCCCGAGCTCGCCGGCGCTGCCCAGCCGAGCGTCAGAGCACCCGGTCCCTGCTGGCACAATCACTCTCCCTGCTCCAGAGATGAAGATGGATTGGCCCAAGTGGAGCATCAGGTCTTCAGGGCCAAAAAATAAGCTGGAAATATGAGCTCAGGCCATCCTGGCCAAGTCCTCCTCTGTACAGGCAGGACGTTGTCCCATGAGGGGCCTTGGAGCACCTCTGGGCTTGCAGAAACCCCCGGAACAAAGTGTTTGTGACATTTCTTTTGGCTCAGCTGCCATTGCTCTTCTTTCCAGGAGGATCTCTCCCCTCTATTAATATGTCTGCAATCTGTTTAATTAAAATGAAATCTATTTTTGATACCTCACCACCAGATCCAACACCATATTCCAGAGTGAAGGACGTACTCCCTCCACTGCAGCATGAGGCAATGCTATTTCTTGAACTATATTTCCAATCAAGTTGGGCGACGTTAACTTGTCATTTTCTTTTCTCCATCAGTATTCAATGCTTTCATATCCTGGTTAGATCTTGATAGGAAAGTATAAAAATATGTCAAGAGAGTGGTTCTGTTACGAATGGAGTGCAAAAATGATTTTGGAGAAAGCCCATTTGTGTGTGATTTCTAACCTAATTCTGCAAACCCTGGTGGTTTGGAGAGTTTAGCATCCAGAGGTTTGGGCGTTTGCCCAAACTAACCCTAAAAAGCAAACCTTTGGCCGCCTGCCTTTCAGTTGAGTGTGTGATATAAATAGCTGTGCTAGGAACAAACAAAGGAGGTATTGCACGGAGCAGCCAAGAGATACCACGTGAGCCACTCCATCAGGCCAGGTTTTGCTATCCCAGTTGGAGACATGCTCCTACTTTTTCCTGATATTCATGGAGTGGTGACTGGGTGCCACAAGGCAGCGAGTCTTCAGCACTTTTGTCTTTCTTCAGCTTCTGTGGAGACTCACTACTCAACTCCCTCAGGAAAAAAAAAAAAACAGCAAACAATTAATTTAAAAACTACTCAGTAAAGTCCTTCTCATGTTGGCTTTGGTAGATTTGTTGTAGAGCTGCTGTTTTAGATGATGTTGCAAGACCAGACCAGAGAGGAAGGGTTCAGACCTGCTTTATCCCTGCACCCCCATTCAGGTGAAATGAGATTTGGTGTTTTCTTCAACATTTCACAGCTTTTTTTTTGTCCTTTCCTACACTGGTTCATGGGATTGCCTGAAGTTCTAAATAAACCTTTATCTGTATACACAAGTTCAGCCTTGACCAGGTAATAGCCTGGAATATATTACCTGCTGGAGAAATCTAAAACCACATGCTCAGGGAAATAGTAAAATCACCATCTCTGGAAGAATTCAAAAAACTGTAGATGTGGCACTTGGGGACATGGGTTAGTGGTGGCTTCAGCAGTGCTGGAAGTCTTGATCTGAGAGCTTTTCCAACCTAAACAATTCTGTGATTCCAAGATTTTGTGGGGTCTTGTTATGACTGTCCTGGTATCCATTTTTTGGGGTGTTCTGGTCTTATTTGAGTACAGAAAGCAACGTTGAAAAACAGGAACAAACACCAATTTGCCTTTGAAAGGCAGAATTTCCAGGGAAACCGAGTGAAACCTCAAATCCCTGGCAAAGCCCCTGAGCATCCTCACAGCTCAGCTGACATCCAGACATTCATGGGAGGGGTAGGAAGAATCAGGCCTCTTTATCTCCATCACCTTTCTCGTGCTGCCCCTTTCTTTGTGGCTGCTCCTCTTTGATGAAAATCTGCTGTAAAATTGCCACTCCACCAAACCTTTCTTTCCCTCGTGTGCCTCCCCTGACCCCTGCTCCTTCCATTTGGCAGAGCTGAGCAGCCAGAGCCCTAAATCACCCCAGCAGCCCTGGCTGGGGCGCAGTGCCCTTCCCTGGATTCCAGCTGACTCCCAGCTCCTTTTTTCCCCAATTCCCGTGGAGACAGAGCATTCTCACTCTGTCTAAAAGCCACCAAGGGCTGAGCTACTAATAAAACCCCTGATGGATGGTGGAAGGGCTTTTCCATAATTCCTCATTCCTGATCAATGAGCGTGTTTGACATCACGGCAGCTCGGCGTTGGAGAAGAGCTGTCAATAGTGCTGGAAAGGGAATGGGGGACTCTTACATCATTGATGGGATTTGGTCATTGATGTCACCACTCCTGGCACTCACTGATAAATACAGCCCACAGTGACTTCCCTCCAGCCCGTAGAGCCATGGGTTTGAAAATAAACATCAGTACCTTGAAAATCACCAGGCAATGTTAACTCCAAGTGGTGATGAATCTTGGATTTTCCCCTGCCTGTTTCCATATTTCACCCTCATAAAGGACATGTGGGCAGTTGCCTGTGCCATTTTGGGATAAGGTAGATATTCGGATTACAACGAGGGCCTCAATAACTGGTGCCTTGTTCTCAGATTGCTTTATGGATGGATCTGTGTGTCAAGTGTGCATAATAACAGCTGTAACAATATGTTGCCTGTTTACCATGACAAAATCCTGATACCTGATCAATCCAAGAATTAAAGGCAGAATGGCCTTTAAGAGATGCTTTTGCTCCTGGTCTTTTCTTCACCAGTGGAAACGTGGGCAATGTCCCTTTTCTCTGAGCCTGTCTCCTAGAGGTCTGGTTTCCAGGGAGCACCCACACCTGTGTCCCAGACAGCTGGCACGCTCTGCCCGCGTCACAGCCTCCATCTGTGCCCGTGCCACGTGCCACCAACATCACTGGGGGAAGGCAGGGGCAAGGGAGTGACTTCACACCACCACAGAGCTGGCTTTGGGGGCTGAAATCTGCTCTGGGTTGGGTGCCTGCCTGTTTCCTCACTGTCTCGCTGAGGCTGTGGCTGGTCAGACAATTAATTAAAGGCGTCCTGGGTGGATTTAAGGACTTTAAGCACAGGGGATTTTGGTTCTGTAGAGGTTATATGGGATTGTTTGGGCTCTGAGCAACCTGGTTTAGTGAAAAGTTTCCTTCCCATGGTGGTTAGAATGAGATGATTCTTAAGGCCCCTTCCAACCCAAAGCATTCTATCATTTCATGACTGAAAGCATCAGGTATTTTTCCAGTACATAAAGAGATAATTTTTCTATAGAAACTGAATTCCCCCAATGAAAGAGACCATTCACAAATAAATGTTCTTTTGCACTGTGTGGAAGAAAGAGCTCATCACCTCCCTGTAAAAGGAAGAGCTTCCCCTCCTCCATCTCCACGAACCCCTTCAAGGTGCCAGTCATCCAGGCCAAAGCCAAAGGCAGGGTTTTCTATCCTGTCCTGGAATCCTGACAGCTCCTTGTTGCTGCCTGGCATGGCACAGCCTGAAATGGTGGCAGAGGAAAACATCCACCTTAAAATTGCAATAAACAGTGGGCCCATTGTCTCCCCTCTGGGATGCTGTCACTTCTGCAAGGGTGGAGATTGCTGATGGTGAGGAGACACCATCAAGGCTTCCGTTCCTCTGGGTGGGTGGGATGACAAGAGTGACTCTCTGCCTCAGGGGCAGAAGCTCTCCAAAACAGCCCAAAGGTGGGAAAACAGAACTTTTCTCTCCACTTTTTTCTTTGTCTCCCCTTCAGATGCGGTGGGGCAGCAGGAGGACATTGCAGAGCTGTTCCCAGCCCTGTGTGGCAAACGCTGTGGCTGTCAGTCCCTTTGGGGCAGGGGGAAATGAGCTCCAAACAAACGCTTCTCCACAGGTGCAATGCACATAAGTGCATTTTTGGATCATGGTCCAAGTCTGTATCCTTTGTGAGACCAGGAATGTGCCAGGATGAGATGGTTTTTATCAGCCCAGCACTTCTCCATTGAGCAGAGTTGAGAGCATTGCACATCAAAGAGAGGGGAATTAATGAATGAGAAAACCTTGACATTTACACAATTTAGGCATGTTACTTTTATTTAAGGGGTTTTTTTTTGTGCAAAGGGTGCAGAACCCTTGGTGAATAGACCTGTTAATGCCTCTTGCCTTTTGTGTTTATATGTGCCAGGTCTAATAATTGTCACGTCAACCTAAGTGAGAAACATCCAGACACGTCCATGGGAGAAGCCGGAGGGCTTTAGTTCAAGTGACTCCTGTTCCTCCTGGGTGGGGAAGAGGGAAGGGCAATAAACAACAGAAATTTGTTCCTTTCTCAGGGTTTATCACGTGTAAAAATGTAGGACTTTGGCAGCCATTAATTATACATAAAGTCAATAACCAATCTTAATAGAACTTAAAGTGACAAAAGCGATGACATTTAAAAAAAAAAAATCAGCTTCCCCATACCACGAGTCTGGGACCATCAGGGAAAGGAAAAAGGCTGGAAACATGCTCTGGACATGCAGTAATTGCCACTGCCATTTTCTGATTTCATTAGAGAAAACTGCTTTCTGTGTAGGTAGATTGGGAAAGGGAGAAATTCTGGATCACAGAGGTCACGTCTGTGTCTGGGATAACCTGCCCTGCCTGTCAGCAGGAAACAGAGGAATTTGGGGCAAAAAAGTATGAGGATTTGCTCTTTTATGATATTTTAAAACTTATATAAGAGCACATTTTAGCTGCACTTTTACTTCCCCCCTAAAAAATGAAGCAGAGTCATAGTGGACAGACAGGAAAATAGTAATGCTAATAGTAATATTAGCAATAGTAATAATTCCTTTGCACTGCTGTTGATTTCTGGAGACTGGAATCTGACCAAATCTGACAACATTCAATGCATCTGAATTTAGGCTTGTATTTCAGTTTGTAAAATTTATAAGAAATAGATGTACCCACTAAAATCCAAGCTTTGAAGAAGTTCTAGCGCTCAGTTCAGGCATTTATTCTAATTAATCTTACGTAAGGCGAGAAGGTCTGCTAATGAAGTCATCATTAATTTATATTCCTGCAGCACAGTTTATCTCCTTTACTTTGTACCTTGTTTTTTTTTTTTCAGGGAAGATCAAGAACCAATTCTTGGCCATTACTCCTGACGGAATCCATTTGAAACGAGTCAGAGCAGTGAGAAAAGCGAGGCGCCCACACATGGATAAGTCTTGCCAGATTCTGGACCATTTTTTTTTTTTCAGCTGCCTAATTGAGGAAATATTTTTTGCTCTTTGTTTCCAGAGGGTGGGTGGGTGGGTTGATTTGTTTGTTTTCTCAGGAGCGCGGAATTTCGGTCGGTCCTCGCCCTTGTTCCAGTTTGGAAGAGCAGGCGCCGGGGCTGTTAGCAAGTGACATGCCCAGGAATATAAAAGAGCACTACATCTTTGGAGCTGTTTCCTGGTATTCCCCAGCATCCTTGTTTGTTATAATTTGAAAGAAGCTATTGAGCTGAAAGGAGGGACAAACAATCTCCAGGCGGACAAAGCCAGGGAGAGCCGGGAGCGGCCAAATTTCCATGGAACACTCGTGTTCCAATTCATATTCAAATGCGCTCCTAAGCAGCTGGACAACCTTTCTGTGGCCGGCCACAGCTGAGCGTTGTAGCCAAGGAGAAATCACAAGCAATTTGCTGAGAGCAGATGAAAGGTGTGTGTGTGTGTGTTTCTGTCCTTTTAATGCGAGAGAATAAACACTGAGCTCGCACGGGATGTCAAGATGTTGGGCAGAGTTTAAGTGCAGCGGAGCAGATTCCCAGGGCTGCGGATTTGGCTCCGTTTCCTTTGAAGTTGTCCAGGTTATGCCGATTTACAGCGGCCAAAGATCGGCACAAATATGGTTGTTTCTGTAACTAATTTCGATGCCCTTCTGCTTAATGATATTTTTTTTTTTTCTTTCGAGGGAAATTATGATTTCTTACAAACGCGCCTAGGCAGCAACCACTCAATCGAGTAATCATTTAATTCTTGTAGGGCTGAATCCCGCAGCCCTTATTAATTTAAAACTCGTGTGGGACACACCTGGAGAAAGACAAAGCCTGGGTCAAAAGTGCCTTTTTCCGCATCCTAAACTGACCTCGGGCTATCCCAGTCTTCCGCGGATCCTCGTTGTAATGGAAAATAGCCCAAATTCTCCCTAATTTTCGCCTTGTGCCTCTCTAACTGAGCCGCCTTGGGGCACGAAGGTGCTTTTGCAGTCCCTTCATCCCATTCCCTGCTCTACTCAAGGTGCCAGAGAGGGTTCTACACCTCCTAAAATGCCCTTTTTCCTGAGGTCTGCTCTTCCAGAGGCTGTGCCGGTATCTTTGAAGGCCTTTTGTCTACAAGCAGCTGGCGCGGAGCATCCTTTGTGCAAAGATTTCTCCTGGTCCAAAAGAAGTTTTTCCACAGTACAAACAGGCACGGGTTATAATTTATCAAGTGATGTTCCTGCAGGTATATTGTGAATGAATGCTACCATTTGCTTTGAATATGGTTTAATGTTCTTTGGAGGCAAAACTTAATTATTCTTTGTCCTTGAGTCTCCGCACTGCAGCCACTTTTATTAAGAAAAATAGCAGGAATTACTAAGAATGTTAAAAAAATTATTTCTCACAGGAGCTGGGTCAGGTTAAAGAGTGAGTTTGTTGCACAACATTCTTTACTCTCTTTCCTTGCTGTTCTGTTTTAACCATGCCTGAGCTGTTTGCTACAGAAATCAAGCAGGGTTTGGGTGATTTTCCTTCCCCCTAGGTAGATATTTCTCAAACTTCTTCTGCCCTGTTTGAATTTCTTTTTATGTCAAATTAGAGGAAGTGTGAACAGTTATTGGGCATGACTGGGCTTTCCCTCTGTTTTTTGCTGAGGCTGGAGCTTGGGGATAGTGTCTGTGATGATAAGAGGATGCTGAGAGTTCCTATGGCACTAGAAATATTAAAATAATCAAGAACTGGAAAGAATTAACTGGCAGCAGTTTTACACACCAGTATGACAGCTAAAACCAAGAGAGAATTTTCATGGCTTTACTTTTGACACTTTGACACTTTTTTTTTTACTTTTTACTTTCTGCCTTTGGAAGGCAGAAAAAGGTGTTTGTGCTTCCAGCTTTGCCCAGCTGAGCTTCCAGCAGCCATCACCCAGTCCAGGCTCTGGGATAAAGACAAGGAAAGTTCAAATGACTGAGATTTCCAGAATACCAGACTGGTTTGGGTTGGAAGGGACCTTAATGCTCATCTCATTCCACCTCCTGCCGTGGGCAGGGACACCTTCCACTGGACCAGGTTGCTCCAAACTTTGTCCAGATAAATCAGATGGATAAATGAGATGGATAAATCATCCCATTTAATGGTGCTGAGTTGATGGCTGGACTAGAAGGTCTCTTCCAACCTGGATGATTTTGTGAATCTGTGATTTCATTGTCCAGGATGTTTCATGTTTATACACAATTCTGTAGCCCATGTTTTCCCTGAAAAAGTTGTGCTGTAAACTCCTCATTACACCCCCCAGACTATTTGTGAGTCTGATTATCCAACATTCACTTAAAATCTTTTCCTTTTCTATTGACAAACTTTATTTTCTCCACTCCCCTTCTACTACTGAAGATACTGCAGACTTAAAAACTCTGCAATCAATGGCTGACTAATATTTCCCCAGTTAATTTTTTAGGTTTAGCTGTCCCATCTATAAATCTGCAACAAGAGGAACAGTCTAAACTAACTATTATTCAATTTATTGCTTGAATATAAAATTAGATAAACGAGCCATTACCTTCCACTTGGATAAAAATGTGGCTGAGTTGATTCTCTTTGTCTGGCCATGGTGCTCATCAGGAGACACTCAGTTATTTTTGGATGGCTACCCCAAACTCCTTGCATTGGGATTTAGAGCTTTGAGAGAAACCTGAGTAGCTGTTTCATCCAGCAAGGGATATTTCTCCAGTAGGAGCACAATAAGCCCAGGACCTGCCTCTGGAATTGGTTGTTACACACAGTGGGCAGAGTGAAGCTATAGGGGAAAAAAAAATAAAAAGGAAAAACTCAACTGGTGCCTTAAAAGCAGAATTTGGCTCCTCCAGTAGTTAAATGGACCCTGATGCCTTATGCAACACTTTGCATTGCAAATATTTTATTTTGATTTATTTGGAGAGTGGAGTAGGACTGAAGGGGCCAGCAGCGTCTCTGCTGATTTTTGATGAGGTTAAAATTCAGTATCTGAAGTTCATTTTTATTAATAACTAATTTTCTAGCCAGGAAAATATCTGCAGAGAAAAATTAAATAATAAAACAACCCAGACTGGGAAAGAAAAAAACCTCAAAACTATGCAAAGCCCTTACAACTGACTAATAACCTTGCAATATTAATGATAAATGCATTATCCTCCTTCAAAATTTTTTGTCTTGGGATATGTGATTTCCCAAGGACAAAATCAGTCAAAACTACCTTTGGCTTCCACAGTTTTCCAAAGTTTTCCATGGAGCAAAGTGATTACATGGAGTGCATATACTGAATTTATGGTTCAAGTTGGTTTTACACAAATAAACCTTGAGTGAGTGTTCTTAACTTAAGAAAATTGGACCAAATTACCGAATGGAAAATAAAATTCTTCATGCATTTTTGCCTTTAATAAACAGAAATCTTTACCTAAGGGAAGAAGTGATCTGGATTTGGTGCAAATAATTAAATAAAACAGAGAAATTACTAAGCAAAGCATTACTTTTTATTTAAATGGCAAATGGAAAACAAATGTCTGAGAAAGGCAGTGAGCTTGCTTAATGTTTCCCACTCAAACACTTCTTAGTTTTATGTCAAAGAAACAGGGTATTTATTGTCTTTTCTTAATAAGTGGTTTCAAGATGGAAATACTGTCACCAAAATCAGCACAATTAATGGCACGGATCTACAGTAAAAGCTACATTGGCTGCCAGGAGTTGTCCTTAAAATAGATGTTTAATTTTGGACCAAAAATTTGCAGTTAGGCTGAGGTTCATCCCAAAGCTCTGCTGGGAACAGCCATCAATACCCCATGAATTTGGCTGTGATTGACATGAGACCACCCAACTACATTAATTCCTCCCTAAAATAAATCGTGGTGGCTCCACTGATGTCCCTGACGTGGAGACAATTCCTACCAGGAGAAGATGTGACCTGTGGAAACACTCTCTGCTGAGCCTGTGACGTCAGTGACCTCGTTGTAAAACAGATAATCAGTGTTGGCATCTGAATTCCCACATTGGAAGGAATATGGAGAAGATGTAATGCAGCATCAAGCACATCTAGTTGTGCTTTTCTTTTGCTCTGTCTCTAACCTGATGCCAGGGGACCTCTTCCAAACAGGTGGCCAAAACTTCAAGGAACTGTCCTTTTTTTTTCCTAATGGATGTTTGACTTAAAGCTTGCAGAGAAACCTTTTGAAGATGCACGAGCGAATTATTCACTTAAAAGTGGGAACACTCCCCACCAAATCCAACAGGGATAGGTAATTTGATAGATGAGTTCACCTAAATGATACTAGCATGTTTCTTATCTCCCTGCCATCGGGTTAAGAGCTGTTGTGCATAACTTTCTTAACCTTAACCTCATCTCTTCATCTCTCGGGACTTCAGATTAGTACAAGGGATAAAGGAAAATCAATGCTGAGTTTGGTTCTGGTGAATGTTTATGTCTGTATGCAAAGGAAGAAGGGGGGAGAGCTTGAAACCATCCCTTCCCAGTGAAAGATTTTAATTAAATTAGGTCTTAGAAATGTGGAGTGTGATCTTTGCAGTGTTTTGATTTCGCTGAAGATTATGACCAGACTTGCCAAAACCAACAGCGAAGTCTCACATTTGTGAACTCGGCACACAGCGCCCATGAATCTGATACATCCCAAAGAAAGAGCCTGAGTGCTCCTGTTTACATTCCTAAAGTCTTTACAAACAAGGGGAACAATATCTGCTCTTTACAGATTACCGTGGTCAGGTTCCTGTGTACAGCACCAGTGACCTTTCCAAGCTGAGCAATCTTCAGACACTCAGCGCCCAGGGCTGTGAGGAGCCCGAGGTGTATCAGCTTACCAAGGGTTCATATTTTACACCAGGACTGATTTTTACTGTGTCCAGCTGCTGAATATCAAATGATGGAGTTTGGGCTGTAAAAGAGGACATTTTTCTTGTGTAAAGGCAGAGATTCTTCCTACTGCTGGGGAAAATGTGGATTGTGTACAATCAAGCTGAGGTTTGTGCTGTCTCCTCTCTGACTGTTCTTCATCTGTGCTTGGCCTGTTCTCTGTACCCCTTTCCTCACCAAAAACATCTTTATGCCAGTGAAGAGAGAGGTAGCAGGTGTAGCACCTCTGGATTGTGTCCAGCTGGGTCTGGAGTATCCCCAGGGAGGAAACACCCCAGCCTTCCCTGGGCTGTGCTCAGGGCTGGGCACTGCCCAGGGCAGAAGTTCTGTCTCCTCTGCAGGGGCAATTCCTGGGCTCAGTCCCTGCCCGTGGCTCTGGGGCCATTGCTGGGCCTGGAGCAGAGTCTGGGCCTGCTCTGCTCCTCCCTGCACACAGGGACAGACATGGGGACACACAGGGACAGACATGGAGACAGACAGGGACAGACATGGGGATGGACAGGGACACCCAGGGACAGACAGGGATACAAGGAGACACTCAGGGACACACAGGGACACTCAGAGACAGACAGGGACACACAGGGACAGACATGGGGACAGACACGGACAGACATGGAGACACACAGGGACAGACACAGGGACAGACAGGAACACCCAGGGACACACAGGGACAGACAGGGACAGACAGGGACAGACAGGGACACATGGGGACACACAGGGACACCCAGAGACAGACAGGGACAGACAGGGACAGACAGGGACAGACAGGGACATCCAGGGACACACAGGGACCCCCAGGGACACCCAGGGACAGACAGGGACACACAGGGACACCCAGGGCTGAGGGCCCCTCTCAGCTGGGGCTCCTCTCCAGGCTGAGCAGCCCCAGGTCCCTCAGCCTTTCCTGGGCACGGAGATGCTCCAATCCTTTTGTGCTCCACAGGATTTGTGGATGTGGCACCTTTGGCACATCCAGTAAGTTCTTTCCATAGAATCCTGAAGTCTGGAAGAGACCTTTAAGATGCTCAACTCTTTTTATCCATCTCCAAACCATTGTAAATGTGTGCCCGGAGCCTGGCACAGCTCAGCCTCTCCTCCCTGGTGCTCCTGGCCTCGGTGGCCCAAAGCAGCTGCTGTCAAGGAGGGTTTTGTACATTCCTAGGGAAAAAGCCTTGAGGTCACTTTAATTTAGGTGGTTTGAGCACATAAAGGCAGCGCATGTCAGTGCAGTGATGATCTTGGGTGAGGATCTGTTTTTCTTGAGCTTGTGGGTGACACAGCAAAGCGGTGGAGAAAAACAAGTGCCTGAAAAAGGTCTTTTTAGCTGCTTGAACAGGGGAGGATTATGCAGGGAAGGGCCAATAAATCAAGCACTCGATGGGCATTCATTAGCTTGTTTTTGGGATAACCCCGGCTCTTCCCAAATGCATTTTGCTTTCACTGTAACAGCTTTCCTACTCCAAATGCCCTGTGATAAATCCTGCCATGCAAATAAGGATCAAATCTTCATTTTCATAGAGTAATGGCCTTTTTCCTTAGAAGACACCTGAAAAAGAAAGCTTTTGCTGTGTAAGCTTAATTTTAGCGTATTGATGGATCTTCTGGAAACAGAAGTCAGAACAGCAGCCAAGTTTGCAGCTTGGCTCAGAGTTTATTTTCTGCTAAAAGCAACGTGAAAACAAATATAGAAAATGTGTAATCCGGACTCTATTATAGAATTCAGATATGCTGCTATTACAGAGAGATAATTAACTCAGGCTATCAGTGAGGGGTGTTCTGCTTCTCCAAACCTGAGTGTTACTGGTTGGGGGAGGGAGCCAGATAATGATAGAAATATCCTGTGAGATTGTAACCCAAGCGTTCTGGTGGTTGAACTTGAGGAAAGGGCGCATATTATCAGCTGCATTTTGTTCTCAATTCACTCCAGGAGACGGCGAGAAAAAATGGTCTAAACCCGAGCGATCAATAATTTGTATAGTGAACACAGTGTGCCGTTAAGAGGTCTAATCTTCAGATCTCTTCAAACATCAGGTGAGACAGGAGAGCGGTGACTACCAAGGAGGAAGCAACCCGAGGTGCAATTCATGAGAACAAAGGCTGAAAGCGAGGTTGAACCGCTTTAGTTTGCATTATAAAAACCTGATAGGTCACAGAGCCTGGCTGGTCATTTGTAGAGAGTTTGTTACAAGAAAAGAGCTCGTGTGGGAATGGAATTGATCCAGGCACAGAGCCATGAGCACCTTCTGTGGGGCGTTTGCTCCAGTGAATCCTCCTGCAGTGGAGTTTTGGGTTGCAGATCAGAACTTGAGGTTTCCAGCTCCTGCAGATTGCCTTTCCCAGCTTGCTCAAGTCCCTGAAGTGCTGAAAAGAGCTGCTTGGAGGATATCCATAGAATCAGAATATCCTGAGATGGAGAGGACCTGCAGGATTCATGGAGTGCAGCTCCTGGTTCTGCTCCGGACACCCCAAAAATCCCACCCTGTGTCTGGGAGGGTTTCCAAGCTCTTCTTGGCCTCTGGCCATAAATGTTTTTATAAGACCATAATGGTTTTAAAAAAATGGTTTTTTAAAACCATTTATGGTTTGTGCCATAAACGATTCCTTGGGGAATCTGTTCCAGCACCCCACCACTCACTGGGGGAAGAATATTCTGCAAACAAATGACCTCCATCGACCAAGAAGAAGCATTTTTAGAGGTCCTGGTGTTTGAAAGAAAAGCACAACCCAGTAAGTCCCATGTCAGCGTTTTTACAACAGGACAAAGAAATAAAGTTCCTTGGTGTTACAGAGAATATAAGGTGAGAGACAACAGTTCAGCTTTGAAGGTTGAACTAGGCTTTGCCATTCTTAATTAATCTGTTAAGTAATTTCACAGAATCATGGACTCATCGAGCTCCACCAGGCCAGAAAGAGTTGTTGGAATCACTTAAGGTGTAACGTGAGCCATAAGATTTTCCGGAACTGCTGAATTTGTTTGAATAGAATTTGAATTTAACTTAATTAAGTTGATCTTTTAGAGGGAAAACTTAATCTCAGTTTCAAACCAATGGGTTCAGTTCTGTGAGGGAATAGTCTAGGGAAGAATTTTTCTTGAGCAAAGGGCTGAGTAACTTGAATAGCAATGATATTGCCTTGGTCTCCTTGTGCTATTTAAGTGGTGATTAGGTCTGAACTTGACTTTTAAGGCAAAAATACACTTCCAGGGGTGACTCCCTGAGTGAGAAGAGCTTTCAGTACTGTAAGTCTGAGTAGATTAACAGACTGTCTATAAACTGAGGGAAGAAAATAAGAAGGGAAAGAAGAAAAAGCCAAGGAGAGAGTAAAACTTGGAATTGGAAAAACAATTCTCGTTCCAGATGAAACATTTCATTATATATGATGGGTTTAAAGGCAATTTGCCCGATGACTTTGTATTTAACAAGGCATTGTGTGAAACATGGCATTGTTCCTTACAGGAAATAAAGGACAAGGAATCTCCTTATTTCTTCCATACTCATGTTGAAAGGGGTATGAAGTTGTGATGGGGAAGTAATCACTCCAAAGCACAGCAACCTTGAGGAATTTCCTTTTAGAGCTGCACAGATTTATCTAAAAATGAGGCTGCTTGGGCTGGAAGGATGTTCTGACTCCCACAAACTGAGCCTGGGTTTATTTTTTTTAAATTTTATTGGAAATTTTTATTAAATATCTTTAGTGTACTGACATAATTCAAACCTTTGCTCACAGGGAGGTTTTAACATCCCTCTGGGGAGAGCTTGGGCCAAAACCTGAAAGTGCTGAGTATCTGCTACCACATCCAAATTCACACTTCTCACTTTCTTTGCTTTTCTCCAGAAGTTTCATGCTTGAGCCTTCTCGTTGTCATACTCCATTGCTAACTCAGCTGGACTGAATGCAGAGAACAAAATCCCAGATTATTCTGAGCTGGAAGGGACCCAGAAAGATCATCAGAGTCCAACTCCTGAAAATCCTACAAGACCTGTGGACTAGTGGAGGAGTCATGGGCTTGGCTGAGCAAACAGACAAAGAGAGGCTGTCCTAAACTTTGGGGTCTTGGGTTTGAGGGTAGCCAATGCCACAAGCTGAGTGGTGTCCTGAATGTCTCATGTCCTGAGTGTCTCATATCCTGAATATCTCATGCCCTGAGTCCTGAATTCTACTGTTCTGTGTGAGGAAACACCTCACTGATGGGTTCGAAGAATATATCCCCCAAAACAATGTTTTCTTAGAAATTACTTGTTTGGGGTTTTGTTTAGTTAAAACTTGAACAGTCTGTGAATAATTCTTCCTTCTCAGCTGGGCTTGGTCTCTACCTGCTCCTGAGATGCTCTTTCAGGCAGTAGATCAGGGCAGGAGCTTTGCAGGAGTGGAGGCAAAGAACTGATGGGCATTTTCACATCATTTTTCCTGTCTTTTTCTTTTCCTATTATTATTATTATTATTATTATTATTATTATTATTCCTATTATTATTATTATTATTATTATTATTATTATTATTATTATTATTATTATTACTATTATCATTACTATTACTATTATTACTATTATTACTATTATTACTATTATTACTATTATCTTTTTGGGGTTTTTTTATTAATCACTGTCAAGATTTTTCTACATTTTCTGTCCAGTTGGTCCAAAATTTGGTGTATGTACTCCGTTGCTGTGCTTTCCTTGTGCTGGCTGCACAGCACAGAGCATTTGGGAGAGCAAAGTTTGCTGAGGAGGGAGCCTGAAACAGCTGCCAGGGCTGACAACTGAAAGGCACAAGTGGGGACAAAGCAGAGCAGACGGAGCGATGTGGGAACATTAACACTTGGGAGGGACTCTCTTCCTCCCTCCCCTCTTTCTGAGGAAGGGAAAGGAGCTGGGTCTTTGTCCAAAAAAAAACACTTAAGCGTTTGCTTGACCTTAAAACACGTGAAAAGATTCTCTCTTCATCCATTCCTATGGCTTTCTGTTACTTGGATGTGCATTTGAGGGAATAAACGTTCATCTCTTTGATCCTGTACTTAAGGAAGATGAACCGTGTTTTTCACTCCCTGAAAACAGGAAAATCTGTTTGTTATGTCACAGCTGTGCCAGCAGATTTCCAGGAAACTGAACACGGGGTGCTTGTGTTTAGTATTCGGGAGGTTGCACCACCCCTCGATTAGCAGGGAAAGTTATCACGTGGAAAAAGTGTGCAGAGATTGTTTTAATCTCATTTTGCACCCCGGATTGAGAAAGGAGAAGGATTAAAGTGTTTTAAGCATAAAGCTTGGCAGCAGTTGTAGAGAGCAAAAATGAAAATAGTTTAAGAGAACAGTGCAGGCAATAACTCACTCGGGGGGTCGGCAGAGGACCAGAAGAAGTGGCCAGACTGACATTGCTTGGTTTTATTAACTCATCCATAATTAGCCCATAGCTTAGATACAATTTAGCTTGTGCCATATGGGCTAATATAGTGCTGAAAGTTACCCCCCATGCAGGTGACAGTCTGTCATACTGAAGGAAGATTAGCATAAAACAAACAACAATGCACCCTTAATGACAGTGGCACCATTTGCCACGCCATACTTGAGGATGGGGAAGCATGGCCATTATAACCCAATCTTCAAGATTTTATTAAGTAGAAATAAAAGCAATGTGCACACAACCCCCCCCCCCCCCCCACCCTATAGCCCAGTGAATCCTTCCTTCAGATTGCAGGCAAACCCGTTGAGTATTTGGGTTTTTTAAAAAGATATTTAATTTTTTTTTTAATGGTAAAAATACCTAATGTGACGTTGGAGTTGTGGAAACTGAGAATTTGGGGTTTTAGTGTATAGTAATACATGTGTAGGTTTTTATTCACAGCTTTGCTGGTATGCCTTGGAACAGTGTGTAGAATTAGCTGTTCTAAGTAAAATATGTTGCGTAAATGCACCCTGATGTTTTTTTGCCTTGATAAAGGTGGAACAGAGTCATTCTTAAATGGAAATAAAAAATGAGAAAACTCCATTCTATGTGCTCATCAACTCGATTAGAACTTTATAGAGTAGATATGAATCTAACAATGGTGTAACTGTGCAGGCAGCACATGTTATTTATGTTGAGTTACAAATTTATTCTACAAAGAAAGTGAGCCACTGTCTTGGTGATTCCCCTTTTTTGAACAGGAATTGCTCCATTAAAATGGTCCCCACGCGTTGTTGATCCATTTATGGTAATTTGCCTACGTATCGCCAATATTTTCCTTTTTAAATCAAGGAGGAAATTTGGTGCCAGAGCCTTTCCCAAACTGTGCTGAGCTCCTGACACAAAGCAGCAGAAGCCATTAGCATTCTCAGTTAAGGCTGATCAGTCGTGCTGTTGAACCATTTCTTCTCTTCCTCCCAACATATTTGCTTTCCTGTATTTCCCAGATAAAAGGGAAGCTCCTCCTCCCCTAAGTTTTCTAGGACTTTTCTTTTGAAAGGCAGCCTGCTCATTTTAAATATTTTAAATGAAATGAGTTTTGCTATGCAGACAGGAGCTGACTTTCTTTTTTTTTTTTTTTTCTCCCAGCTCTCATCGGCTATTTATGTGACTCCATGGTTTTCAAATGGTATAATGCTGGAGGATGCCAAATGTCCTGCCATTTAATAACCAGTAGCATACAGAGCTCTTTTCAAAATGCCACTGCTCTGAGCATCTGTTGTTATTAAGTAAGATGATCAAATTTTGTGCAGGACTTCAATTTTGCTTTTCACATCACTTATAGAGCAAGAATAATATGCAGTCTGTGTATAGAACTAATGTGTTGGGCTCATTGAGCCAATTGCTGGGTTTTGTGTTCTGCTTTATTGCAGACTGTAAAATAAACTTTGGCCTTTTTTTAATAAATGTTATAAAAATGCTCTGTGAATCAGGAGAGTGTCAGCAATTAAAGCCATTTAACATCATAATAATTAAAAATGCAATACTCCGGCATAGTCAGCGCTGGTTCACATAAAAAGCCACATTGTTGGTCCTTAATAATTACATTATTTGACAGACAGGCTAAAGAAGAGGGAAAGGTGCATGTTGTTAGCATCAGATGAGCAACTAATCCTTATTGTTCCTGGAAATTGCTGTAGGATCCTTTCCTCTCCCTGTTTTCAGCTAACAGATGTGCAGGAATGTCCTCGGCTCTCCCTCGCTTTTCTCTTCCAGCAGGATCTGACTGACAACACCACCAGGGAACAGCTGGGCAGAGGCACATCATATTTTGCAGCTCGGGAAAGAAGCTGATGAGGCTATGGAGTGCCTAATTGGGTAAGATGCCCCTCATTTTCCAACGATAAAATTCAGAGAGTGTAGAGCAGAAAAGAGCGGCCGGGGCTGGGGAGAGCCGTGTGTTTGTCCCTCAGCACAACTGGACCTTTCAAACGAGTGAGGGTTTTTTGTTTTTTTTTACAGCTGTGGTTTGGGGCTGTGCCCAAGCTCAGGGCCAAATTTTTGAGGAGAGATTTAGCTCAGACATAATAACATTTAAATTACACCCCTGCATCTCAGCCTGTTCCCCACTGCTTTTCCTAAGCCCGCAATGGCAGAAGGGCAGCTTGCCCCATGGTGTTCATTTTTGTCGTGGAAAAATGAAGCAAAAGGAGAAAAAAAAAAAAATCACAGATTTACGGATTTAGGTACTTTTTGCCATGAACATTGAAGGTGTGGGATTATCCCCTGGGTTCATTACATTGTAAGTGCTATAGAACCCATGTCATCTTCAGGTGAGATGGAGAAGTTTTGGTTGCTGGATTGTAGATCTCAAGTATCCTAAAGGGAACTGGGCCTGAAGAGGTTTTGGAGGAGCATCCTCATTCTGACCTCTGGGAATCCTGGAAAACAGAGAGTGAAAATAGACTTTAAACATGCTGAGGAGACAATTTGTTTTCTGTGTTTTCCTGGGGTGTCCAAGAGCTGCCTCTGTTCCTCTCTCTGCCTCTGGAAATACCCCCCGGGTGTGGCACATATTTTTATTTTTGTTTATTCCAGTTTAAAGCCTGTTAGGGTTGGGTTTTTTAACTTTATTTATTTCAGACACCCCAAGCTTGTGCTGTAGCAATGGGGACTCAGACAGTGGAGTGTTCTTTTAATAAAAAGTGCTAAAAGGAATTTCCAACCAGATCTTACAAGGCCTTGTATCAAGTACCAGTGATACTGGGAATATTCTCGGGTAGAATAAAGTCAGCTGGCATGAAAATCTCACTTCTCTGATTTCTCTTTTAAAAAGCATGTATATATGGTACATGGGGACATGGTTTAGTGGCTGGACTGGGTGATCTTAGAGGTATTTTCCCTAATGACTATATGATTTTCTGACTTTTTCCTTCACCCTGAATATTCTGAATTGATTTTAATCACCTCTTGCAAGAAGTATTTGCTGTTCTCCAAACAAACCAGTGATTCAGCATCACAAATTTGGTGCTGAGATACAGGAATAATGAAGAATTGGGAAGTTCACAATGCCTGAGTTAAATAATGTCAAAACTGTTCTGAAGCCAAACAAATCAAACAGTTCCTGAGGACACGGCGAGTTGTTTTTTACATCCTCACAGGTAGCAGGGCCTTTGGCAGATTTGTTCTTCCCAAGGTCTGGAGTGATGGGATGAGCACATCCAGTGGCCAGCAGCCATGTCTCCAGAGAAGTTTTGGGGCAAAGGGGCAGTGGTACATCCCAAAAACCACTTACAAGTCTTTTAAAAGCAGTGAAAGCTCCTGAAAGGCCAGAGCTCCACAAAAACCTTTCTGCCTTAGATGTAATTTGTATGTGTGCAACTATTTCAGTTCAGATATTAACCTCGGATTTTTAAAAGATTACAATTTTGGAAGGAAATAGCCATAATTGCAGGACAGAAAGGGATTTGATTTGCAGTTCTGGACATGAGTGTTGAGTACCTGAGGAGTCTTTAGGTGGAAGTATAAAAGAAGCACATTATTCCCTGATTAACCTGAATCAAATAATGGAAATAGAGTTCCACCTATTCCATAGAAATCATAAATAATAAATACATTATTAAGTCAATAAACTGAGTACAACAATGAATTTTAGATCTGATGTTGTGATTAGAGCCAGCCCTTTCTTTGGGACACATTAAACCATATTCACAGCACATTCCATTTGTGTTTTTTAATAGGTGATCTGTTTCTTTTTCAGGAAGTTCACATGAAGTTTCTGAACCTCCACTTTGAGCCTTGGGGAAAAGCAGCCCGGAAATAAGGTGAAAGTGTTCTGAAAAAAATGAGGAAATCTCAAAAGGGAAAAAAAAAAAAAAAATCGCACATTATAGAAATCCTGGTAAATAAAATATAACCAAGGAGCAGCATGGGAAGCATTTAACCCAGTGTACACCAGTTGTTCTGTGCTGCCAGCAAGGGATGATGAATGTCAGGGAGGATGGGTCTGTGTATTAGTGACATCAAATTCCACAGAAATGCTAATGATTAACAATAAAATAACAGATAACGTGTTGCATCAGGGACAAAGACATAAAATCAGGGGTAGTTGAGGCCTTCATGGCTGCTGATCCTGTATGTGGATTAAGAGCAGTGTTTCAGTAAGAAAAACAACATAAATTCTTTAAAGGTTCAGTTTTGGAAAGCTGTGGCAGCTCAAGAAACTTCTGTTGTACAATCCCACATTTGTATGGCCAATGAAATTCCAGAACCTCCCTTGGTCTACAAGAAACCTGGAAGAGAACTTTATTTTATTGTTACAGATCCATTAGTTTATGCTTTGGAACATCTGCAGGACCAGATCCAAAGGTCCCATCTGGTCTGATGAGACCAAACTGGACCCTGCACCTTTTGAGTTTCTTCCAAGTGTGTCTTGCAAAATCAGAGTTTTTTGTCTCAGACTTGAAAAATGACATTTTTGTCCCAGTCCATCACCTCTACCTTGAAACACAGTGGACCATCAAGGAGGTGAGGAGTTCCTGTAAATGTGAAGAGCCTTAAAGCCCATCCAGTCCCACCCCTGCCATTGGCAGGGACACCTTCCA
Source organism: Trochalopteron elliotii (assembly GCA_024734555.1). Lineage (NCBI taxonomy): Eukaryota > Metazoa > Chordata > Aves > Passeriformes > Leiothrichidae > Trochalopteron > Trochalopteron elliotii. The sequence continues at coordinate 579,235 of JANPWX010000153.1, read as the reverse complement.
CTATGGCAGGGTGCTCCAAGCTCCATCCAACTTGACCTTGGGCACTTCCAGGGATGGGACAGCCTCAGCTTTTCCCTGCCTGGCTTGTCTCCATCATTCTGGTGTCCTCCTGCTGTTCTTGCCAACAGGGAAACCCCAGAATCCTCCAGCCCTTTATGCCTTTCTGTAACACGCACAAATCTCCGGAGTGTTCATGTTCACCATGAACTTCTGTACCTCTTATAAATTATTTTTTTGCCCATTGTCAAGATTTGGAAATGATTTATTGGTGCAGTTTTTGCAGCAGGACTGAAGCCTCTGTGGCCTCTCTAGCTGAATTCCATACAGACTCTCTTGGCCAGCTCAAAACCCACAGCTCTTGGCGTTTCTGCCGTGGCTGGGTTTTCATGAACTGCTTCAGTAAAGCTGATATTTTTAAATATGATTATTCATAGATTCATAGAATTCCCTGAGTTGGAAAGGACCCATCAGGATTGTTGAGTCCAACTCCTGTCCCTGGCACAGACACCCCAACAATCCCACCCTGGGCATCCCTGGGAGCTTTGTCCAAACTCTCCTGGAGCTCTGGCAGCCTCAGGGCTGTGCCCATTCCCTGGAGAGCCTGGACAGTGCCCAGCACCCTCTGGGGGAAGAACCTTTCCCTAAATCCAACCTAAACCCTGCCTACAGAAATATTAAAATTAGACATGTAGAATTACACTTGTACATACAGAATTTCTGCCACTCCTTTATTGCAAAGCTGCAGAAGGAATAGGACGAGCTTTTTCTTGGTTCACCATGGAAATGGATCTCCTGCTTTTAAAAAGGGATTTTTGGCCCCTTTTTGGGCATTTCTTGCTTGCAAGCACTTCTCTCTAAATCGCTTCTGTAGCCAGCACTGGTTCCTGTTATTCCTTCCACACCAGGCACTAATCCTTCAGCTCCCATTGCCCTTCTCCCACAGCCAGTTTCATAAGGAGTGACAGGCCGACTGAATTTAGAGGACATGAGAAATCTTGACATTCAACTTGTCAACATTTCTGTCGCTGAGCCTCTGTTCTCATGACTTATTTTTTAATGCAAATCAGAGGATGATTAGCTGTTTTCTCTCCTCATTGTGTTTATTTTTGCTTGTTCTTTGGGCTGTTTTTCACGCCTCATCTTGGCTGAATTCTCTCCCATTTTTCTCCCTTCCTGTGCGTTTCTGCTCTTGCTCTGTTCTCTGCCCTTTGTTCTCAGTCACTGTTTTCCCCCCTTTTCCCTTTTGTGCCTCACTTGCATATTTTGTGGTGCTCTATCATCTCTGTTCTTTGTCTTTACTTTTCTTTGTCTTTTCATTTTGCCTATCTTTGTTCTGTGTCCTCTTTGGTGTCTCCCTGTTCTTTGTCTTCTCTTTTTCCTTGTTCTTTCTTTTCCTCTGTCTGTCTCTTTTTATGATTCCCTTTTATCTTCGTTGTGTTCTGAGTAGGTTTGTCTTGATCTTTGTCTTTGCAGAGAACGTGCTCAAAGGAAGACAAAACACGCCATTCAAACAGAAATTGCTTATTAATTATAACATGGACACACTGCTGAAACCCAAGCCTCCCACAAAGCCAGCAAATCAACTCACAGGAATTTTCAGGCCATCCTGTGTTTTTCTGGGCATCTGGGCTGCTCCTAGGGCCCTGTGGTTGAGCACCCAGCACCTAAACTCCATCCTATTCCACTTTCCTGTCTCTGGCTCTCAGTCCATAAATCCATCCTAAACTTTATCACTGACCCGTGAAGACTTGGGTGCAAAATAACCAAAGTGAGGTATCTGGTTATGCAGCAGCTATGAGTGAAAAACATGTATTTTGGTCTCCAGTATGGAATCCACACAATCTCTATGTCCCAAGTGCTCCCCTTCCTCCTGTGGTGAGGGATATAATTTACTGCAGATGTCTCTGACCTACATCATCAGCTCCAAGTTATCAGTTGCTGCTAGAAGGAATGGTTTAATTTACTAACCAGCTCTGCTGGGAATGCTGCAGCCATTGAAAGGCAGGATTTTGTGGTGCTCTTGGTGCACAGTCCTGAGTTATTGTTGTCAATTCTTTCATATTTGGAAAACAAAACATCTTAAAAATGTGGAAACAGGAAAATCACAGGCAGAGGTATTTTGGTAGAGGAAGTTCTTTTTTGGTCCCTGAAATAAATCTTTCTGTGATCTCTTTGAGCTTTGAAAAGATTAGTATGATCTCAAAGTTTAAGCTCAAAAAGGAAAAGTTCACATTAAAAAAAAAAAAAGTTTAGCTTTTTGTTCATTTTCCCAGCCATTTCTCCCCTGTAATAATTCATGGAAATCTCTTTGCATGTGCGATAGATATTTGATTAATCCTCATTAAAGCCGTGACTGAACAACAAAACCCCAGATCTTGGAGTTCGCCCTGTTGCTGCTTTCACCTTCTTTACTTTTGCCTCCTTCATTCACTTGTCCTCAGGAGGGCCCTGAGAGCCATTTCACGTTGTCAAAGTGCAGAATGGATGAGCTGGGGGAAGCTCCCCATGGAAGAGGGGCTGGATGCTCTGAGGACCCTGCTGCAGCCTGTGCTGGGTCACCATTTCCCAGGGACCCTTCCTGTCACTACAGGACATGAAACAAATGACAAGCACACAGTCAAGTCGTCAGGGCAAAAAGAGGGAAGTTTATTTTTCTACTTCGATTTATATAGATTTTGGACAATGACTACAGATTGGAGGATGAGGTTGACACCTCTCCAACTACACTGGTCAAACTAGAAGTCCATCAATTGTCCCTCCTCCAGAGAGGAATGAAAAACATCACTTTGTTTACATGAAAGTCTGTGAGAAACTCCACTACAAAAATGCAAACATCAGAAGGCTGGAAAAGATCAGGGCGACACCTTTCCTGCCCTGCCTGTCTTTCCAGGCTGCTTCTCTCTCCCCTTACCTTCGCTGTTCAATTGTCACTCTCCTGACCAGGCTGTGGTATATAAATAGAAATCTCATATCTTTCACCTGCTGTGCTCTGGGGAAGCCCCAGCACACCCAGCACATCACAGACCTCTGCAAACCAGCTCTAGGACCCGGCCACAATATTGCAACAAATAACCTGGCTCTGATGTGAATTGTCCTGGAACTGGGAAATGCTGCAGGTGCCCCAGAGGCTGCAAACTGAGCCCAGCCCAGGTTGGGTCCTTTGTGCTGCTTCCTCCCCATCACTGTCACTGCCATCATCCCCCGCTGTGGTGGTGGATGCAGAAGTGGGATTGGGTCTCTTCCAACCTCTTCCTGTTGTGGTTTGGGCTCAGAGCTGCTGGGGAAGGGCTGTGGGGATCAGGAGGTTCTCCCATGCCAGAGCCACCAGTGTGTGACAGCACTCATCCCCTACCAGCAGAAAGGATGTTCCCCTGCTGGTCCTGGCATGTGTGTTTTTGAGGAAGCACAGGTGATCTCCCATTCTGCATAAATATGCAGGAATTACAGGTTTCCCAGGCTAGATATTTTTTGTCTTAATAATGTTGATTTAAATTTTACTTAAATATTAATAAAGTGATTTAAGACCAGGCCGTTTAGGCCAAATGTACATTAAAATTCCCCTTCTATTTTCCCTCTTTTTAAATCCTCCTCCTTCAGTTTATTCCCTGAGGGAGGGTTTGGTTCCTGAACTCATTGTGAGATCTTCAAACACATAATAAGAATTAATCACCATTAGTCCTCTATTTTAACAGCTGCTTCCTACCTCCTGAACCAGTACAGCTGCAAACTTCCCTCCCTCTGCTGACACCGTAATCCCATTACAGCTGCAAACTTCCACACAAAAAAAAAATTCCCCAAAAAACCAGGTTTAAGCTGATTTTGAAACAACTCACATTTCTTAATTGCCCAGGTCTGGGTGGGAAGCTGATGATGCAGCTCCTGGCTGGTGGGAGCTGGAGGAGCATTGTCCTTCCCAAGCATGAAGACACCACAGGAGGTGCAAACCCCACCTCAACACAAACCCTGTCATTTGCATCAACCACTATTTGTGTCTTCATATTCCTAGAAAAACAAGCATGATTTATTTATTAATAATGAGAAGGTATTTGCCTGCCCGTGGAAATTTCTCTTTTCCTCCTTGTACTTTCTCTGTTCTAATATCTGCCCTTAGATTGTAATTATTTTATTTTTCTACTTTTTAGCATTAAGGTTTGAGATAGATAATTATTTTGCTTAATAGTAAATTTCGCTGCAACGTGCCCAGAGGGATCTGAAATAAAAGGTATTTAAAAATCTACCATGTTAGAAAAGTAAAATAATTTCAGCTAATGAGATTATCAAGGATAATCGGTTTACAAAAGCCCATTATGCGACAGATTCATTGATGTCTTAAAACAGAAAAGGAGAATCCTATTTATTTTTTGAAATGGTGTAGAATAAATTGCTTTTTAGAATGTAAAATGCTGGTTTTCATATATTTTTTTTAAATGTGATGATTTCTGTAGCCCCATCTGCTGTTCAGTTTCAGAAGTAGCCTGAGGAAGATTTGGTGAAAGGCGCGTTTTTCTCTGGAAAATTGGTGACAGATGACACTTGACCTGTGGATTTGACTGAATATCTTGAGGAAGGGCTTCATCTCTTTCAGAATTTGTGGGGAGAAGTTGAAGGAGTGGAATTGAAGTTGCCACTTTCATTCATCCGTGACTGAGGATGTGTTGTGGAGAAGGAGAAGGAGAAGGAGAAGGAGAAGGAGAAGGAGAAGGAGAAGGAGAAGGAGAAGGAGAAGAAGGAGGAGTAGAGGTCAGTGTTGGTGGTTGATCTTGCTGGAGTAACCATGGACACCTTACTGACACAGCTGTTTCCTTATCCCAGCAAGCTCAAATGGCTCCAAGAGAAATGGGGTGGGATGCCCCAGGAGAAGACAGGTCATTCCAAGGCCCACATCTCTGCAGGGTACAGAGCAGGGTCATTTTAGAGGTATGAAATTTCACTGGGACATTCTCCTTCCATTTTTCCCCTGAACTTCTTACGAGATGTGTGTTACACACTGGCTTTGTTTGCTTGCAGAGGTAGAAGGGTTGATTTGGCCAGAGAAGAGTTGTGAAAGATGCTCCAACTCTACCACAGTCTTGTAGCACTCAAGTCAGATCATAGACCTGGCCCTTATAAATAAACAAAAACATTAATTGCTGTGTTACATAAATTAAAATTCACATGTAGAAAGCTGCAGCACTGAAAAAAAAAAATCCCAAACTATAATCATGCCTATTTTATCTGTTGTGGTTTATTGTTTAGACCCTATCTGGAATGTGCCTAGTGGGACTTGTTCACGGAGTCTCTTCCAGGACTTTTGCTCCATGATGACGTGGAAGGTGACTCTTCAGTAAGCAACACCAAATGATTTCAGACTTGTATAAATAATACACATGTTCTGTCTGCTGTGATGGAATGATGAATAGCATTGAGCGTGATTGATCTGCCAACACGTGGCAGTGGCTGGAACACTCTGTACTGTCCTTGGATCCCTCACACTGGTCCTAGCTCTCCCAAAGATTTGTTTCCCCATGGGACTGAGCCTCTCCAGCCCCATGTGAATGTCACATCTTGGCTTGGCCAATGAGAGGGACAAGGGGGACACACAGACTGAGCCCATTCTCCCCATGGTGTCCTCTGCCTGTACCTGCCTCACACATGGAGACTTTGTCCACACAAAATCTGACTTTTGTACAATCTCTTCTGCTGCAGCCCAATCCTCTGCTTAAAAGATTCCCTCTTTTTTTTTATTCTTTCCCCTTTAATATTTAGCAGAAAATAATTCTGCAATAAGCTTTATTAAAGCAGCGGGATAGATTAAAAAATGAAATATGTTTAGAAAGATTTGGGGGGAAGGCTGGAGTAATTAATTTTCAAGAATACCTGGCATTTCCAGAACTCCTTTCATCCCAAGATCACCAAACAGTTTACAGACATTAATTAATTAAAGCATTATGATGCCCCAGTGTGGGGCCATCGCCGGCGTGTCTGACTCAGACAAACTCCCTCCAATTCCCCGGACAGCCGAGCAGTATCCGCTCCTCTGCCTGCACCAGGGCTGTTCCTCTGAGCAAACACTGCTCAGCTTTCCCAAGGTTTGCACTGCGTGGCCCCATGTAAATATTTTCCAATAAGTTCGATTATTTGTCTTTTATTCTCTATCAGGAAGACCCCAAATATCTCCGTAATAAAATTTCCAGCGTGTGTTTACCATGAGGGCAGTTTGGATGATTAGTTTCTGGTTCAGCTGCCCATTAAAACATCCCCGCTCCTGGAAAACTCCCTTTGCAGGCTGGGAGCTGGACATTCATTTTAAGTTTGGATCTTGGGGTGAGTGCAGTAAATCACGTGGGAAAAGAGGAGAGGGGTGCAAACAACGTCACACTCCTGGAAATCCCCTGTGAAGTGTAAGCTGGGTGAAATCTTATGAAAGCTGTAGATTATCCAAACTTTCTCCAGTCCGATGATTTGATTCATGAACGCGTAAATAGATAGATAGCTAGATCCATCACAGGCATCCCTGGGGAGCAATGGAATGGTGTTTGTGATTGGAAAAATATTATAAAAGAGCTCACGTATAGCCAATAGTTGGGCAGTTTTGTAGCGCCAAGATAAATAGGAAAGAAATGACATTTCATGATCGTATTTTTAAAGGACGTTGGAAGTTACCAAAGCAGGAGAAATGGATGTGCTGGAGTGATGCAGCTGCATTCCTGTGTGGCAGGGCCGCCATTTGGGCCCTGAGCCCCTCACCCCACATCTTTGGGATAGCAGTGTGGCACTGCATTCATGAGGAATCACAGAATTGGTAAGGTGGGAAAAGATCTCCAGGATCGTTGAGTCCAAGCTGTGCCTGCTCCCCACCTTGTCACCCAGCACAGAGCACTGAGTGCAACATCCAGTTGTTCTTTGGACTCTACTACCTCTCTCAGTAGCCCATTCCAACGCCTGGTGATCCTTTCCATGAAGAATTCTTCCTGATGTTAGACCTGAACCCCCTCTGAATGACTGTACCTTGATGTTTGACCCCACCTTGGCCATGGGATGAGTTCTTCGCTTGGCCTAAGACCTTCCAGTTGGTGGGATATTCAGAACCAGGATCAGCCTTGAAAGATTTGTTTGTAATGGAAGAGTGAGTTAAAAAAAAAATAAAAAATTGTGGTTTGTTTGTTTGTTTGTTGGATTGACTGTTTTCCCAAAGCCAAATGAAAATCAGGATGAAAATAACAAGTTCCTTTCATTATCTGTGCTCTGACCATGGTTTTTCCTGGTTAGGTTGGCCAGCTCCATGTTTCCCTTTATTCCAACTTGGAACCGTGGTGGAGAAGAGACATTGAACGTGGGGCAGGAGGCACATGGAGCCACATCCCCAGTGCCATCGTGAATCTTGACCCATTCCTGGCACCTCATCCCATCCATCCACCAGCCTGCAAACAAACAGAGAAATGTCATGGTGTGCTCGGGAAGGTGACACCCATGGAGGAGCCTCTGGTTTGGGAAGGAGGGAGCCAGGAATTCTGCCCTCCTCCCTCCTTGTTTACCCTATGGCAAGTGCATCTTTGGGGAGCGCTGTGACTCCGAGATATGAGAAGAAATTCTTCAGTAAACACAAGTGACATTTGGCATATCAATAAGTTAGGGAATACTCCTGCGCAGGCAGTGCAGGTCAACAGTGATCTTTTATCTCCTGGTGTGGAGTCGGCTCCTTTGGAAATGGAAAAAAAGTGCAAAGTGTTTGTAGAAGGGGTGGTGGAACTGAGAATCCTTGTCCTGGTCCAGAGTGAGCAGCTTCACTCCTCAGCCCTATTGGTTCTGGGAAAATCCAGGGTGTGTCAGATGGATTTCTCCACAACTTTCTTTTTTTTAATTATTCTTCCCCTATTTTTAAAAATTTTTCACTCCTAATCTCTTCTTTTTTAAAATTTCACTCTTTTTTCTCTCTTTTTTTAAAAAAACTCTCTTTTTTCTCTTTTAAAAATTTTTCTCTTTTTTTCTCTTTTCCTTTTTCTTTTTTTGTCTTTTTCTCTCTTTTTCCCCCTCCTTTTTTTGTTTCCTTTTAAAAAATATGATTAATGTATAACAGAGCCCTTTGGAGAGTAAATACTGATTTGCAATAACACAGTAAACAAATAACAGGGGAACAGGCGTGGAGCCTGTATATCCATACATCCATAAAATCTTTTGCATCCACACATGCGCACCCGCGTTCTTATTGTGTAGGTTTAGCTAAGGGGATTTACCTCCTTTTTAATATTTTTGAAGGCTGCTTTATGATCCTGTTGACCTGCTATTAGCAAAAGCTTAGCTTTCAACAAAGGTAATTAAATTATAAAATCACTGCTGCAATCATCAAACTACTCATAAAACAAGAAATGAAAAAAAAAAAAAATACCCTGAAATAAAAATCTTGCAGGCTTCTGCTCTTGTAATATTGCTCCCTGATGTTAATTACATTTAAATGGGAGAGTACTATTTTGGTATCATTCATACGCCTCCAAAAGTACTTTCCAGTTTATCATACCTGTCAACCCCAGTGCATCACAGGCTAATACTTTATTAAGAAAAAAATCATTAGGGAGCTGCTGATCCCATTTAAGTACATTGGGCAGAATGTAAGACTAATTAAAAAGCATATTTTTACATTATTAATTTCTGAGTTTCACACTTAATGAATGTGAAATGACAGGGCTACTATTTTTATATTCAGGCTCTCTGGGCTCTTCAGCCAGGGGAATTCAATTCTGGGGATTTTTTGCAAAGATGCTTCTTGGGAGATTTGTTTTCAAGAACAGCTAAGCTTTTTTAGCTGTGCCTTTTTCTGGGAAATTATACCAAAGCATATTACAGCCACTTAAAAAGAGTAGTTAAATAGATGTTGTGTTGGGCTTTTTTCATCGCACTGCTATAAAAGTATTTTAGATGAGGTATAAAATATGGTTTTTAAATGATATTATGATTTGCAAACACTAAAAAATAATTGCGATGGAGTTGAGAGAGAGCGAAAACATCTAATCTTTATTGTGTAAGACAATGTGATAAAATATTTTACAGCCAAAAGCTCATTTTGCATCTGGAAAATTGTGTAAACTGATGGGGGGGTGGGGGGGTGGTGTGTGTGGAGAAAAATCTCATTAAAACTAAAGGTTATTTTTAATATTCTTCAAACAAAGCAACACTTCTAACTGCACCTCCCCTCCTCATATTTATTAAATTAGACGATTGTATGAACGCCTGATGTTGTTTTTAAATAAAGACATGAAATGACGGAGGCTGGGGCCGGGGTTTGGAGCGACGGGCGCTGGGATGGAGCTCCATCCTGGGAACGTGGGGCTGTGCAGGGCCGGGAATGTGGGAGCTCCATCCCGGGAATGTGGGGCTGTGNTTTTTTTTTCCTTTTCCTCCAAATGTGCTTACAATTACCTCTCTGTATTTTTATTGTCTTTTTACTAACCACAAAACTCACACTGGAGGCAAATCTTAACGGCTGAGGCTTTCCTCGTGTAAATATTAGGAAATTACATTTGTACAAACTGCGTGGCTTTGTAAAGGGGGCTGGAGCCACTCCAACACAAATTAATCAGGATAAAGTTGCTCTATGTTCAACATGACCATAGTTTATTTTCTTAAAGTATTAATTTGTCAACAGCTTTCCTGCCTCGCTGTGACTCATGTGGATGGCATTGAGGGAAGACACAGATGCAATCTTGCTGCTCTACCTTGTGGTTTTAGGAACCAGCTCCAGTTAATCAAACCATAATTGTGTTTAATTCCTCAATATTTGTTTTCCCACCAAAGTCAAACGACTGAAATATGAATATGAACCTGTGTTTAAATATTGTCTCCCTTTTAAAAAAATAAAAAAGAGAAAGAGGCATGAAACTATTTTAACTGTTTGCTAAACAATTTTTACTTCCAAGTCCTTCCCTCCTCTGTTGTTTCCCCCCTCCCTCAGCCCCAAAATAAATAAATAAGCTCTGGCAATGGCTTTTCAGCTGGTGTCCTTTGCTTTTTCCCCTCCTCAGCCTTCTCCAGTGCTGAAAGCATTGCTTTCCACATGTGCCCCCTCCTTCTTCTACCTTCACTTGCTGCTTACCATATCCCCCCATTTTTAATTATATCTTGATTTTCGTAAAATGATAATTTGTTGTTATGTTTCTGGAATGCAAACGTGAGCGTAATGGGATCTATTTTTCAGAGTTGCCAAAACAAATTAAGGAGAACGTTCGGCTCTTCCTTTGCCAAATGTTTTAGTGCTTTTCCATGAAAGCAAATCTTATTTCGAACTGTGTATTAAAGCTTAAGTAAATAATGCAGCCTGTAAGAAGCAAATTCTATTGTAAAACCAGTTACTGTTTGCAGGCTTTGCTTGGCAATACCTGCACACAGGGCTCTGCCTGGGAAGAAAGGGGGTAACAATGAAACGTTGTTAATTTTAATTTGCCTTTTGCAGAGCGGGAAAAGCTGAACTTTTTTTTTTTTTTTTCTTCCCAAGTGCTGGACGCAGCCCCCATAAATATGGAGCATTTGTTGTGGCCGCCTCACGGATGCCCAGGTAGGTGAGGAGGCTCTCGGATAACGACATCACACGGGGCTGGAATGGGAGCAGCTTTAGGCACTGAGCTTTGTTAATTGTGGGGCCGGGGGCTCGCCTGTTCTTTAGCATCTTTTATTAACATGCATCCCCAAATAATATTGACACTCTTCTTGTTTTATTAGCCCACGTTTACCTTGTTCATGGTTTTATTATTCAAGAATGTGGTTGTTGCCAAGTATTAATCAATATATTATGCTGCTCAGTTGGGCAAGCTGTACAAAAACATAGTGCCCCTAGGGTTAATACAGTCAAGAACTAGAAAAGTGTTTCAGACATGTACACAACATGTGGTTTACTATTATCATTAAATGAGGTGAACTGGGACTCTATACATATGGATTTTGAATTGCATAAATTTTGATTGATATCATTTGAAGACTGAGACCCTGAAAGGGTAGATTTTGTGAAAGACGATACACAGGCCAGCTATTACCACATACAATAATACCAGGAAAAATATCTGAAATGAGCAAGGCAGCTGGCTTTTAAATAGCTAAAACATAACATCAATACTTATTTTGAATAATGGAAAAAAGAGGTAAAAGATGTTGACCTCTGCCTGACAATAACATGTTCCAAAAGTAGAACTGGTCCCGGGAGAAAACCCCCTGCTCAACAGTAGCGACTAAGAAATTTTTTCTTTCTCTCTTTCTTTCCTTCTTGTTTTCACTTGCTTTTCTTTCCATTTTCTTTCTTGCTTTTCTTTTTCTCCCCACATTTATACTTCATTCTCCCTCCCCGTCAAAGGTAAATTGGCTTTTGAACACACAGACAAGCTGCCAGAAGGAGGAAAAATAATAATAATAAAAAAAGAACAACAAAAAAAAAACGAAACCCCCAAGAATTTTTTTGCAAATTCAGGAAACACTTGAGAGGTAAAACCAACATCCTGAGACAGGAGACAAGGCCAGCTTTTGACACCGGGCTGGACCTGAGAGGCCGAAGGAAACCTGGAGCCAGGAAGCGGCCGCTGCCGGGGTCAGGCCGCCGGGGACCCCGCTCCTCGCCGCGCACCGCAGGCCCCCACCCGCCTTTTCATGGGAAATTTGCTGAAAATTTGCTGATCTGCATGAAACATTTATTGGAGGGGGGAGAGGAAGAGCCTTCCCTTGGCTTCTTGTGGGTTCCTGGTTCATGTGGCATTAAGTGGGGAGCATAATGTATGCGGGGAGGAGGCGGCAGGGCTCGGAGGAGGCCCCGCGTCCATTTTTTTTTTTTTCCCCTCACTGTGTGATACACATGGAAAATCATCAATACCTCGCTCTAGCAGATTCCTTCAATTTGCCTGTATTTGTTCAAACTTTTGAGAGAGAGAGAGCACCGGATGCTTAATGCTTCATTTATGATTTATGCTCCATAAATGTATTAAAACATTAACCATATTTCTGCTATGGCATACTTGAATCCTCCCGGGGAAAAGCCGGAGTGTTTCTCAGGCTGCTACTCCAGCTTCCCTGAGGAGCGAGATTATTTGTGTTGTGTTACACCTCCAAGTGTTGATTAGGCCTCGGTGTTACCCTGACAGAAGTGTCGTGTGGTGCTTCTCTTTAATGGGGTAATAAGCTACATCAACTGCATGAAGGAAATGTTCCTTTTCAAGTCAGAAACGGCGAAAAAAAGTTGCTGTGCGAAGCCAGCAAAGGCTCCATCCCCTCCATCCCCTCTGCTCCGGTGAAACCCTCAGGAACAGGGAACTCTTGTCCATAGTACTTGGGTGGCTCTGCAAATTTATAATCGGGGTTAGAACTCTCTAATATATTAAATGGTTACACACCAGCCTTTGCCGAGCCCCGGCTTTTAACCGGCTCGCAGCCTGGCAGGCTCCAAAACAGGGCTGTTAATTGGAAAGCAGGAAGGTTAAAAAAGAGACAAACTAGTTTTCTGGCTTGGCTTTGACAGCCTGGGTTATTTATGCAGGATTCTTTTTTTGCAGGTTTTTTCACGCCCCCCCCCCCCCTATTTTATTTTTCCCTCCTCTCTTTTTGTGCTGGGGTGGAGGGGTGGGGGCTGTCTGGAGGATTTCTTAGTGGTTGGGAAGCTTCACATTTTTCAGTAAGCATTATTGGGTAACAATTGGTGCAAACATTATGGAGGGGGAAAGGCACATAAATCACGAAATAAAAAAATAGTTTCTGCACATTTTCAAAAAACACGTTGTGCTCTCTGAGGTCCTTTTCATTTTAACCAAATCAGGGGGAACTTGTCCTCACAGCGGCAAGGCAGATGGAACAATAAATCACAGGAACCATTGACTGCCTGCAGTGTACTCTCCGCAGCTGTCACTTTTTTGTCTCTTTGGTTTTAGCTGACATGGTTTGAGGTCCACTGTGAACCAATCTGGACTTTTTTTTTACCGTCATATCCATCAAAACGACCAGTAGCCATCAACCTACTGCAGCGATCGATTCGTTTGCTTATTCTCACGCATAAGCCAATACTCAGCTCACTAGGTGAGGCTTGGGAGAAGCACCTAATTTTAGCTTTTTTATAATTTTTTTTTCTCCTCCTCTTTCTTTCTTTTCTTCTTTTCCCCTCTTTTTTTTTTTTTTTTTCTTTTTTTTCCCCTCCCTTTTGCCTCCAGCTACAGCTGTGATTTTCTGAGCAGTCTTGGCTAACGTTATTAAAGTTGCATCATGATAGATATAGACGGGAGCGGGAAACATCTTCCACCCAACACCAACAGCAAAACCCAGCGACAACCGTGGGGTTTTTGCTGTTGTTGTCAGTGTTGCTTTTCAGGTGTAGCGAGACGCTTGCTAAGCTCGGAGTTTCCAACTCACTGCTTATTTTGCAAAGTAAACAAGCAAATGTTATGTGCATAACCTTAGCTGTCTCTGCAAAGGTCAGCGCCTGCCTGCCGATTTCCTCCGCCGCCTTTTGGTGGCACTCTGATGCCAGCGATTCCTCCCGCCGTGTTTGGGAAACAAGACGTCCTTTTCTTAACAAAAGACTCAATCTACAAAAGGCTGCAAAACAACAAAAAAAAATTATTTTTGATTAAATTTGAACTGGAGTAGGAAAGTTTAGCTGGGTGGGGGAAATCGCCCGGTAGGCGTTGAACAGGGGCTGGTCCGGACCCTGGGCTCAGGGGTGGCTCAGGACCTCGTGGGATGCTGCAAAAATGGGGGGGTCCCTCCACTATCCTACAATATCCATGGTCATACAGAGGTGGGATTGGAGATCACATTCATTGGGCTCAGTTTATGACCCGAATTGTTGCAAAGTGTCTTTTCCATTTTAACGAAGTGCCCGATGTGCCCGTCTGTTGCTGAAATGAGCAGGGACTGAAGTTCAGGACACATTTTTGTGGGATAAATAGCAGCCAGGAGATACATGGATAATACAGTCGTAGTAATGTTCTTTTTTAAATGTCAAAAATACCTGCTCGCTTTAAAAGCCTCCAGTTAGGTCAAGTTAAATTTATTATATACAATTTTTTTTTTATAGCTGAACTCCATGATTTTGACTTGAGGTGACAGCTGAAAAGCACCAGAAACCCTTGGAATTTCAGATCTATATATTACTATAAAGGAAGAAAATAAAGTTCCGCTAGGAGAAGGCAGGGAATTGCATTTACCAAATATACATAGTTTAAAAAACACTACCCCTGAAACATTTACCTTAAAAAAAGTCAAGAGAGCAGAAGTTTTCTTTTGTATCTATAGAGCAAACATCTCTGGGATTTGTAATAAAAACCCAGTTATGAGATCCGGGGTCCCTCCTGTTAACAAGGATCTCTTAGCAGATATTGAAATATTGCCACGTTGGAGAGAAGTTATTTAAGGACCCTCTAGGAGCTGATGCGAAGGCAGATTCTGCTGAGAGTGTTTTCCTCTCTGCAAAGATTTGAAGGGAGCATGTCCTGAACATATTCCACTTTAGAGAGATGCAACAAATAACGAGCTGCAGTCAAAGCCGGCCCCACTTCATGATGAATTTCAAGGAGTGTGACCAATAATCCTTCTACTTATCTTAAAAATCCTATGGAAGTAGTAAACCGGTTTCAACAGAACTGAGAGCAAAGTGCGGGGGGAAAATAAACCAGAAACATCACAAACCAAGCCATCTGTCTGTGAGCAACCCAAGAATCCTGAGTCCACCCAAGTAGTTATTGCGTGCTTTTCTGTACTGCTAATGGATTGCATATTGTTGAAAATATGAATTACAGAATGAATCAGAGCAGGGCGGAAATTATGGGTCGGATTCTGTTCTGGGCTGCAGCAAAATTATCAGGCTGATTCTGTTTGATGCTATTGGGGTGCACATCAGATTAATTATTCAATGTAAATGACTGCAGACTGGCAATCTGTGCTCTCTAAATTTACCAACAGCCAGAGGAGAGAGGCTGGGAGTTGATGAGGGTCAAAGCAGCTTAGGCTGTGGATTTTGACAAACCTTTACTCACTACCCTTAACTCTGCAAGACACACACACATCTTAAATACACCTTTAAAATGTCTTGTGCTGGGGACATGCCAAACATCTCTTGCTCCCTTTAGGGGAGACATGAAGAGTTACAAACTGTGCCAGAGCTGCTGCCTAGAAAAAAACCTGAAGTGACTCAGAGTTTTGGCTGAGGAGGGAGAGCAGGATAAGAGGGCCTTGCGTTATAGCAATTACCCAGGAATAAGGAATTTCACTCTGATTGCCCTGCCAGCAAAATCTGTATATATCTAATATCAGATAACATCATCCTGCCTGTGAAAGGAAGGCCACTAATTCTGCAGTATCCTTATTTTCAAATGAATTCCAACGCTGAGAGCAGGGAGCAGCTTTGTTAAAAGGGATGGGCATTAATATGCCTAATGGGGACTTTTCTCCTGTTCCTACCAAAAGGGCTCTAACACAATTCCACATTTCAACCAGGAAGCAGTCCTGCATGTTCTCCAATTAGCTGCGGTAGACGTTTAATAAAAAAAAAAAAAAAGAAGAACGGTAAAAAGAAAAAAAAAAATTAAAAAAAAAAAAAAAAGCTGCGAGGGCACAAAAACTTTGTTCCCTGCTCGCTTACAAAACACTGCTCGGGTTTAACCCCCAAAAAGCCACGTGAGTTCCTGCTGGGTGAGGTTTAATTGGAGCCCCCAGCTGCCCCCCTGGAGTGCCCAGCACAGGCACAGTCCTGGCAGGACCGAGCCTCAGGCGCTGCCGAGCGGGCGCTGCCGCCGCCGCCGCCGCCGCTGCTGCTGCTGTTGTTATTTTCCAAGAGGAAATATTTCGGGTCTGCCCTAACATTAGTGCAACATATCACTGCGGCTGCATTCCCAGCTGACTGCAGGCTGTTTGATGAGTAATTAGGAGACCTTCTCTTTTAGTTTGTTTGACATATTTTTTACAAAACGTGCGAATCTGTTAAAAATTTGCTTGTTCATTTAAAAGGCAGCGTTCCTAAATGAAGCAGAGTATTTGCTAAATAGATATAATTTTAGGATGTGGGTTTGTTATGTTTTTTTGTTTTGTTTTGTTTTTTTTTTTGCTGTTGCAACTTCAAACACAATAGGCTCTTTTTGCCTTAGAAAGGATTTTTTTTTTGTTGTTTCTGTGGAGGAGTAATTATTGTTTGTGCATCTGTGTAGCTTCATTCAGAGCTCATACAGAGAATATCTCTGTAATACTCAGAGATAAACATATCTAGACATACAGATCTCCATGTGTGTACTTAAGTTTGTTTATATTTTACACCCACATGTCAAAACTGGCATCGTTAGGTACTTACTGGAAAGCAATAAACACAGTTCTCTTTCCTCTGCCCAGATCAAAGGTGAACACTTTCCCCTTCATTTTCCATTAAAACATCTTTAGCAAATAAACCTCAGAGAAAATATTAAATAGTCTTAGATATTCCAGCACTCATCTACTAAATTCAATTTGAAGATCATCTGCTGCCTCAGATTGCATGATTTCAGGTGGTGATTTAACTTTCCTAACTACAGCAGGGTTGTGTAATTAAAAAGTTTAATTTTTCATGATTTGAAAGCACTTGGAGTTTTTTTGAACATAAATTTGATTTTCTTCATTTTAACTGTGCAAAGAAGTGACACGTCTCAGCACCCTTAATTTCAGGCAATGTTGCTTCTTGCAGTGTTCAAAATTAGAAATGAAAAATTAGACATTCAAAAATAGAAATATAACTGCTCTCAATTTATTTAATGCCAAAAAAACCCCACTGGTATTTAAAGCCAAGCAATCCTACCCACTCAAAGGTTAAAGTTGTCCCCAAAAAAGCAATGCTGGAATAAGGCTATGCTGGCTGAGATTAAAAAATCCTTTAGTGCTGCAAAATGTGAGCGCAGGGATGATTTAAAAGCCCCGTACTTTTCTAGTCAGCTCCACTTATTGCTTCAGGCTGAGCATTTTGTTTTTCTTTTTTTTTTTTTTTCTTCTCCCCCTCCTTTCTTTTATTATTATTATTTTTTTTTTCTTTTCCAGTGAACACTCCATTGCTTATTTAGGGGAAGCATCTCATTCATCTGTGCCTGCTTCTTGCCGAGACTTTTTCCTGCTGGAGAATTACTGCCTGGCACATCAATAGGCTGCAAATTATATAAGGGCTGTGTTTAACTTGCAGCCCGATTGCCATTGTCGGGAGGGTCCGTGTCTTTTAGCTAAACTGCCTTTTTCTGCAGGAATTTCAGATGTCTGTAATTGCTGCTCCTTTCAGCACAGCTTAAGGTATCAATATCAACTCTATTTGAATATCATAAGTGGGAAGTTGCTCTAAGCAAAACAAAAACATGTCAGTTGCCCAGGTGACATTTTGTAGCAAACAAGGAAATCACAACTCCAGGAAGTGTTGTATTTTATGCCAACAACAATATGACAGTTTTCTCTGTAAAGAAAACATGACACTTTTCCAAATATCAGAGGATGCCTCCGCTGCTCAAGGGATTCCTGTACTGTCACTGAAATGGAAGGTCACAGGCTGGTTTCATGATTTCTATAGTTTCAAAATGTTGTGGTGGAGCGTTTGCACGCTAAATGCTGTAGGCTAAGGGAAATCTTTCCCTTCATCTCTGAAAGAAGTGACAGCAAGAAAAAGGTCCTACTTTGACAGCAGTAACCTCTAGGTCTAGAGGTTCTGCCCCAAGCAACTCTGAAGTAAAATTACCTATGTTAATGTGTTGTCCTCGCTGTCATGCAGCCACACGTGTGTAAACCATGGCCTGAGGGGTGAGTGTGCAACCAGGGGCTGTGTGGGACCTCTGGAAAATCCTCCTGTCCCATCCCTTCCTGGCCTTGGATGGAATAAAGACTGGAAAGTTTCTGCAAATGGTTTCTTTTAAGAGGTGGGCTTTCCACTTTCACTTCAAGACCTACTTGCTATGTGGGTACCTGATTCTTGGAGTTTAAATAAACTGACTTTTTGCTTTAAGCTGGGGAAAAAAGTTTTAACTTCAAGGGCTATGGACAGGATCAAAACACATTTGTTTCCAGCCTTCCTCCTCTTTTTTTTAAATTTTTTTTTCCCTCTCCCCCTTAAAAAAACACACCTTAGTCTATAGATTATATACTTCCTGCTGCCCTTTTTATAAGCAATAAGAATTTAATAACTGAGGGCAACTCTATAGTAATATTTATATGGGTCAAGTGGCTTAAAAGTATGCAATAAATGTAAAGTTATGAACCACATTGCCCCTTTTTAAATAATGCAGCTAGCACCAAGATATTATGTTTCATATTCTGGAAAAAGGTGTTTTAGCCTAGGCTTTAGGAGTACACCAGACATGAAAAGTTATACTGATCCCATAATAAAGTCACTGCCTGCTTAATATGGTGTGTTATGTAGAGCTCCAGATCTTAATAGCAGACCACAGCAAGAACGTCCCAGATGATATCAACAAAACCTTCGCTTTCTCATTAGCAATCAGCAAATTCTCCTGGTGGCTGCTGGTTTCAAATAAGGGCAAGTGCCTCAATTCCGAGTGGGAAGCCCAACAGGATAATAGAAATAATGCAGTCTAATCAGCGGCGAGCACACCAGATCCCCCTGCCAGGGCAGGCACTGCTGGGCTGGGTGACTCCCCTTCTGCAGCTTTTAACAGCCCTCCCCGTCCTGAGGAGCAGCATCCATGGGATGGAGGGAAAGGCAGCTGGAAAAGCCTCCTTGTGCATCCCCACCATCACCTGCCTCTCTGTTGCTGTCGACAGATAAGAGGGGCTTGAAGACGTTTGTATAAAAATTAAGTGTTAAAAATCCCCCTGCAGTGGTTGCTGTGAATATCTAAAGAAAAGGTGTGCTGGTTTCTGTATGTAAATCACACCTATGTCTGCATGGGGAGGGGGGGGTGTCACAAATTGTTTTAGTTTGGCCTCATGACACCATCGACTTCTTCGATAAATCAGATCAAATATTTGTCATCACAGCCCAAATGACCATTCCTTTGTCGGCCAGCATGCTGCTGGTATCTGCACCAGAGCTGCTACCTGCACTGGTATTTTTATTCCTTATTGCTGTTGGATTTAAACAGACTTTGTGTTTGGACACACACTTGCAGCAGGGCATTATTAAGCGTGGGGACAACCGTTGCTGTTGGCCATTCTGATGAAAGTGTGAAGGACACACCATCCTCCTGCTCCTGCAGCCTGAAAAATCCATGGCTATGCTTGGGGAAATGAAGAACAGTTTTAGTTTTTGCGCTGATTTTCTAATTGTAAGGGCTTTTTTCCCCTCACGTTTTCCCTTGTGGTATTCACATGCTCTTAGAATATCCTGATTTCTATTGAAGAGAGATTTTTTGCGCTCTTGTTCAGTCCTGGTTAAAAATTAAGCCTGCAAATGTGGCTGGTGCCATGCAAGGAAATGCAAGTCTAAGCTGCAGCAGTGTAAACAAAAAAGTGTTTTAAGAGGTGCTTAACTGTGTTTTGAACCCTGATTAAGCCTAAGGTTACTCAGTGTTTATATGTGCATTCGCAGTGCACTGGGAAAATTCAGTGTTTAATGGTTCCTGTGCTGATCTTTTGTTAGAGCCCTGGGCTGTGGTGCCCGAGAGCAGCGATTACTGGCCAGATTAAAAACCACAAACTCTTTCTAATTCCGAGTTTTGTCCAACTTTATTCCTGCTGATGTGAAGCAGGGCTCCGTATATCTCTTAGGGTTTGGGATTTTAAAAACTGACACCACAAGTCAGTCCCCTGAGCTTTTATTTAGCTGATATAGTGGAGCAGTTAGTGTTGTTTTGGACACACAGATGGAATAGTTTCCATCCATGGGTCTCGTTATGGTTCTCAGGTCTGATTTTTTTGTTTTGTTTTGTTTAATAACCATGAGATGGTAAATGGACAAGGAGGGTACCCCTAAAGGGCAAAGGGCTCCAAAAAAATGGGTGATAACTTAGGGAGATGAGGCAACAGCACAAAGCTGCATTTCCAACTTCTCTGCACTATTTTGAATTCTGTGAATGACCTTGCTGAGTACTTCATTCTCCTAAAATAACGAGCAGGTCAATACCAGTCCTGCTTGTGTGATAAAACACAGTAATTGCTGACCAGGACATGTCCACAAAGGAGCCGGGAGAGCTGATCTGGGGGAGCGAGGACGTTTTCACCAGCAGGGTCAGGGAGATCCTGACAGTTCAGGACAGTCCATGGCAGGGAAAGACAAGACATGTCGAGGCAGATTGAAAAAAACAAAATGATGGATGAGGGTGACGTGACCAAAGGGAAAACTCTGTTGGCAAATAAATGCATATTTACTAAAAGAAAACCTCTTGCTTATCAGAAGTGAGAGGTGAAATTGAGACTACTGATGGTAAATTGCATGATTATGGCACTCAAGTGAGAGGGAGAAAGGGGGTCTGGGAGAAAAGTAGGCCCTACAACATCTAAGCACCAGCTACCTGCACCTCCATGGAGGTTAGAAATTTAGGAGAAGGTGTCTGATATCAAAGCAGCGAGGCTGTGGAGCAGACTCCATATGTGGGTAACGATGTGAAAAACCACTAACGGCTCCTAAAGCAGGGCCTGATGACAGAGGATTAGAGGACACGTTGTCTGCACTGGAAAGGGCCTGGGTGGGAAGACCCAAAGAGCCTCATCCAGTCCCGTTTAATGGAAACACCCTGGAAACTGGAAATACTGAGGCACACCTAGCTCAGACTGTCTAAACTTCCATTTTTTGGTTGTTTTTATTACATGGCTTTAATCCGTGCAGATTCCAGGCATGGGGAACACTAGGCCTCAGCCACTCTGCAGTGTGGGAGGGCACCTTGCAAGATGTGATGTGGGGGGGAGTTGAGCTTGTATTTTACCCAAAAAAGAGGTTTTGGAGTGATTTCAACGATGCTGGTGTGCTACAAAAGAGTTCAGAGATCAAGGAACACCAAGTGGGGCAAGAGGAGGATGTGCTCTGCTCAGGTAGAGCAGATACACAGGGCCACAGCCCTGAGGTGATGCCACCTCTCTGTGCTTTACTCTGTATGAACAAGAGACAGATTAAAACCAGAAAAGAAGCATAAAAAGAGAGAAAACAAAGTAGATAAAAGGGAATATTAAGATATTAGGCAGCAGTTCTTCCCCGTGATCCTGGCTGAAGAACTGCAGCTGCCCCTGGATCCCTGGAAGTGTCCAAGTCCAGGCTGGACAGGGCTTGGAGCAGCCTGGGACAGTGGAAGGTGTCCCTGCCCCTGACAGGGGATGGAATGGGATGAGCTTTAAATTCCCTTCCAACCCAAACCAGTAACTCTTGCCTAAGCTTTCAAGACTGATATCAAAGTTGCCTTCCTCCAGCCTGGGGTTGCCCTGGAACGGCACTGGCATGAATCGTGCCCAGGGAGTGTCATTTGCATGGTGGCTTTCATTGCATCCCACACGTGGGAATGCCAGCCTTGGAGTCCTGGAAACCTTGTGAGTGTGCAGCTTCTCTGCTCGCCTGACAAGGGATCATTAGTAACTCGCTGATGTCTCTCTCTGTTTGTTCTACTTCACGAGACACTTCCCCAACTAATTTAGAACAAAGCTTGGTGTTTACTTGGCTTCACAGAATGACACTCTTTTCCCCCCAAGATTGCTGCAAAGTCTTGGCAAAGAATATTTACATAAACAGGTTTCAACTTCATCAAGAACAGGTCAGGAGAGGAGGGCAAATCCAAGTGGAAGGGAAATAAAGCAGAGCACGAGGCAGAGTAGTTGATCTCTCATTTAGGGCTGCAAAAAAAAGCACTTTGAATGTTTGCAGGGCTGGTGCAGCCCTGCTGAGAGGGTCACACAGTTACCTGAGACCCCTAAAACTGCTGGAAATCTGGAAGGACAGCTGTGGGGAGTGGTGGAGGGACAGCGAGGGCAGCACGAGGCAGCAAATCACCCACTCATCACTGCAGCCTTGTGCTGCCACCGTGCACTGCAAGCCTTGGAAGCCTAGAAATGATGAAATTTTAATTGTTAGCAACCTCTCAGGGTCCTGGGGATAAAACCTCTAGGACTGGAAGGAAGGGAGAGGGTGGCAGCACTGCTGATCTCCCCACATGAGCGTGGCAATCATCCCCACAACTTCACTCCACAACTTTTTCTGTCTTGAGGGAAAGGTAGCTCCTCAGTGCCCATTCCAGGAGCCCAGGGGTGTCTTCTGTGGACAGAAAGAAAAGGAATTAGTTCATGGGAAGCTGAAGGGTCCGGTATGTAAATAAAAGCCACTTGCATCCTCATTATGGGGGCTCTTTTGAATAAATGTTAGCCTTTAAGTGCCAGCTGTCACTCCATGCATGGCCTCCCTTCTTACAACTAACCTCTCTGTCACCTCGCCTTGTCTCCCTAACTTGTCCTATTATGCAGTACCAAGCTGAGTCATTGTTTCAAGCAGGAGGTGACATGTTAATAGCTTAATAATAGTATAATCTCGCAAATAATAATATGCTGTCACACTGTCTGAAGCACAATGTTTACAGGAGAAGTGGTAATGTATGATGACAGTAATTTGAATAAAAATGAATTTACTGCTCTTGTCTCATTTGCAGTAAATTTTCGCATCTTTCATGCACAACTGGTGCTCCATGACCTCTTTCATTATTGTGTTCTCAGTGGCTGCTGCCTGCTTTTAAAGTGAAAAGGCAGGCAAATGAAACAGAAACCTGCAGCTTAATAAGGGGTCTCCAGAAAAGAGTTCTCGCCGCGGCTTCTGGAAATCTCACTTTGTTTGTTTACGGAGCCGAGGCGGTGCCGGCCAGGCTGTTTAATTAATGCAGGCTGGAGGTGCCGATTGAAAAGCAGGCACCACGAGCTGATAGGATTCTGCATCGGCAATTTGCAAAATAATCGTCATGAAATTGTGGCAGAGGGGGGAAAAGTGCTCGGAATGCAGAGAAGATCGTTGAGGTTGGAATTCGAGTTTGCAAAACCTGCTTTTTAAATGCTCTGGGTGCTTGGTGTGGGGAAAAGCAATCCTTGAGTTAATTATAAATGCGTGGTGGTGTGTTAGTGAACTGGTAAAATTTAAAAATTATCCCTGAATGCATAAAATATTTGGTTCTGGGTGGTTTCTGCCTCGCCTTGCACTGTATCATAAAATTCTGCCGTTTCCATGTCTGGTACAGACCAGGACTCCTGGTATTATCCTGACAAATAAATAGGGAATGTACTCTGTATCAAAACTGCCTTTGGAAAATCTAAATTCCTAGGACAGTTCTGTTTCTCTGAAAAGAAAAAAGAAGTTATTACGTGATGTGGTTCATTTGATGAAAAAGAAGAAAGTTTACAACGCACAACTGATATGCCTGGACTAAATTTAGTTTGATGGAATGAGGACAACTAATTGAAACTTGCTGGGACTCAAAACACTGTGCAGGACAGATTCTCCCCAAAACTGCTGGGTTTTATCTGGGTTTAAGTGAATGTATAGAATTAAAAAACATGGTTTGCATGACCTAATTTGACGTAATTATGACCCCAGTTTACCTCTCTGCCCTTATATATACAAATGCAGTTATATATTTTTTTTCATTGCTTGTGCTTGTACCTAACAAATACAGTATTTTCCTCTAAATTGAAAGTTCAGCAGTGTTAGTTTTTTTGGAAAAAGCACTGCTGCTGCCCTTCTGATCCTCCTGCAGAAACTGGGAGCTGAGCTGGAGACCAGCTTCACTGATAGGCCATGTCAGGTGGGAAAATCCAGTAGGAAAAGGACACACTTGGTGGTGGATTATCATCCACCAGAGTTTGTTGTGTTTTTGATTCTGAATTTTTATGAGGGGCAAAAATTGGTCTTCAGTATCCCAGCTTTGCTCACTGGTGCTAAAGGGTCAGCTCTTTCTTTCAGCGGTTTTTGAAAATAAAATGTTGATTTAAATAGTTCAAAACTGTTTCCAAATGTAACCCCATGGCAGGGGATTGGAACTGGATGGTCTTCAAGGTTCCTTCCAACCCAAGCATGCAGTGATTCCATGATTCTATGAAGAGAGTGCAGCCGATGGGTTTCATAACCACTTTGCAAGACTGAGATTGTTTTTGAACTGCATTTTCCTTTTTTTTTCACATGAAAAGTACAAGAGGCTTCAGTGGGATTGCTTAGAGTTGCAAGGGCTGCAACCCCTCCAGGTAACTGCATTAAAATAAATTCTTTTGCTGAAAAGATTTTTCCGTTGGAAAACATTTTCTGCACAAAAATAATTTATGCTTTCCCAGTGTACTTTTAACCATTTTCTTCATTTTGGAAAATCCCAGTCCTGTGCACCAAAAATCAAGACACTTGTGACATTATAGAGCTAAATAATGATTAATGGAGATTATGTGCAAAAGGGTAGACAAGATCAGAGCAACAAAGTCTCTCTTTGGCTGGTGGAGATTATTTCATGTATATAAAAGGTCTCTTTCCCCTGAATCACTGATGTTCAAGGGGATATCGACACTTCTATGTCCTGCTTGAAACTCAAAGGTCCTTTTTGTTGCCACCTTTTAATTATTTAAATGTAGGCGAATCTGATTAAAGCTCTTAATTAGATGTATTTAAGACTGGCAAATATGTCACTGTCCTGAGCAGCCAATGTCATCCACTGATATGTGTCAGTTATTTGCTAAATTGCAAGAAAGTTTCTTGGGGACAAAAAAACCCAAAAAACAAAAACCAAAAATGTTGTGTCTGTGGAAAGAAATAGTGGGTGGACCTGATTTTGGTGCCATGAAAGTCAAGTGGAGTTTATAATTGACTCCAACAGGCGCTGGATCAGGCCTGTGGGTTGTTTGGTGCTCAGTTACAAGTTAGTGCTCTCTCTAATCACCTTGTTCTCTAAAGGAAATAGATACTAAACAGGAACCATCTGGTAATACATTCTGTACCTCTTAATTACAATGTTTTGAGTGGCACCTAAATAAATTTCATTTACAAGCACATGACTGCTTGTCAAAAGCTCTGTTGATAATTTTATTATTGTCGTTTACCTTCTCGCTTAATGACCCCGGCCCAGTAAAGTCAGGAATATTCAACTCCATTGCAAAAAAAAGGAAAAAAAAAAAAGTGATTGTCTTCAAAATAGAAAGACACACACTCCATCTCTCATGGTGTGTTTCTGATTATTTTCAAATGTTTGGAATACACATGACATGGGGATGGATCTGCAATAAAAGTTACCAAAATTCTGATTTGTTGGTGGAGGGGAGAAGCTGAGGCAGCTCTGCAGAGAGCCTGGGATGGTTGTAAAGCTCTCGTGTTATTTTATGATCTCTGTGTTCCTGTGTAGATGTACTGTAGCATTTAGACAATTTTCTCTTTGTTAGCTGCAGGAAAAGATCAATATTAAAAAGAAGTTGAGTGACTCTGTGAATTACTCTCCTGCGTTTTCACCCTGGGAAGTGGGGATTTAAATCCTGTCCCTGGTTTGGAGGCTGAACCACAAACCCAATTCCAAGACCACTTTGGAGCCATCCCTAAATTTGGAGGTTTCCAGGTTGGAGTTGCTGCCTATCCATGGCTAGAGCTGAAAATGGCTCTTCTGATTTCTTAGTAATCTCTGGTGGAAATTAGTTTGTATTGCAAAATCAACATATAATGGGGTAGGATGATTAGCAGCCTCCTTTGGAGAAAAACCCAGGACAGCACTGGGATGGAGCCCATGGAAGGTGCCACCTCAGTGCTTGCCCTGCCTTGGCACCCTGCATTTCACAGAAGGGTTTTTTGGGGTGCAGGGAACGGTTTTCTCATGCCACGACATCTAACAGTGGCACATCCTCTCACCAGGGATGAGCAGCTTCCTGCACAGCAAATCCTCATCTGTCTACATTCAGTAATCGTTGGAGCCAAAACAAATTACAAATAATGTGCAGCTTTTGCTAAGTTTCACTGGGAAACTGCTAATTCAGCTTTGTAATTCAAAAGTATTTTTAAAATAACAAGTTGGACGAGACAAAAATCCTAGGAGGAAAGGCGCAAGGGAGGTTTCTGGGAAAACAGGAGGAATGTGGCACCTGGAGGGGTTTCGTCCAGTTCTTTGGGATGAGCTGCCCATGGGAAAACACAGAGGCATAAAAAGTAAAATAACCTTATTTCTAAATTCATGGCAAATTAAAAAAGGAATCCTACTGCTCTCAGCAGGGTCCTTTATTCCTTTTTAGTTGCAGCTGATGGTTTTTCTCTTCTTAAAATAATTTTGTCTCCAGGTCTCAATCTTGATGTGGGAACTTTAGGAAACAGATAAGCTTTCAAATATTTTTTTAATCAATGCTTTGGCAAGCTGGAGTAGAAATAACATTTAAATTCTGAGAGATGCTGGTGAAATAGAGGATGATCATCTCCAGGTGGGTTTGTAAGTCGGGTTTGAGGCAACTGAGCTGCCTGAGCAGGAGAGGGAATTCACCATACACAGCAAACTGTTATCCCCTACAATATAATATCTGGATTTGAAGCTGATATTTAAAGAGGGCACTTGCTTTACTTATGAGATTAAAGGCAAATGCTCTCTTTTAAAAATGAAGTCATGCTGTGTTTTGCACCTTTTGACACTTATTAACTCAGGTCATTAAAAAGAGGCTAATTAAAAAAGAATGTAAAACAAAAGAGTCATTTGTCTATCGCCGGGCTCGGTTCTTCATGTGCGCTGGCTGGAGGCACTCTCCGTTTAAACCTTGGGTACAGAAAGCACTGGGAGCCACTGGGGCATGCTTGGAGCTTGTCATGGCTCTTGGCAAGCCCGTGGTCC
>JANPWX010000153.1:530054-547554 GCA_024734555.1 Trochalopteron elliotii | reverse complement strand
GAGAGAGCAGTGCCAAATTATTTGGCAGATCTCTGCCACGGACAGACAGCCAGTGCTAGGCTCGAGCCGGTTTCCTTGAAGTAATTACCATGACAATAACGCGGACTTCAATAAAGAACGTGTTTTTCCAGCAGAGGAGAGGGGCGTGAGAAGAAGGGGATGGGGAGCTGGAGACAAACTGATCCCGTTTCGTTGGCAAAATGTTTGATTTGGCCCGTGGCGCCAGCTTGGTGGCTGGAGTGGCATCTGCCACTGCCTTTGCATCTGCTGAGCCCCGTGGAGCTCAGGGACTGAGCAGTATCTGGTGTCACAGGGCACAAGTGCACACTCAGAGCTGCTCAGCCCTGTCCTTCTTTTCCGCTCTAAAGAGTGAGCTTGGAAAAGCAACACCAGAAAATATGTTGGTGGAGAGCTCCTTGAGCAGACACACTAGGGAGGGTCCTGGGTGAGCCTCAAGTGTGGAATGACTTAAATTTCTTCATTGAAAGGGTGGTCAAGTGTTAGAACAGGCTGCCAGGGCAGTGGTGGAGTCGCCATCCCTGGAAGTGTTCAAAAGCCTTGTGGATGTGGCACTTGGGGCAGGGTTTAGTGACAAATTGTTGAACCTGATGACCTTAGAGACCTTTTCCAACCTAGGTGATTCTGTGGTTCTGTGAAATTGCCAAAGAGGATATGGACGTGTTGGAAGGAGATGGTGAAGGAAGAGTGGCCTCTCAGGGTGCTGAACTCCTGCCCTTTCTGCCTGTCTTTCCCTGCATCCACCCATCCATGGAGAGAACTGGGGACAACCTCTCTGGTCACATTTGGGCCACTGAGATTGTGGCTGCCCCATCCCTGGAAGTGACCAAGGACAGGTTGGATAGGGCTTGGAACAACCTGCGATAGTGGAAGGTGTCCCTGCCCATGGCAGAGTGGAACTGGATGATTTTAAGGTCCCTTCCAACCCAAACCATTCCATGAAATCCCACCTCTATCCAGGTGAAGGGATGGGTTACCCCAGGCAGAGCACAGCAGAAATCTTCTCCCACGTGTATCCCTGCCCTGCTCCTGTACAAGGATATTTAATTCTATCCCGAAACAAAGGCAGTTGTCGCTCACTACCTCTGGAGCACGGCTGGGAAAAGTAGACTGTCAAGGGGAGTTTACTTCCTTTGTTAATAAAAGAGAAGAAAAAGAGTTTATGGATCTTTTCCTGAATATGAATATTAAATAGACTAGTTGTGGGAACCCTGATTTTAATTTCCTATGTCTTTATTTGGAATTCTACTCCCTCTTGGAAAGGTGTCTACTTAAATATAGGGGGAAAGGGAATTTAATGAATTACAAAAAGGGTTATTTTACATGGAAAATGTGTATTCCTGGCTATTTCCATTTAAAGAACATGACATTAGTGTGGAAATTGCCCCTTATGAACAGGTCATTAATGTCAACTCTACTAAAACTGACATCACCTGCTACTATTTTAATTGTGTGTTTTACTAATGCTAACCATTTTCCTGACAATAGAACCCCCCTAAGCTTAATGAATCTTTGCAGAATACATAAACCAAGGTCAATATGTAAGAAATGCCTCAAATGTTAAGAAACTCTCCCTGAGAAGCTGAAAGAAAAGTTTATTATTCTTTTACATTCATAAGAATAAGAGCAAAAAATAGAAATCCTACACAATATGTTTTCCAGATCATTGTATATAAAAAGCTTTGATGCTTCTGGGAAATCTTTTCGATTAGCTACTATTTTATATGAAGAAAAGGACTTATTTTATCCAGTTACCTTTCCAAGATTTATTCCTTATTTTCCAGTACAAGTGGTGTATTAAATAAAAAACAAAAATCCCAAGTACTTCCTTAGTGTCATATGTAACAATCACATTTTTTTCCCATGGTTTTGGGGGGTGAGAGGCGGGGTCGGGGGGGGAGGTGGTGGAAAGAGAGAAAATGAAATCCAGATTTGTAATTCCTAACAGGAGAAATTCGATCCTTTCCAATGTTTAAGTAATATTTCCTGTAAAACATACGAGGCCATCTGCAGAGCTGTTTCCAGACACATTTTGAAGTGGCAAGGGCAACTGAAAGAGACCCGAATGGAGGCTGGCATTTCACCTCTGGGAGATGGAGCATTAAAGGTTTTGAAAAGCTGGTTCTACAATTTTACAAAGTATTCAACCACTGCATAGTTCATAATTTGTTTAATTTACCTACCTTTTATAGGTATGGGGAGGGGGAAATCCGCTCTGTAAGAGACGGTATAAAAACCAAGACAGCTGTAAAAAGCTAATGTACAGCTATCAGGAATGCTTCATGATTTCAGCTGATTGAAAATGTATTTTATTCTTTACAGGCCAAAAATGTTCCCCTAGAAAAACTGCGGAGAGTGAAACATATTTGGGGAGACAACAGAAACACCGAACCCTTTTCTGTTATTTAAGTCTATTATGGAATTTTGTTTTATTGTTGGTCTCCAGGGTCACCTTATGAATTCGTGTTACTAAAATGTTACGGCCTCACTATAATATTCACTTTGTGGAAGGGTCTGCATTTACCAAATCTCATCCGAGATCGAATATAAATGAGAAACTTGCATCTCTCTTCAAGGAATATATTTTAGACTGTTTTCTCCCCCTTTTGGAATTACAGACAGATTCTAAAATTGAATTCTTTTTCTTGTGCCAGGATTGGGTAAAATGACTGAACACTTAGGCTTACCTTTGATACATGTCTTAAATTTAAAATTTGCATCACTCAAATAGTTAACTTCAGGGCCAGATTCTGCCCTCAGCTGTGCATATTTGGGAACCCCATTAACTTCCCTGGAAAATAATGTTATACTGTTTGGATGCACTGGAATGAGATACATTACAATGTTACCTTCTGTCATTCCCCTGTAAAACTCAGTCTTTGCTGCAATTTTTATTTTGCTGGCTGGTGTAGTAGCCCTTTTATTCTGTCAGTGCCAACTGGCCTGCTGGATATTTGTACCTGTCCTCTCCTGTCTCTGGTTGTGCTGTTAAGATTAAATACGATGAGTAGAATAAAAACTGGTAGGTTTTTTTTGCCCATGAAATTTAAAAACTGTCATCTGGTCGGTTTTTTAAACCCTGTTTGCAAAGGCATTTCTCTAGCTCAGATGGTTCTGGTCAGAACTGAGTGCACATGGGGAGAGGCAGTTGTGGGCCCCTACCCCACACACTCCCTCCTTGGAGTCCCTTGACTCCAGCAGTTTTGTCAAAATTACCTTGAGCAAAATATTCTCCATGAGTGGAGAATTCATGACATGAGTTGCTCCAGTGCTCATTTATTAACAAAATGAAGTTTATTTCAGTTTCCATGCAGTGCTTCTGTCTCTGTTTTTCACCTGTGAGAGGGGAGGGCCCTCTTTTATCAATTTTCTTGGCTTCACACAAGTTCTTCTTTTTGTAGACACCAGAGGCAGGAGGATCTCATTGTGAGGCTACCACTCATCCAGGGATCTAAATCCTGTGGGATAATTTGGAGTTTGGAGAGATGCTGAGTTTCACACTAAGCACTGGGGTGAGTTTTTACAGTGCTCTCCTTGGCACCCCCAGTTCTGCCAAGGGCCACCAAATATCACCACCCTCTGAAACTTCCACCCCTTCCTTCAGCTCGTCTTAATTCCTCCTGTTCCAGCAAAATTTATGACACTGAATTTCAAAATTAACACAGAGCGAGTGGGAGGACACATAGGAAATAATTTTCCAGCTTAAAGGTGTGGTTTTTTTGTTGTCTCTTGCCTATCTCACCTGCTGCTTTTGGCTGGCAGTGCCACGGCCTCGCGCTCTCTGATCCTGCACGGAGCTGGAGAAGCACCTTCAGAAATGTCACTTCCATTTCCTCCCGAAAGCAAAACACTTCCTACAAGGAAAGCACACATTACAGCTGAATTATAAATGAGGGCTGGTGTTTCTGCGAGGTACAAATCGCAGGCATTCTCCATATTGTTAGAATACCAATTTTATTTTCCTGGTGTGCAGTACCCGGTGCAGCGCGGGGTCCCTGGAGATGAGCGCGTCCTCCCGAGATTACTTCAGCATTGCATTACTGCTATCACATATCCATTACATATACTCTTTCAGACAAGTGGAAATGTTTTCACAAAAACAATCTGGAATCTTGGCTTAAAACCCAAGCTTGCTGTCAAGGCAAACAGAGTAGCCTCAAAGAGGACTTATTTCTATTTTGTTCAGACAAGTATGTTGTTTCTGGATTATAATAAGGGGAAATATAGCAGCTATCAGTCTTCAGTTTATTTGACAAGCTTCCTCTGACAGAGCTAGAGGAATAAGCCCTGGCCCTGCAAACTCGTTCTCCTTCAGGTATTCCCTTTGGCTCCAGCACTTTTATTAGTGTGATTAAGGGCCACACACATGTTTACAGGACAGGAGTCGCAGGATGGGATGATGATATATTTCCTCGGCTGTTACTTATTTTTGCAAAGTTTTAAAAGCCTTTGCTGTTCTCAGAGCTTGTCTCTCTCTCTCAGCCAGTGCTCTAAGAGCTTGTCCCATCACCTATCAAACAAGGTCAATGAGCAGGTTATAATCAGATGCCAAATAAACAAATGCAAACTTGAAATCAAGTGATTTACTGTCCACTTTCATTAAGTTCTTCCCAAGGAAGCAAACACTTTATGCAGCACAAGGGACCTGTGGATAGGGTCAGCGGCCGTGCTGAGGCAAGATGTGGTGTGATGGTTTTCACCCAAATGGACTTTAATGACTCTGAGTGTGAAGGGAAAGCTGCCTCGTGCCTGTAAACAGAGCAGCATCTCTTCACCTTGCAAAGAATTCTCCTTTGGAAGGTGCGTGGAGTTTTAACATTCATGTGTTTACATTACTCGCAGTTTTCTCCTCTTTAGACCAGAATTTTCCCTGTGCTGTCAGCTAAAAAAAAAGAAAAAAAAAGAAAATCTCAGGACATGGGAGTTTGTAGCTTCGTTATAAAGCTCAGCCCATTTTAAAATTAGAATTTCAGTTTGTTTAAGAATTCCAGCATGAAGCTGGGAGGGCTCTCAGGGAGCAGGACACGTTTGTGTGGTGAGGTCTGGCCTCAGTGGAAAAAAAGAGCAAGTAAAGGCAGGGAGGCTTTTAATATGTCTGTGCTATGTGTTTTCCTAAGGGATGGTGGGACTGCATCGCCCTCACAGAATGGTCTGGGATGGAAGGGGACCCTGAAGACCACCCAGTCCCACCCTGTGCCATGGACAGAAACACCTTCCACTGTCCCAGGCTGCTCCAAACTCCAACATCCAACCTGGCCTTGGGCACTGCCAGGGATCCAGGGGCAGCCACAGCTTCTCTGGGCACCCTGTGCCAGGGCCTGCCCACCCTCCCAGGGAGGAATTTCTCCCTGATGTCCATTAATACACAAAAACTTGGTGTAACAACACCTCAGTGCTCTACTGGCCTGTTACACACAGGGAAGTGACTCCAGGTTTTGGCTCCATAAATCACAGCCCTGGAGCACTGCTTGGGAAAGGCATGTCACTTGGATAACACAAAATATTGAGCAACTTGAATTGTTTTTCCATGAAGCTTATCCCTTGATAGCACTTTCCTTTCTTGTATCTCCTTAATACAGCATAATTTCAATGTTTTCTAGGCAGAGTTATAATGCTCTTTTCCCAAAAACATATTGGATGCAATGTGGGTGCACTGGCGAGAAGTCATGGTTTGCTTCTTTGCCATTTTGTGATTCAAGTTCAAAACAACAAATTTGAAATTTTGCAAATATCATTTGCCAAAACAAAAGCTTTGCCCTCAGTTTTTCTATGTTTGTTTTACAAATTTTCCCATTCCCATGTTTCAGAAAATTTCCCGAATGAGACTGAGCCAAAATATTTTTTTTTCCTCTCTCTCTCTTTTTTTTCCTAAAGGTTGCATAAATATTTCACATGTATCTCCCTTTAATTAGATCATAACATTGTAAAGTGGCAAAGAATCTCCTCTTTCCCCAAATTAGACATGAGAACCACAAACAAATTAATTTGTGTCTCAGGGTTTTGACTGGGCCTCTTGGCCTGCTCCAGCACTAATACAGGCACTCGTGACCCTCTGGATTTCAAACGCCTGAGGGTAAAAAGCAATTATAAAAACATGACTCTCCCAGATCAGCTTTCGAATCTGCCTTGTCTCTGTTTTATTGATGGGAGATTGAAGGAAGATTCAAATCAGCTATCCTTCAATTCTTTACCAGCAGCAAAATACAGAAATCATTAGCTTTTTCTGTGTAAATGACTTTGTCCTGCTTTATTATTCAAAACTGGCCAGGCATTTGACTTGGAAAGACCATGTTGAATATTTATTTCAAGTTTTGGTACTTGTAAATAGCATGGTGCTTTGCACCTTATTTTCTTTTTTCTTTTTCAGACAATTTTTTGTAACAATTAGAGCAGGAACTAATTAGTATGCAGGATTTTTTTTAATAGCTAAAGAACACACACTGATGTAAATTAGGATGATCTTGCTCTCACAGGTCTATTGTTATGGTAAGGAAGCCCTGCTGCACAATCATTTCCCAAAAAAATCGGGGGAAATAATTAACTATCTAGTTTATTTTATTTCTCTGTGTGATTGCTGATGTGCATTTAGTAAGAAGTCAGGGTGGGGTGAGAACAAAATATTCTCTTTAAACCCATGTGTAATTACATCTCCTCATGGTTTTAAGTGTAATTAGATCCCAAAAATGGGAGAAGAGGAGAGTTTGATTTAGAGAGGAAGAAAAAGGAGAGAGGCAGTGGGAAATGCTCTTGGAGCTGCCAGGCTTGGAGAGGAAACTGGGCTGAGGTGGGATTATATTTTTTAATGAGTCTAAATTGTAGAATTATTAAGGCCAGAAAAGAGCTCCAAGATGATTGAACCCAACCTTTGACCTAAGGTTGGATCCTTTTGGTTCCACTGGGTGGATCAATGTGGGAACACTCCCGGGGTGTGAGGCATGAGGGGGGAGGATCTCCACGTGTGGGGATCCATCAAGGATGGCCCTGTGCTGTTTTAACCATAACGATCCTGAAAAGCATCAGATGAGATTTGTGCAGCTCCAGAAGGGAAAGTGTGATCAGAAGGTGTCACTTCCTTGGCAGAAGCTGAAGAAGACCTGGGCTAAAGAAAATCCTTTTTCACCCAATGTAGGTGATGACACCTGAGTGTGGGAGAGGCTTGTCCCTGTGCCAGTCTATTCTTATTTCCCTCTCTGTTCAGAATAACATGAGGCTTGCACTTTGATTTCAGTCCAAGTGACAGTACAGTCCACGATGTGGGTGGGTCACATTTCCAAGGCATCAGATAAATCCAAGGGACTCCAGGTGTACAGGTGGAGTCAACAGTTTGTGTCCAAGTGAGCTCAGCCTCCGGCCAATCTGTCGCCTCTCTAAATCCTCCTGGGCTGGTCCTGCAGATAAAAATTCTGCATCTCTCAGATGGGGGCTTTTTAAAAATGATACAAGGCAGACATTCAATTTTAAGAAGCTGGAGCTTTATTTTTGGAATCCTAGAATGTGTACGGAATTTAAAAAGCCTAAAGCCATAATGTTTTACTGCTCCTTTGATAAAATTTATATTTAATCATATCTTAAAAACTGTTCTCATTCTGCCACTTGATGTTACCAACCAAGCGGAACCCATCAATGCAACACTATCTATCAGCCCTTCTTTTATTTCACTCTCCTACAACTCCTTTTTTAATGGCACATCCTTTAATGAATTACACTGGAGTTTCTGGGAAGTCCAAATGAAAATCATGCTCCTACTGAAGGTGGATTGGTTACCCCCAGGTTTTTCATTTGTTAGAACCAAAATGCTGAATCTGACACATTTATGTTGCAAAACCTCCAGCACAGACCAATCTTTTAGTCCTTTGTCTGGAAGCTGCATTAATCCAGAAGTTTTTAATAGGGACTTTCTCAATTGTTCTCACATCTTGCAAAGGTTTGGGATGGAAGGGACCTTAAATCCCACCCAGTGCCACCCCTGCCATGAGCAGGGACACCTCCCACTGTCCCAGGCTGCTCCAAGCCCCAATGTCCAACCTGGCCTTGGGCACTGCCAGGGATCCAGGGGCAGGCACAGCAAATCTGGGCACCCTGTGCCAGGGTCTGCCCACCCTCCCAGGGAACAATTCCTGCCCAATATCCCATCCAGCCCTGCCCTCTGGCAGTGGGAAGCCATTCCCTGTGTCCTGTCCCTCCATCCCTTTGTCCCCAGTCCCTCTGCAGCTCTCCTGGAGCCCCTTTAGGCCCTGGAAGGGGCTCTGAGATTTCTCCCTGGAGCCTTTTCTCCAGGTGAGCACCCCCAGCTCTTTCAGCCTGGCTCCAGAGCAGAGGAGCTCCAGCCTTTGGAGCATCTCCATGGACTCCTCTGAATCTTCATCTAAAGCTTTTATTTAGAAGATGGGGTTTAGGAAACTCTTCCAGAAAATGTGGGAGTATTGTGTGTGATGATTGACAGCCCAGGCCAACGAGGATGAGCATTGGGAGCTTGGCTGAATTTCCAGTGCTGCCCATTTGCTGCTCGTGATTTTAGGATTACAGAAGATTTTATGCAGAGAGATACAGGTCTCTTTATCAAAACTGACTAATTAAAACATCTCCTAAGCTCTCCTTACAGCTACACCTGTTAACTCTGCTGTTGTCCTGTTGTTCGATACTTGTCTGGGGATGGACCCTGGACTTTGTCAATGTGTCGTTCATGTTACTGTGGCAAGAATGAGTTAAATCACTGCTCTTCATTTTTTTTTTTCCTGAACTGAAACTTGTCCAGCAAAGTTGGTGGTCTCCATAAGAAATTCAAACTCTCTGCTGACCAAGTGAAAACACACATGTGCATGTATCAGACATATACATAATCTTGGCTGAAAATCAGCATCGGTGACAATTTCACTGAGTGAAATCTTAATTTTGATCCCTGCTCTTAAAAATCATGTTTGTCTCACGAATTTTACTTTTCTACAGAATGTTTTGGGGAGTAGTTTTTGCAAATTCTTTCCCTTTCCCTCAGAAATATCCAGCATGGACCACGCTGCTAAAAAACCACCGGACCGCTGGCGATCACCTTCCAATGTAATTCCTTCAGCTAAAAAGGATTTGTTCTCACTTTTGATAAACACATAAGTAAAAGTCTGGTCTTTTCATTCCTGTCTCTTTTCCTGGAGGAGCAGGGGATCTCCCAGTGCTGTCTGTTCTTTTCCTCTGTGCTTTGCAGGCTGGGGAATCGCGCGCCAGGCTCGGCTCCATGGCCTCTGAAGAGGCAACATTAAAGTCAGCACTTGACTGTGCTGAATTTTACAGGATTTTTTTCTTCCCCTCAACTCTGATATTGATATCTTTTAAGTGAAGGGAGTAAATGAGGAATCTTTCTCTAAATTATTGACTGGGTGTCTAGCGAAGAGATGAATGAAAATTATCTTTATCTCTGATAAAGGTTTGGGGGAATTGAGTTAATCTTGGGGCTTCTGCTGTGACACTTTCCAGTATTGTTTAGGGTGAGCTAAGTGTGTGAGAAGGATTTGTGTGGGGGAGAGGAAATATAGCCTAAATTTTAGTGCTGGGGACATGAGAAGAGAATTTCCACGATCCTAAATAATTTTTCTACGAAACCAGCACAGAGAAAAAGGAGGAGGGAGTTGAATTAAAAACCAAACAACTTGGCATTGCTTCGCTTTCCTCTTCCTGCTCCCTCAGCATTTTTCAGTCATAATTAAGGCATTTCAGATCAAAAATTTGGGGGTGAGAAGTTGGAGGAGAGCCCCATTAAAAGAGAATTCCATCAGCAGGAGCTGAGAGCCCACAGAAGGTCCCGAAAGGTCCCTCAGAGACGGGGACAGCTCTGCTCTGCATGGACCCAGCAGGAGCTGCTGGGAGAGGCTCAAAGCAGCTCAGCTCACTCCCAGGCTTATTTTTTTGGACAGTCTGAAGTTATTCTCAAGGAAAAAAAACAGAGCTAAGGGAAAATACATAAATAGTTGTGTGTTTTTAGGAAAATTTGGGAAGGAAGGAAGATGCCGTGACAGGTTTTGTTCTTCCAGCAACGTCTCCGTCCTTCGTTTCAGTAAAAGAAGACTTTAAAAATCTGCTTTTCTGTGTATGTAAAATTCTTGCGATACAGATTTGATCACATTTGCAAGGATTAAAGGATTTGATGTGCAGAATGCATTCTCTTCCTAAGCATGACAAATGGAAGCAATTTACAGATGGCTTCTGAATATTTTCCTGAAATTATTTTCTTGTTCTCTTTCGGTTTGGCTTTTTGTTTTGTTTTGGGGTGGATTTTTTTGCGTTTTTTTTTTCTTTTTCTTCTTGTGTGCCACTGGAGATCAGCATATTTTTAGACATTTAAGCAATCATAATGTCAACATAGGGGCTTAAAAAGGATCCTGCATAACTATCGAGTAGCCAAATTACTCATGACTGGCAAAACAAAACGAATAAAGTCAGGCCTGAAGGCATTGAGAAAGCAACTTTTTGCATCCAGCTTTCATATTCCCTTATTCCCTTGTTTTTTTCCGAGGCTTTGGGCATCTCTGCATATCCATTATGTTAGTTTTATTTCCCCCCAAACCCTCCTTTGTATGGCACAAAAACGAATGTGTATTACAGGAGTGCTCCCTCTTAAACCCATTATTGGCTTAACGCATTAATAATTTTGAATACACATCTTTTACTCCAGAAACAGTGGCAGGATCTTCCCAAACTTCCAGGTGTTTATATAAAATTAAAATAAATATGGGTTTTCACATGTCCTCAGTTTCAGGTTGTGTGAAACCAGACTTTCTTATTTTTACAAATTGACTAAAGCTTTGTGTTTCAGACCTGAGGACCCGGGAGAGTTGGGGATGAGTTCCCTACCTTTGAAGAAGTTCTCTCTCCTCTAAGACAAGTTTTCTGGCTCCACTGGTCACTCTTCAAGGTCATCAATGCTGGGAAATCGTCACCCAAAGAAGAGCTGATCATTTTTCCCCTTTTTCTCCCTGATTTTAGTCCCACCTGGGCTCCGGCAGCGATTCCTGCACATCTGGCTTTTACACATTTCAGCCACGCCATGTCCCTGTCCCAGGCTTTTACACGGGGATGAATAAAATGTGATAAACGAGCGTTTTCACAGTGCAATAATCGTGTTTTCCTTCCTGGGTTTGGGCAGGACGTTCCCGACAAGCCGAGTTTGTCAGCACATCCTAAACTGGGCTTTGTGATTAAAAACAACAACACCAGCAGCGAGGCTGGGAGCTGCTGCTGCTGCTGCTGTTAAAGAGGTTTGTGATGAAATGAACAGATCAGATATTTCAAAGTTAGTTACAGCTTCTCAATTTTTTTTTTTTTTTTCTCAAAAGCATCCAGATCTCAAGACCAAAGCTTGGATATCTTTTTAATCATGGTCAGATTTTCTTCTAATGTCCACAGTCCTAATTTGCTGG
The DNA here is from genome assembly GCA_024734555.1 of Trochalopteron elliotii. Taxonomy (NCBI): domain Eukaryota; kingdom Metazoa; phylum Chordata; class Aves; order Passeriformes; family Leiothrichidae; genus Trochalopteron; species Trochalopteron elliotii. Next base: position 536,131 of record JANPWX010000153.1, on the reverse strand, counting down.
GAACATTAAGTAGCAGGAGCATCACTCATTTGATTTAGGATTTCTATCAAGGAGAATAAGATTCAAACGGTAATTCCACAGGTCCCCTGCAAATAAGCCTTTGGAGTTACATTGATCACTGATAAAAAAATTAAGGGGAACAAAATTTATTAACAAATAAAAAGCTTAGTATTTAGATATGTAGAAGAATCTTTATGCTTTTTGCTTTTATAACTGATTGAAGAAGTTAATTTCAAATCAAGGATTCACAATGATGGATATAAGAGTTCCCTATAATAACGGGAACTCATGTAAATGTAATCAATGGAAGTTGTTTCAACTCCTTATAAAAGGAATTGGAAATAAAATATTGATTGTTTGATGATAACCAAAAAAAGAATAAAACAGAAAGAGGAGGGAGAGAGAATCCAAAGGGTTTTGAAAAGATACTTTTGCTTGACTTTTGGTGTAATTAGAGAAACTTCTTGCAGCATAGGGAAAACTGTGTGTTCGAGTGAACAGAACTTGGTGGTACCAAATTCCAAATCCCATCTCAGGAGGAGGGATCTGGCAGGATTGAGTGAGACAGTGAGCAAACATGAGGGGGAAAAAGGGTGATGGAAAGCTTTGGAAAACATCTTTTCAGCAGCAAGACAGTTGCTTGTCCCTCTGGCTTGTCTTTAGCTGAATTTTCTGTGACAGAAGGGAAAAAACCAACACCCTTCATTAGCCTTGTAAATCCTGGCCTAGAAAGCCCCAGGGAGCTTGCTCCCAAGAAAAAGAATCCTTTGCACAATAACTGCACATTTTCAATCAGTCCTCTTGATCCCTGCTTTTGCTTATTCCCAAGAATCTGCCAAGTCTGTTGAACTTCCTCAGAGTGACCCTCCCATTTAATTCATAGGCCATTTTGTATTTACAGAGAGGTCAATAAAAGCTTTCCAGAGCTCCAAACCTCCCTGTAATGGTTGTCCTGAGCAATCCAGCCTGAAGAGCCCCAACAGGAAATTGGTAAAGCAGCAGCCAATTTCCTTTTGCTTTTTTACTGCCTTTTGGTCTTCCTGCTCTGCTCATATCCCCACTGCTGAATTATTCTAGAGCTAGTGGGATATTTCCAGCGCCACATATGGAGGAGAGCTCATATCAATCCCAGAATTTTGTGTCAGGTTAATCAAATGTTGGGTTTATTTAATTAACAATAGATGTAAGGTTAAAGCAAAAGAGCAACGATGAAATTTGGTTTCTGCTCTTGTTAGTGTGACTTTGGATCAACTATTACACAGATCTTTTGTTCCTCTTGCTTAAAATTTGGGCAATGCCTACGGATTTTCCAGGCTGAGGTTGAGGAGCTTGGAAACCTTTGGGCACGGGGAGCAATGCAATGTGATGATACCCTGAACTTCTGCCATCTGCTCCCATTTCTAAACACAGAAAAGGATATTTGTTATTGGGAAGAGTGAGGCCGTGGCATTATGAAATATTTTAGTTAATAAACTCGCTTCACAGAGGCTGCAGCCACACTGGCAGTAACTCACTGGAACAGCTCTGCAGAGTGAAATGCTGACACTGAGTACCAGATGTCCCCAATAAATGCGTTTCCAGGTTGTTCCCTTCAGATGGTGGCGAGCCTGGTCCTGCTGCCTGCAGCCCCATTTCTGCCTGGAACACCAATCCCAGCTTAGTCTCACTCCAAAGGGAAGCAGCTCGTGTGAGGCTGACCCTGTCAGGGAAACGGGGACACCTGGGACCTGGCCTTCAAAAGCCACTCCCAACCCCAACTCCATCGATGGCATGGATGCACTGAGGGAATTCCCAGCCGCCTCTCCCACCACCCCAGGAGAGCTCCAAGTGCTAATTTGGATGCCTGGGCTGCCTGGCAGTGCCTGGGGAGTCTTTAGCATCTTGGAAAGCCCTGGTTGTCCATGACAGCAAAGGTCCTGAGTGCCCCAAAGTAATCAATGCTGATGTTGGAGGCACCTAATCCCGCACCTCCCTGAGCCTCCCTCTGGACTCACCGCCTCAGACCTTTGTTTAAGATCAAAAATTCCATGCAGTCTTCTCCCAAAATAGGCAGAACAGAGGAAGGTGTTTAAGGAACAACTGGATGTGGCAGTCAGTACTCTGGTCTAGCTGACAACATGATGATCAGTCATGGGTGGGACTCGTTCTCAGAGGTCTTTTCCAATTGATTTTGGGATTTTGGGATTCTGGGATTCTAGGAAAACTAGCAGGGGATGGTGTTTGTGTTTTCTCTGCTGTGATAATAATGATCACAACACAAAGTTTTGGTGTCTGCTCTTGCAACTTTTCTGGTTTTTTTTCAATAGCTACTTAAAGCAAAATAAATTAAGAAATCTTTGAGCTTGGTCAGGGACCTCTTTGCCTCAAGGAAGTCTCCTAAATCTCTGTATCCTTGTATTTCTAGTCATAAGGATGTACCATTTTTTCCCCTGAAAAGCAGAATATTTCCAGCACAAGGAATACACTTTTATCCCAAACAGATGAAAAGAGTTGCTTGGAAAGTTAGAGAGAAATTAAACTCTCCTTCCCTGGTTGGTGCAAAGCCTTTTAAATCTGAGCCTTTGTGTATCATGGATGGATATTTTGCCTCTGTTTGGGAAGTAAAAACCTCCCATTCTTGTTTTCCATCTGCTTGGGCCAGGTACAGCTACAGGATGGGAGCCTCGACAAGATGTAGGATCTTCGTGTGGGTGCAAAGCTATGTTTGAAATGACCAAAACTAGTAATTTAGGAGTTGAAGACCCCAAGATTTCTTCACGAGTAAGCAACTGAATGGGAGTTTTGAAGTCTAAGATTTAGACTTGGTTTCTCCACACATCCCAATTCCTGCACCTGTGTCCACGTTTTGTCCTTATTATTATTATTCTAAATGATAATCATTATTCTAAATTATAATCATTATTCTAAATTATGTCTTTGCTGTTGCTCAAGGCATGCACATTGCTGTAGATCCTGGTGTAAAGGAAGTGCCATGACAACAACTTTTCCTTAGCCACAGGACAATTTTCTCACTATTGTCTGGTCCCTTTGTCTTTAGACTGACACGTTTTCCATTCATTTTGTGGGAACCAAAAATATTCTAAACTGAGATTATTCAAGAACAAGAACATGGCGGAGCAATACCATTTATATTAATTTTGCTTCACGCACAAATAAAATTCAGGGTCATACCTGAAGTCTCCCTGCAGCCCTCAAGGCCTTTGGTCCTATGGTTCTGACTTTTGAAGCCTGAGAAGAAAACATAAATCGGAATAATCACAGTTGTGATTCCCAGAATTTATTCACTTATGGAAAGAAAGGAAGCACAACCAAGCCTCTCACGTGGAGGAGACTGCAGCCACAAAGCCTAAAAGGATTGGGTTACCTGTCTTGTCTCATGTTGTCTTTTGTGCCAGTTATGTATTGCTTCAAAGGTGCAAAAATAACAGCTCTCATGTCTGAAATATTTTCCTTAGTTTTGCCTCTTGGTCATAGAAAGTAATCTGATCTTTTTTTTTTCTTGTGAGGTTTTCTTGTAGGTTTTCGCTCTTCTTTGTGTCTTCAGCCTTGAGTTTAATTTTTGTCAGTTAACCTCCTGCCTCAAACACAGATTTTCTCTTCAGGCTACCACTTTGATTCCTCTCGTCAGTCCCAAACTTAGCAAAACTATGGATGTGCATATTATTTTTTTCATAATTATCAAGTTTATTCTCTCTGTTTTTTTCTTTCTCTCTCTCTTTACCCCTTCAGGATCTTTCTGGCAAGGATTTCACTCTCCTGGGTTTCAAAGCTGCAAGAATTACAATTCACTCCGAGTTCAAGCCTTTGTTTAAGACAATGTCCTCAGGGTTATGGGGTATGTTAAATGGCACAAGAAAAAACTCCTGTTCTGGGTCTCCTGTTTGGCTGTTTTGTGTCAGGTGGGTTGTGGAATATCTACTCCTGTCCCACTTTGACACCCAGATGGATTTCACAGAAGCCACTTCTGCAGCCGGGGGGATTTGGGTGGGATTTCCCTTTGGTTTTGGCCGTGATGAAGCATCAAGGCCTCCCATGTGTTCTAAAACTCCAGGATTATCACCACTCCTTTATTTATTCCTTTTTAAGGGAAGGGCTGGAGCATGGCTCAGCTCATTCTAATCCTGGCCCTGAATGAGGTTGATCCCTATGTGGTGGAACACCCCACAACTCTGGTTCTTGGCACTGCATGCGTGGATTTTAGTGGTCTTAATGCTACAAAGAGAAATTTTTCATATATTTTTGTCTTTTTTGTTTTTTCCTCCTTGTAGCTGAAAAAGTTTGTAGTAACACTTGTTGACACCTGGAAAGAAGAACAGTCTTTACCAAGCTGGCAGCTTGCTCAGCTCACGGATTGCCAGGGGACCATGCCAAGGCATTCCCAGTTTTTAGGGACCCCACCTCAGCCCCGACACCACACACATCTCCTTACATCAGCATGGGACACTTTGTGCAGGAGGGGTTGAGCTGAGCCTGGCAGAAATGTCCCCTCAGTTGTGACACCCCAGCTCCCAGGATTCCTGCTCAGGGACCCCCTGGTGCTGCCTCACTCCTGGCACAGGAATTTGGATGTAGTGAGCAGCATATCCTGCCTTTCCAGGCTGGATTAGTCTTTCCCATTTCATTTTAAGGGAAAGATTCCAATAGGCTGTTTTCTCCCTTCACAAAAAAAAAGTCAGCATTTATGAAATGGGGAGCAAACTGTTTAAATTTTTTATAGACTGAAAAGATTAGGCTTTGGCCAGCTCCAGTCAAAATTTCCCTGCTTCCCCATAAGAAAATGAATTGGATTTGAAAAGTGTGGTTGTCCTGTTCCCTGCAGGCCAACCATGTCACTTCAGTATGCATGGGAACACAAGGTGGATCTTTATAGGTCCATGTTTCCATGACCTCTGCTGTTCTCTCACTCATTTGCTGGTTTATTTCGTTACCTGGATACAACTGGATACCTGGATATAGTTGGAAAAAGTATTGCTGGTGTAGGCTCCAATTGCAGCCCTGATGAAGGAGATGAGCTAAACCTCTCTTCTCATCTGAGCATCTCCAGCACAATAAGGGCTGATAAAGAAATGCAAAGAGCATTGCCAAGCACCATTTATTACTATTTTCAGTGGTAGTGAGTACTCCAAATGAATCCCTGAACAGCTGAACCTTCCCACAGTTGATGCTGTTGGGACATCAGCAGGCTGTACTCACTCTGTTCCCTTCTGTCCCTGAATCCCTAATAAAAAGGAACACCCAGATTTAGGCTGGAATCTGTTTTAATCAAATACTTGTGTCTTATAGCAGGGATTTAAAATAATCACCATCCAGTGTTAAGGGATACGACATGGCATACTGGAAAACATTTCCAAGTTCTTTGGAATGTGATCACTGAGGAGTTCATTTTCTGCAAGGTCTTAAAAATACAGCCATGTAGTAAAAAAACTTTATTTCATTGTCTGGCTATTCCTCCAAGCCCCTTCCTTCCTGGAATGTTTATTAAATGTAGTTCCATGCCATCTGTAAATATATATATATATACATAGGGATATGCACATACATTGTTGTCTTAGCTCAGAAGGCTGGGTGGGCTACCAACTGCAGCCCACATTTTAGGGAATTGGTACTGATGCTGGAATTTTGCTAAGATGTGACAGAACAAGTTTGCTCTTCCTGTGGGTGGTTTTCCCTCCCTGCTGCTGCCACTGAATCGCAGCCATACCTTGTGCTGATCAAAATACACTGAATCTGTCTCCTTTTCCTTTTTCCCATTATTTTTGGTGGGTTTTATTTTTTTTTTTTAACCAAGAGCACACAATATTGACTTGAGGATTCCAACACAGCTGCCTGGCAGTGTTAATCAATGCTCTCTGCTTGCTCACACTGTACTGCCAGCGTTAGATCATGGTGACAAGAGCAGAACAAGCTCGCTGCAGCCTTGGAGTAAATGATCACTCTGCCCGTCACTGGGAGCTGCCTTTGGAGCAAATATTGCTTCCTGCATGGCAGAAATAAAACAGTAACTGCTTCTTCTCTTCTCTTCTCTTCTCTTCTCTTCTCTTCTCTTCTCTTCTCTTCTCTTCTCTTCTCTTCTCTTC
>JANPWX010000153.1:468702-529961 GCA_024734555.1 Trochalopteron elliotii | reverse complement strand
CCTTTTTTTCCTTTTCCCCTTTTTTCCCCTTTTTTTTTCCCCTTTCCCCTTTCTCTTTCTCTCTTTCCCCATCCTCTTTCCCCTTTCCCCTTTTTTTTTCCTTTCCCCCTTTTTCCCCTTTCCCCTTTCTCTTTCTCTTTTCCCTTTTCTCTTTCCCCTTTTCCTTTCCCCTCAAATCATCAACTCTGCCCTGTTTCACCCTTCTTACTGGTGGTTCTGGTAGATCCTCAGCTTGTTACATCTCAAAATTGAATAAAACCCTCCTTTGTGCTGACAACTTCATTGTACTCAGCGTTCAAAATATCAAAGGCTGAATGCTAAATGTTCCTAATGCAAAGTGTCAAGAGTGCAGTCTGGGATAATAGAATACATGTCTTGCAAACTTGCACTTTAATATGGCAAACTACTTGGTCAGCAAGCAAATTAATTCATTTATGATTTGATATTATTGCCAGCAGTGGGTCAGCTTGTGCAGGCAGCTCTGTTGAATTTTGCTGCTGCTGCTGCTCATCTGCTCTATTTGTAGATGCCTCCCAGAAAATGAATGTTTGGGATCAGCTTAGGGGTATAATTCCAGTGATTTCTCTTCTATATATCACTTCACCTTGTTTTTTGATAATATTTTTTTTCCAAATGCATCTCCACTGTTCAAAGGGACCAAACTCCATTTGCTGTAATTATCTGGTTATCCTTTGGAAATTCCAGTTGTTGTGCTGCATGAATTGATTGTGCAGATGTCTAAAACACGAACAGATGAATGCAGTGAGATGTTGTCAGTGCTGTGTTGTCTCCCACAGTTCCACAAAGAAACTTGAACATATTTTCTGGCAGAGCTGCTCATTTTCCCAGGGAGGATATTTGCAATCCTACCTCTGTAGTTTGTGAATATCGAAATGAATGGTAAATATTAACCTCTGAGAGCTAGAATAATGTGAAAAATTACGAAAGTAAATGTTAGCAGAAATATCTGTTACACAGGCAAAGAGAGAGACAGCACTGAAAGGATTTATGTTATTTTTTGAATCTTGGCTCGTACAGGAAAGTTGTGAATCTTTCGATTGAAAGGAAAGGAAGGCCCAATTTTTCAAAAGCAGCCTTGAAGGTTTGTTTTTCAGAGTTCAGTGACCTGATTGAAAGAACAGCTCTCTGTAAAAATAATTATGGAAGGAGGAAAAAAAAAAAAAAAGAAAATACTTGACATACTGTAAAAGTTACAACTGCAAACAGATTTTCATTCTCTTGTACAAAAAAAAAAACAACAACGCCAACAAAACAACCCAACCAAAAACCAAATGCTGAACAAATTTTATTGTTCTCTTTCTTGCAGAAAAAAAGACTTGGTGACCCTTTTGACTGTGTCCTCCTTGATTGATACTCCTTATAAGAAGCACACATCTGTAACTTATTTTTTCATCTCTCAATGATGTCTCAGAGATGGGTATATTGAGGTCCTGCCTGATGCCAGAATGGGGTCAAATAATCCTTTGCTAAAACAAATACCTGTAGGTGAAATAATTTGGAAGTATTTACAGAACACTTTTTAAAGCAGAGATGCAACACTGATTTTTTGGAGATGAACTTTGGCTTTTGGGCATGGTGTGTGTCTGATTAGGATATTTCTTAGAGAAACACCTGTTCCATCACTGCTCTGCTTTTAAGTGATTTTCAACAAAAAATTGATGGTGAAGTTGAAGTGACAAAAGATGTTCTGGTCCTGTCCTTTAGGTGGGATTTTTCCTGCTTTCCTAAAACATTGCCAAACCAGCCCTGCTCCTTTGCTGCATCCAGGGGCACAAAATGCCTTGTCCCTCAGCACATTTCCAACTTGAGCTGGCTTAGCTGAGCTGCTGCAGCAAAAAAAGTTGGAGATGAACTTGTAGCCCATGACAGAACATCATCTCCACTGCTGCCTGCTCCTTCTTTACGGGCAGCCTGGTGGTCTTCCTGCCACAGCCATCTCCCTGTCAGCCATTTCCTTTGTCCCATCCCAGAAGTAGCATCAGCACAAATACACTGGAAGATCACACTGGGCTGGAAGCCAATGCAGATTTATGTCTTTGGGGTTTTTTTTTTCCCTTTGTGAGCCGCTTTTGATTTAAAGAGCAGCTTTTTATCACGGCTGAGGTGTTGATCCAGGGACCAGGGCTTGGCAGAGGGCTCCTGCTGACTGGCCCCTGGAAGGAAATTTGGCCCAAACTCTGCTCGTGTGCTGGGTTCCTGCCTGCTTGAAATCCATTTGATGCTCTCCTCTCCTTGGAAATGGTCACTGAGGGAGGTTTTGGGTTGGTTTATTCTCTCATGGATGGTAATTCCCAACTTCTCCTGTGTGCACCTTTTCTGACAGGGGGTGGTGCAGGATGGCAGTTCAGAGTGCCAGGAACAGCAGGGTAGGGATGCCCCCCCCATTCAGGGATGATCAGGACAACCCTTGTAACAACCACTAGTCAACTTAGGGTTCAAATGATTAATATTGATTTTGTGAGTGCTAATCACATCACCAGCTATTTTGCATTTGGAGAATAATTTCACATTCCACTGGGCTTGGGGTTAAAGTTGCTGCACCCGAGCCAGGCTTAAATCTAACTTTTTCCTGAAGTATTTTACCGAGGCAAATTTATTCAGGTACCACCAAAAATGAAAGCACTGAGCAGCAACCAGCCTAAAACATTTGTTACCAACCCCTCCACATCTGCAAGTGCTCATGTGCCTGCTGTCCCTAGCCTTTGCTGTTGTGCTGTTGTTCTGTCATTAACATTAATCGTGTCTTTAGATGCACGCTCTGTGTTTAATATTAATCACTATGGTTTGTACATTGACTTTTTCCCGTTTTGCTCCTGGCTGAGGGGTGCTCAGGGGCCCCGAGCTCATCCTTCCCTGGCAGCCAGCGAGGCAGAAGGAGGGAAGTGCATTAGGAGCCCCCTGAGGAGGAGGCACAGCACTTAAAGGACAGAGATGCTCTTGGGGCGTGGTGGCAGAGAAGTGGGGCTGTCTGGGGGGGTTTGGGCTGCATTAGGGGTAGTGGTTGTGCTGCCCGTGCTGCCCAGCATGTCCTTCCTCCCTCTGGAACGTCCCAGGGCAGGTTCTTCATTCATCAGGAGGGAAAACTTCCCAGGGAAGTGAAGTGGAGGGTGGGACCACGCTGGGAGGTCCTGCTGATCCATCAGGAGTGGGAAACCTTGTCTGATCTGGTCTGGAGAGGTGCAGGCTCTGCACAGAGCCAGGGGATGGCAAATTCCTGTGTTTTTGTAGGCAATTGGGCAATATGTCCTGTTAGGAAAAACCCACAAGTTCTCAGGGGCTTCTCAGCTCCTCCACGTCCTCATCAAACCAACCTCCACACAAAGGGAAAGTGACTTTAACTCATTTAGTTGTCTCTTGACTGAATGACAACTCATTTAGTTGTCAGCACAGACTAACACGAGATGTCAGGGTTGCTCTTCAGACAACAGAGACATTGGATTATTGTCTTTTAGATACTTACACCGTGATTAAATCCATAATAAAGCGTTATTCCTGATTATGGCTTGGGCTGTTGTTCCATTTGGGATTTTTTTCTCAGGTGTTTTCCGGGTTCTCCTTCCCTTGGGATGCAAAGGACACGTGTGGGGTCTCTGCCCCCACTGCCAGGAAGCTTCAACCCCCTCTCCCATCTCACAGCCACCAAAGAAGGTGCTGGAAGAGCCACTGTTGACAGTGACTTCCACAAACCACAGGGAAAAGCCCAGAGCTGAGATGTCTATTAAATACAGTTCAAACAACACCGCACCAGATCCGTTATGAATATTTTAAAGTAAGTTCTTAAAATTAGGAATTGCCTAGCAAGGGCAGTCATTAGTGCAGGTTTCATTAGGGTGGCAAGTTATCAAGTTACCAACTAATTTAAATTATATCTATTGAAATATCCTTTTTACATAAAACAGGGGGCATCGGGTTTGTAAAATAGACTGGGGCTTAAATGTAAGCTAATAAATATCTAATAAGTTCCAGCACGTGTTTGAACTGATCTAACAGACAATATTCTGAACAAATATTGTACCGTGTAACCGGAGTGGCCTCGGACAGCCCTGGAAGCAGGTGTGGATCATTTTATTTGCTTTTTCCAGGTCTTCCCATGCAATGACCCCTCCTGGGTCCTGCTGCTCCTCTGAAAGCACATTTACACACCCAGCCTCTACCTGAGCCCAGCACCTGACTCTGTTTCCCCAACTAATTCATTAATGAGCCCTCCACGTGCCTTGGGTGCCTCATATCCATTATCCTCATTTAACAGTTTAGCCTAAGGATGTCTTTCAATATAAATAATCTTCCACAGTGCTTAGATAGCACGGTTGTGCTTCTTTTTATAGCAAATGGAAATGGTCTGAAAGCATTTGACCAGGTTTTGAATCATGGGGCACACGACAGAGCAGGTACAGAACCTGCCCAGCTCTTTTTTTTTTAGGTGGGGGATGTTTCATCCCACCAGTGCTGCATCTCCCACGCAGACAGAAATTCATCCAACATGTGTTCAAGTCATTTTCTCCATCTGACTTTTAGCTGGCCACGTAGACTTTTAAACCACCCTTTCTGCCTTAAATGTAGTTTTAAATTGCACCTAATATTTGGTAGGTAATTCTTTAAAGCTGTTAGCACCTATTCACGGTGTAAGTAGGGGGATTTTTCTTTTTCATGTGTGCCTTCTGGGATGTTAAAGGATCCAAGACTGGGGATGCAATCTCAATCCAGAACTGATCTCTGCAGTTTCCTGCAAGGGTGAAATGGGAAAAGTAAAATATTACCTTATTAAAAATTGCTCAAAACACATCTTCCTTGTTAAATATGCAGAGCTATTCAAAAATATTACCTTTCTGGGAACAGTAACAATACTCTGATTGCCTGAGTTACTATTTCCAGGACTTGGTTTACTGCTAAGGAAAAATTAGGACTCCAGGTGAACAAATGAATCTCTGCATTTTCTGAGGATCAAAAAATGAACACCCTGTACTCTGGAGGGGTGAGAGGCTTGTGTCAGTGAATGTGAAGGTAGGAGTCACTTGGATTTGACCACGTAATTAAAAGAAGCAGGGGATAAAGTTAGTAAACACACTGCCTTAGCAGTCAGAAAAGCCCAGGGCTAGAAGAAAATTAAAGCACTATAAAATTGAAGGGTTTGTACTCTCATTAAGATATTCCTGTAAGGAATATCTTAATATCAGCAGCATCAAGGAGGAGAGGCTGAAAGCAACGTTCCTCACATCGATATAACTTTGGCACTTGTGCTTACAGTATTTACAGTACTACAGACTTCTCCTTCTCAAATTAAATTAATTTGGAACCACTTATAGGCAAAGTCCGTCCACGTCTGAATCTCTTCCAGGCTTCGTTTGCAAACCCCATTTTCTATATATAAATCATCCTACAACTCTCTCAGTGAAATTAATTCCACACACTGTGTCTGCTAATGAGAGTCCACCCAATATTTTGCTATTGCAGACACTCATCAGCTCGCTTTAATTTACAGGAAGCAATCAGCATCTGCCGAGCAGAGAGTGCACAAAAGATGTCTTTAGCATTTATTGAATCTAAATATTTGCAATGCCTCCTCACCTCTGAAGCAGTCCCACGCAGCAGGTATTTTAGGAGTAAGGTTCGTGGAGAACTGTTGCCTTCTTCAGGAATACCCTAGCCCCTAAACCAAACACGTGCTAAATGATTGAAGAATATCTTGTAAATCATTTACCTCTTCCTGCTGCTAGTTTTCAGTGGATAGTGTTTACTCCACTCCCAACGTGACGGCAAAGTTAAATTTTCATTTTGCTGGAAAAGAGCGAAACACGGCGAAGCCTTTCTGCTTGTTATTTCCTAATGTGGAAGGAGCTGCTTCTCAATCCCATGGATCACAGCTGTCCTGTCAGGGCTCATATACACTGAGTGAAGTATTTGCATCCCCGAGCCTGCTGATAGACTGAGCATGTTTGTCTACAAAGTGCTTTTAAATGAACTAATACATGATTCATGCGGGCTCCATTGAGCAGAACACCAATCTGTCTGGACACACTTTGCTGTAGGCTCGACAATGGGAACATTCCTCTAGGTGAGACAGGTACAACCATCCCCTGGAAAACAGGGAGCCAAGCAGTGCCTGTCTGTGGCCTGGCACATCCCAGCCCTGCATGGGGTCACTCCAAGCCCTGGGTTGGAGGTTGTGTTTGGGATATTCTTCCTCCCTGTGTCTCTCTGGGTGCCCATGACACAAGCACTGCATGAGCTGTATCTGCTCAGTCATGCTTGAGCAGGAGAGGAGAGTGCACCACCTTTATTATTTATACAGGGATACAATAAGATTCCTTGCAGTGGAGGAGGGAAAAAAAAAAAAAAAATTGATCCCAAGTATACTGTTTCCTATTGAACTAAATAGATTTTTAATCGAGTCTCTGTTCCTTTGGGTAATTGACTTAACAGTGCGGGCAAATTAATTTCAGATAAACTATAGCTGGGATTTTCCAAGGAGCACAAGGGTGCTGGGGAGTCAGCTCCAGTGCAGCAAGAGCAGGGCAAATATCTTAATTCCTCTGGCTTTCCAGGCACACTCCAACCCAAATGTTTAGACCCGGAGCTGAATCCAGCAGCTTTTACGAGAGCAAAACTCCCGCTGAAGTCAGTCAGAAAACTGACTCGGAGGAGAGAGCAGAAAATGGCTCCAAAAAATTCCCAAGTGCTCCTGGATGTGTTATACACACATAACCTCCTCCCTGCATTTAATAACCTCATCTAAATGTTGCTCTTTGCAAGGCTTTGCTGTGAGAGGCTTTCCGTGGTATTTGGCACTTCCAATGCCTTGTTTGGGATCTTATCTGCTCAGAAAAGCCTTTGGAAGAATTTTTATTTTCCTGTGGCCCAACCTAGGAACCCCACTCCAGTGGTGACAGAGTGGGGAGCAAAATTAGCATCACTCTTCAGTTTCAAAACATCCCCTTTCCTCTCTAGTAAAGCTCCTTCTATAAAGTCTGTCATTAAAAAAAAAAAAAAAAAATTAAAAATGAACCAAAACCCAGGGAATTTGGAGCATTTTGAGTTGCGTTAGAGTCATAAATAGCCACGGAAAAAATATGTGTCCCGTGATTTGTAGCTGAAGGGTTCTCGGGGCATTGTTCCTGATGGGTTTTCCCAAATCCAGAGCCCCGGAGAGACAAGGAAAGCTGCATTCCCTTGTCCAGGCTGGCAGCAAAGCAAAGGCCAGAGGAGGAGCCCGAGGGCTGCATTTTCAGCCCTGATGGCTTTTGTCTTGTTGAGACAGGCAACTTTAGACATTTTACCTGCCTCCAACGTCAAACCTGTGAAATCCTAAATCTTTTACAGAGAACTCTGTGCCTACAGCAACGTACAGAACAAAACTCCTTCCAGCATTTTGTGAGGAAATGAAAAATACACAATTTAAGAATTAGTAGCTGCTTTCCACGGCTGAAAAATTATATTCTGCAGACTGGAAACAATAAAAATACCGCTGTTATTATTAAAGAAAATTTACTGTATGGAAAGGTTGTGTTTTACATATTTTGGTGCCTTAGTCATCTAACTTCAGTAATTAAAGAGAAAATCAACTGAACTATAATTAAAATGAAATTATTCCTCAGTTGCCAGTTGCAACTGTCATGAAATCAAGGAATGTGACAAATCATACTCTGTATTATTTACATATTCTGAAAGAAAGGATAAATATGTGTCTATACAACTTTTCTCCCAGATAAATCTTAATAAAAATATTTGTAGTATTTTTCCTCTCTGCAGCTGTTTGCAGAGCTGGTGATTTGAGATGATTTGTTATATTTTCTGTTATTCTGTCATATCCTGTTAACCTGGTTGCTTTAATAGGCATATCCTGAGTTACCATGCAAAATCTTATCATTTATTATCAAAATTACCATCCAAAACTCTGGTTGGATGAGGTTTGGCTGCTGGTTGGAAAAGGCTGAGATGATGCCGAGCTCTGATTGCACTGTGATCAGGGAAGCTTGGATTTGTGAAAATAAAAGGGACAAATTAAATATAAAGAAAATGAATTAAAAGAAAATAATATACTATTTTCATCTGAAAAGCAAGAAACTCTGTTTTTTGAGGTTTTTTGTAATCCAAATAAAAACCTTCAATTAGAAGCTTATTAGCAATAGTAAATAATAGATTCACTAGGAGGAATTTTCACAGTTCGTGTAAAAACCTGATACTTTTTCCAGGTTTCTCCAGCAATAAGGATGAAAGTCAGAGCAGATGAAGGAAACTCTTTTTGCTGCTCCCTTTTCCTTGTTTGGTTATTTGCCTGCCTGGATCACCTGGGATGCAGGAGCCAATCTTCTCAGCACAGCTTTATGCCAACTCAAATATTTTTCCTTTTTTTCCCCTTAGAAGTGTATTAATATGATATTTAATAGTTTCTAGAAATTGTCATGTGGAGGGAGGGAGGGGTCACCCACGAAGGCTGTGGACTACTGCAGGGAATTCAGGATATTATGATGAATTTTTAAAATAAATATTAAACACATGATTTAGCTGCTTTTCCTTCCTTTTCCTTGCAAGCAATATGAAATTAAACACTATTTTAAAAGAACTTGCCTTTTTCCCCTGTTGCTTAGCTCATTGCCCTCAAAACTTTGAACTCAACTCAGCTGTTAATTATTCCACAGTGACAGATTCCTATTGGCTCTTCCTACTGGTTTGCTCCATTAATTTCTTTCCCAAAGAACGGCACCTGCTGAACAACCCCACTCTCTGTTCCTGATTCTTCCAAAAATCCTGTTCTGGAGGTTGGAGCCAGTCCTCCTCCTGCCAAAAGGGGATGCTGGATAAATGTCCAGGATACCTCAGGCTGCTGGGAACTGAGACGTGTCACTGGGAGTAAATTGGGGCTCTGCAAGGGTTCCTGACTGGGAATGGAGCTCCTTCCTGCTCCCACTTAACCCCAGTGTTATTCCAGAACAAGTCTGTTGAAATTAGGGGAGTTATCCTGGCTTAACACCAATGTAACTGAGAGCAGGATCTGGCCCCGTGCTCTTGGCATGACTACTTTTTTGGCAGATTTGGCCACTAATGCTCTCAATGGGTTTTGAGCTTACATTTAATGGCATTACATTTATTTTAATATTTTTTTAAATAGCTAGTGTAAATTGATTCTACTAAAAAAAAAAAAAAATCCCTTTACCTACTCGTGTTCATTTGTATTTCAAATGGCCCATTACATTTTCACTAACAATCATTAGAGCTCTGTGAGCTTATTGAAGCTTGGGCTTGGGCTGAAGCTGTAAAAACTGCCAGGTCTGGATTTTTTTTTTAATGCTGGAAATAGCACTAGAAAAGGGCCTTTTTTTTTTTTTTTTTTTTTTTGTTACGACTAAGTAACCTGAAATATGGTTAAGCTGTGGTGAAGAAATACACTGCATTATTTTTTAGGTCCTCCAGTGGAAAATATGGGCACAGCCTGGATGAACTCTGATACTCTGATCAATATATTAATATTAAATCTCCTAGATTTAGGCAGAGCCATTGGCTGTAATTTTAGTTCCGAGTCAGAGAAACCTGACAAGGAGTTGGTTCTAAACTTTGAGGAGCTGCCAGCACAGAAAGCAACCTGAGCATGATAAAGGAACAGGATCCTTACAAGGATTTCCACTCACGCCCAGCGTTAATCCCAAATTCAGGACTCCAAAAGAGGAACAAGAGCCCCTGATGTCCCTGTCAGCTGTTCCTGCAGCGGGGTGGGAACTCCAGGTGGGAATTGGGGACTTTTTGGAGAGAAGGCTGGGAAGGAGATGAAGCACCAGGTGCTGGACCTGCTGAGAGCCATGTCCCCACAGTGCTGGCCACGGGTGTCATCTGGGGCATCTCTCCAGGGCTGGGGATGATGCATTGCTCCTTCAACCCTCGGGATACGGGGCTGATTTCCTGGGAAGAGTGCTGACCAGCTGCAGCTCCCCACTGCCCATCTGTCTTAGCAGAGGTTGGGGCATCCCCTGCTCTGCTGGCAGGTTCTTGCACGCTGCTAATTGCACCTCTTCTAATTGTTGCCATTAATTCAGAGGGGTGAAGAACAGGTATTAATGCAGATGTTTAGCCTTGCACCTTGTTCACATCACAGCCACTGGAGTAGAGCCACACGTGGAAATGTGTGCAGCAGTCTGCACTGGTAACCTGAAAACACTCGAAATATTGGTTTGAGATAGCTGAATATGAGGTCATGCACCAGGGCACAGCTCTACAAAGCTGAACAGCTTAGGCCAGGTGCAATTGTTGGCCTCTGAACAAGCTCCCTATCAGAAATGTAGTGAACAAACACTTGAAGATACAAAGAGTTTTTTGACTTGTGCTGTTGACTGACTTAATTCTGTCAACCCCCACCAGTGCCCCTTTCCAGGACCTCTTCCAGCCTGTTTGCTTCTTTTTTTCCTGGCCTACATGTACATCCAAAGGACCTCTAATTATCCTCCTGCTCTGCTTTTTAACTTCCCTTCATATGGCACAACACAAAGAAGGGTAGTAATATGAATAGTTTGTGCCTGGTTTATTTTTCTCCCCCAAAGGATTGCCTCAATATTCTGTGTATTTAACTCCTCCACACACCCATTTCTGGGCCAGCTCAGGTTGTTTTGAGTTGTATCACTCCTGCTTGCATTTTCTCCTCTCCAGCCTCCTCCCATGCTGAGCCATTGGCGGGTCCCATCCTTTTACATGACTTCTTCCAGGTCATTGATACTTGGAGTGAAGAGTGCTGTCCTGACATTGATCTTGCTGTGCTCCACTAGGCACTAAGAACAAACAATATTAGGTTATAGCATCGATTTCATGGATTACAATTTTTCCCCAATCATGTTCTTGTTGAGCACCTTGTAAAATACATCATGTCACATGTTTGTCCCCTCAGTTTCATGGTGAAACAAATCCAGTGCTGACTATTGCCTTCAGACTGGTAAACCCCATCCTCCTCAGTACCTGGGAGTTGTCAGCCTTTAATTTAACCTCAGCCCATGGCTTCCAGTGCAGTATTTCAAATTTTCAGAATTTGTGAGCAACTGGACAAGCTGGCCACTGAAAATGGGTATCACAATCTAATAAAAACCTAATAAAACTTTCAAAGTCACTCTCAGGTGCTCTCAGGGGAGGATTATGCAATCCCTGCCATGCAGCAGGAGCATCTCCCTCCAGCTGATGTGCAGGCAGAGCCAGGCAGGTCTGAACGGCTTTTCATGTCCTCACTTCTTTTTTTGGATGAATTCCGGGCTCCTTTGTCAGGCCCAGAAGTCACTACTGATACTTTTCAAAGTAACAGTGCTGTGGTTTGATGAGAGAGGAGATAATGTGGCCATGAGGCTTAGGATGTATAAACACACACATAATTTCATTAAGTGCTCTTCCTAATTATTTTATATATTAATGCACTGCCGTCACTGCCTGCCAGATAATCTTTCGTGTGGAGTGCAGAGCTGAAAAGACATCAAAGCAAATTTGGCTGCTGCCTTCAATGTACAGTTTAGGAGGGCCCATTTTCTCAAGGCAGTACGATCCCTAGAAATATAATACAATAAAATAAAATAAAATAAAAATGGCACCCAAATGTTGATACAAGTGATACTTGCAAAACAACAGCTTTGAAAAAGGTACATTTTGAAACATAGTGGTTAAATTAGGCAGGAGACCCATGTGTTTACTTGAAAAACTGCTCAGCCTGGTTTTGGTGCCACTCGACAGAGAAGAGGGACCCAGTGCTACAAAAGGGATGACAACACTTTTTTCTGCTAAAAATTAAAATTGGCATTCCCAAGACTAAGGCTTTCTCACTGGAATTTTTTACTGCTCTCAAGTATAACACAGATTTCAACATTTCTGGCTCTTCATAGACTCCACCATCTCCAAATCACATGGTCTTAACCCCTACCCATGCAGACCAATGTACTGAGGTGACCAGAGGCTGAGGGGCACAAAGATCGGTTTGTGTCACCATAGCTGGCTGTAATAATTTTTAACCTTCTGTAAATTTGGAGTTCCTGCACTGAAATCAGCAGAATTGGAGTGTGGAGAGACAAAATATGGGCACCTGACTCTGTTCATCCAAGTTTATGACGTCCTGTGAAGAGCTGAGGCACATATAGCCATGAAAACAGGGCTGATTCTGAAAAGAAAACTGCAGGTGCTTGCAGAGAGAAATACCTTTGTTATTCTTCCTCAACCTTCCTAATCCTCAGCAAAGTATTTTAAAAAACATTTCAATGACATGATGGATGTGAACCATTTAAAAGTTTTATTGAGCTTTACTGTAGTGCAAATCTTAAAAATACTATAGAAATTATATTAAGATTTTCAGTAAGGTTCCACGTAGAATTATGAATAAATGTAAAATTGATTTCAGATTGGAAATAGATGCCAGTAAGATTTTGCATATCGTGTAGTGCAATGAAATTACATTTATTGCTGTTTTGGTTTTTTCTTTTGTTTTAAAAAAAAAGCACTTCAGCTCAGGTAATAATTGTACAGTCTATTATAATGATCCCAGGAGGTGCCTAACAGTACTGCAATTCTAAGTTTTACACTTTTATTTTTCATTTGAAGAAAAACTTGTCACAATAAAAGTGATACATTAACAGAACATCACTTCCCCTTTTTTTTTTATTATGCGTATTTAGATTATTTCCATGAAATTGCTTATCAAATCCCGCAGGCCTTTAAAGATAACTGAACAGTTACCCATTTGTGTTAACTCTGGGATATTGTGCAAGAATTTGTGATGGGACACTGAAAAGATAAAGTGCTCTCTGAGATTCATAATTTCTGGTTTTGGCATCGAAACCATTGTGTTTTCAAAGCTCTGTAAGGAATGAATGATCATGGCCTTGTGGGGTATTCGAGACAACCAGATTGTCACATCAGGAATCAGATTCCCTGAGGGTCAAAAATTCCCATTAGTTTGTCTGTTCCTCCTTATAGGTGTTTGAGTACTGATAAAAATCTGATTCTGAGGTTTTTAAGTACTGTTAGGTGTCGGCAGATGCATCCACCAGAACTTTATCTCCATTTTTAGGGATATGAAGATTTGATTTCACTCACTACTTAGATTTTACTTCCTTAAAATCATGGAATCATTCAAGATGGAAAACACCTCGAAGACCATTGAGCCCAACCATTCCCCAGCACTGCCAAGGCCACCAGTGACCCATGTCCTCAAATGCCACCTCTACATGGCTTTTAAATCCCTCAGGGATGGGGACTCCACCACTGCCCTGGGCAGCCAGTTCAAATGCTTAATAACATCGACACATTGCAAAATTAATCTTTATACACAATATAATTTAGGATATTTCTACTATCTTTTCTTTTCTCCAGTGAAACAGCCAGGTTTTCCAGATCTTCCAAACATTTTTTTCTGGACAGGTTCATGTTTCTACCAGCACTGGCCCATTACTCAGTTTATGATTTCCTGCTCATGGGGGTCCTGACAAGAGAAACAGCAGTGAGAAGTCTCATGTGCTGGACATCCAAACAAACTTGAGTGTCCTGTGATTGAAGGCATGGAAAACCATGTGCCTGGTGGATAAGGGAATCAGAGAATCAGTTTGGTAGGAAAAGACCTCTGAGATCATCAAGTCTGATTTTTGTTGATCCCCACCTTGTCACCAGCTCAGAGGGTTAAGTCCTCTGTGTCCTCAGAGTGTTGAGTGCCTCATCCAGGCCTTGCTTGGGTACCTCCAAGGATGGGGACTCCAAACTCCCCTGGCCAGCCAGCCCCTTCCAATGTCTGACCATCCTTTCCATGAAGAAATTCCTCCTAAAGGAACCCAAGCTGGGATGACACAGCAGGAATCAGGCTGAGGCTGGTGTTGCCATCCTTCAACAGATCTTGCAGTGACTCGTGCTCTGCAGGAGCGCAGGCCTTCTGAACAACAGCACCAACATGATTTCAGCAAAAGCCATTTATTGCTTACCTTACACTACATTTATGGATTCTAAGACTCCTGTTCACATGTTCATGCATTTCTTGATTAGTTTTTCTGTCTTGTTTATGTGTCTAGCACGCACCTTCTGGGAAAAGTGATTGGTTTTAGGTGATTGTTTTGTGGGCCTCTTTTATCTAGGTTTTGTATTTTTGGTATTGTGTTTTTTAGGCTCTTCCTATTTTAGCCTTGTTTTTCTTAGTAACCTTGATGAGCTCTTGAGGGTTCTGATAACAATAACTGTAGGTGGCTTGGCTGGGGCACTTTCTGGCCTAAGATGTTTGACTATATTGCAACAGTGTTCCTTCTCTCAGGCTGCTCCCGGGAAGAGCTCAAGGTGGCCATGAGCGCTGGTTTGAGGCGGCAGCTCGCGGCAGTCACAGCACATTGGGCAATGTTCAGGGCTGTCAGCTCTGCTGTGCCCAGGACGAGCCAGCAGGACGTGGTTACAAGCAGACATTAAAGATTCAGAGGAAGGAACCCCTGCTCATCTGCTCCTGCAATCGTAGCACCAACCCTGAACACGCGTTGCCCCAAGACTCTCTCGCGGCGCTGGACGGCGGCGGCGAGCGCTGCCAGCGGAACTCATGCAGCAAAGAAAGAGTGATTGTACATCCTGTATGTAATCATGGAACATATGTTGGGATGGCACATGAAATCTGGGCACACTTTGCCCGGCGTAGTAAAGACCGGGGAAATTACAAACAGGCTACAGGAGGAAAACAACTCGCCAGATTTTTCCCAAACCAAGCAGGAGGTTCCAGCGAGCTGGAACTCCGCACAGTATATTCTTGAGGGGGTTTTGGAACAGAAACCTGGATATGTCTATAGCATGTTGGCAGTGCTCGTGATATAAAGAGCAGATGTCCTCACCTCCACCCACACGATTATGGCTGCCAGTTTTTCTAATATCTTCTGCCTGATGAACTGTCCAGTTGCAGGAATTTAGGCAGGAAAATATAAATGGTGTTTGTGAATTGGGGATGTTTCACTCGATGTGAACCTCTCAGAACTGGTCAAGGGAAAAAGACAAGGCAGACCAGTCCAAAACATGGTTTGTCTTGTGTGGGGGGGGAAATTTAGATAAATAGATATTTTTAAAATGGAATTTTCTGAAAGCTTCCAACTGTTGAAATTTAAGTACATCAAACAATAAGAGGAGAAACACCTGCTCAGAGATAAGAGAAAAAGCAGCTTGAAAAGTATTAAGAGTAAAGGGAATTACAGTCCAAGTTGTTTTCCAGATAGCAATAGTAGAACAACAGTAAACAGTGCAGTAAAGATGAGACTGTTGAATAAATATTCTTGTTTCATAATGCAGATAAAAGTCAATTAGTACAGGATAGTGAACAAACTTTTGATACGTGAACAAACAAAATGTCCATAACAAATCAGGGCAATGGGAAAATATGCTAATATAACTAAAAGTATGGGAAACAAGCTACTAATATTAATTCCAGATAAAATGCTGGCTTGGAAACCTGAGTATTCAATTAATGAAGTGCTGATGGGAGGAACTCCATGGCTGGTGATTGGTGTGGTTGGTAGTTGATCTGTGACTGGAATCAACTCATGGTTATGAAATCAATCACGTACCAAGCCTCAGATTTTCTGGAATCAGCACTTCCCATCATTTGGGAGAGTTCTTGAAAACCCAGAATCTGGAAGAAAGCATAAAATTATCAATGTCCAAGGTACCAATGGGTGAGGGTGGCAGGCATTGGAGCAAGAACTGAAGGACACTTTATCCATCAAGGTGGAAGAGGAGCTGCCCCGTGGGGTGGAGCAGCTGGTAAAGGGAGCAGTGGGATAGAGACAGGGTGGTTATATGGATCTCGTTATTCCACTTCGTTCCTGGGCACACCTGGCTGTTCAGAGATGACAGAGGCTGCTGTCCTCAAAGGCTGTGCTTCAGAAGAGGTTTCTGAGGGAAAACCAGGCCAATGATTAATGAACATGCAGCTTATAGGAAAGGATTCCAGGGTTGGGTTTATTTAGCTTATCAAAGAGAAGGCTAAGGATGACTTGACCATGGCCTATACACACCCACATGATGAAGTGAACTTTAATAATGGGTACTTTCATCTATCAGACAAAGATATAACAAGGTCAGTGGCTGGAAATAAATTCAGAAGAGTAATTAAGGTACATGTTTTTTAATGTTGAGAGTGATGAACTGACACAAGACCATACTAGGAAGCACAGGGAGTTCTTTATTTTTGAAATATTTTTAAGAGGTGTTGTTTTGCTCAAAAAAAAAAAAAAAAATTCTAATTCAGGTTGCTGGGGGAAATTCAATGCTGAGCTGGAACTACCCAGTCACAGTCAGTCCTTCTGGCTTTGCAATTTATAAATCTGGTAGTGTGAAAAAAGGACACGCTGCCAGTACACCAGCGTTCACAGCTCTGACTGGAAAAGCAGGAGCAGCTATTGTTTGTTACCAAAGCATATTTATAAATATGAAATAAGGCTGAACCCTGGCAGACGTGCTGGCAGGAAGCTCAGTGTTTGTTCCCAGGATCTTCCTGGCAGATGTCGTGTCTGGAA
The DNA here is from genome assembly GCA_024734555.1 of Trochalopteron elliotii. Classification (NCBI taxonomy): domain Eukaryota; kingdom Metazoa; phylum Chordata; class Aves; order Passeriformes; family Leiothrichidae; genus Trochalopteron; species Trochalopteron elliotii. The sequence continues at coordinate 513,465 of JANPWX010000153.1, read as the reverse complement.
GTTTGGGCAGCGAAAATGAATCCTCCCCGCTCTCCCTCTGCCTGCAAGGGCCATCCTGAGGCATGGACCCTTCCTCCCACTTTGCAAAACTCCCAGAATCCTGGAGGGGAAAAGGGGTTTGCAACAGAAACCCTAAAATACCTTTCAGTGCATGAAGCAGATGGGCAGGTGGGTTTTACGTTGCTGATGGCACTGGAAATTGTTTGGGAAGAAGAGTCAGCTCACAGCCATGGTGGATGTGACCCAGATGGAGACCTCCCCAGTGGGATGTCTTCAAGCATCCCCTGGGAAGGTTGGATGAATCAGAAAAAATAATGGAATTGTTAAAGTTGGAAAATACTTCTAAAATCATTGAGTCCAAACTTTAACCCAGCACGGCCAGGAAATGGTGGAAAGAAGAAGGTGACTGGAATATCTCCTTGTTCCAGGTGGGGACTGGAGGTGAAGACCAGAGCTTCTCTTGCCTTCTCAGTGAGCTCTCCACATGCCACTCCAGAGCAGCCCAAATTGCAGCCCTGCATGGCCTCTTTTCCGTGCGTGACATTAGTCTGGTAATTTCCCTTCACTTTATTGGCTTAGCTTAATTAAACTTCAGTTATCACTTTCCTTCCAATTAAAGATTTATTTTTACTACTGGAATAAATAAAATGATGGGGGCACTGGGAGCAAATGGAAATGGCAATGGGGAAGTTCCTTCTCAATTACATTCCTTTGGTTGAATTTTGTGTTGTGGAAAACAAATCAAGCTGGGGGTCAGTTCTGGTTTGCAGCCAGTGGATTTCCAATAAATTAGAACTGATTATATTGCACAAGAAAGAGATGTGGATGGAAAGCTGTAAAAAAGTGAGGCTTCTGTTAAATCAAACAGCTGAGATAATTTGGGAATGAGATTTCTAAAAGCACAAGAAGTCTGCAACTTCCACGTCAAGTTTTTCAAGGCGCTCCAGTTCTCTCACAGTGTAAAGCCTTCGTAAATGGCACCAATAAAAATCTTCCAATTTCCATCTATATTTTGATTACCTTACAGTGAGTACAGAATATAATAAACTCCCAGTTCTGTAATGAATTCAAATAAACAAACAACTACCCTAATCCCCAAGCAGGCCTTCCCTAAACGAAATGGAGAATAATTTGGGGATATAAAGTCTCTTTGTGTTATTTGGAATTGCAGGTTGCATTAGCATCATTTGGGTTTGCTGGTGCTCTATATGTGATATTGGTTCCTGGTGAATAGCTTAAAACAACAGGCAATTGGTAAATAAAGCAGCACAAGGGTTTTTTTCCTGTGCAGAGGAAGGAAGTCATTTGCATTTTTATCCTATTAATTTCTTCCCTTAAAACAGGTAACAAGAAAAAAAAAAAAAAAGAAAAAAGAAAAAAGAAAAAAAGGAAATAGTTTTCTAGTCAAAATGGTTTTCGTTTTTTTTTTTTTTTTTTTTTTTTGTTTTGTTTTTTTTTTTTGCCCAGTGGAGTTGTGGTAATAAAGAGTAAAAAATGCAGGAGATAATTGTGAGCACTTTGCAGAAGCGCCCCTGTGGCGCTTGGCCGGGAGCGCGTCCCGCGGGAGCGGGGTGGGGGCTGGCACAGGAGAGGAGCTGGAATCCCTCTCCTCCACATCCATCCCAGTCCTGAGCAGCGTTTAGAGATTCCCCAGCATTTAAGAGGACGACTCTCAGCCCAGAATCATCTCTTTACCTTGCATTAGGCAGCCAAGGCCTGTAGGGGGAGATTTCTTATTACTCTTTAAAGGAAAGGAAGCGGGGAGAAGCCTTGGAGTGCTTATGGATATTATTTCTTGCTGGAGGTTTCCCTCCTTTAAAGGTTTTAAATTAGATGAAAAGACCAGATGCTACTGCGATATTAAATCTAAATAGATTTTTTATATATCTAGCACTTTATAAAGATATAATATTAAGTTCTCATTTAAATTAGTAGATATAATTGTTTGGCAGGGAAGGACTTGTGATTTCCAGTCTTTAAAGATATGAGTTGAAGGGAAGGAGACCTGGGACCCGTTTTTGTCCCTGGGTTGGATGAAGCAGCAGCTGGTCCTTGGGTGTTGGGTTCATGGAATGGCACAGGTGGTGAAATTCCACACCTTGGAGAGAGAAGGGAGGGAGGTGAAGGGCAGGATTTTCCTCGGTGTGCACCCTCATTCCTCACCCAGATGTTCTGGTGAGGTCCCAAGGGGTGCTGGCACTGCATGAATGCCTGAGAGCTGAGTCTGACAGAGGCCAACCAAGAGGATTTGGGGAAGAAAGTAGCAAAATGCAATATTTTACAGGTGAGTTGGATGGAGGATGATGGAAGCAGCTGATTTTGTGCTCCTTGTGGAGGTGAACAGTGAGCTGCTCCTGGTCTTGGGGTCTTACAGGGTCCTACCCACCCATGTCCCTGTCCCCAAGGACACAATTCCTGTCTGGATGAACCAGAGCTGTCAGAACCTGTGCTGGTGCTGCCGTGGCTCTTTCTCCTGTGCACAGCTCTGCTTTCATCTGTCACAGAAATATCCCGTGTTCTCCATTTGTGCAGGATAACCTGACAAAGGAGGTGATTTTATAGTGTGTGACAGTCAATCTTATCTTTAAAGTGACACCCAGTTATAGTGATGATTTTTTGTTGCAAACCTGCGAAGAAAACACCATAGATCAGATCAGAAGCACACAGATTTCCTCCCTTGTACCAATAATCTGTATTTTTCCAAACATGGCCCAAAGCCTTGAGTTTTCAGATACTTGTGACCAAGTTTAACTTCACCTGTATGACAATGGAATTAGAAGCCCTGCTTTTACCAGGAATCAGGAGTTGAATTCCAAACAGTCCTTTCACAGAGCTCCAGCCCCTGGTGTTTGTGTAGTGAGGGGGAGCGGCTGGAAAGAAAACAGCATCTCTAAGAAATTTGCAATTTATTTTTTTTTTTTAAGCAGTGAGGAGCAGCTTAGTTACACTGTCTCTACTTCATGGAACAAGAAACCAAACACTCTAAGTGGAAAGGCAAACAATTGCTTTGCTCATGAGAACTTTCAAAATAACACCTTTCAAAGCCAGAAATGCTGCTTTTAACCCACCAACATCCGCAGGCACCCTGTGCCAGCCCAAACCTCTGAACACAGGAAACCCCAAGTTTTTCCAATTGATGGGAAAAAAAATATCCAGATCCTTTAAAATGTGACCCTGTCTAATGTAACAGGCTGGGTGAATGGCTTACATTTAAATGATCTACATGTGGGTTTGTGCTGTAAAATTGCTCAGTGCCTGGTCCTGGATAAACCAGAGAGTTCTGGTGGCACCCCAGTGACACAGGGTGCTGGAAAACACAAAGTCCCTGGAGGAAAACACTGGGATCCATGAGTTTTTCAGCTATCAGCACAGAGAAAATGTGTGGGTAAAACTGGGGGTGTTCACCTGGAGAGGAGAAAGCTCCAGGGAGAAACCTCAGAGCCCCTTCCAGTGGCTAAAGGGGCTCCAGGAGAGCTGGAGAGGGACTGGGGACAAGGGATGGAGTGACAGGACACAGGGAATGGCTTCCCACTGCCAGAGGGCAGGGCTGGATGGGATTTTGGGCAGGAATTGTTCCCTGGGAGGGTGGGCAAGCCCTGGCACAGGGTGCCCAGATTTGCTGTGGCTGCCCCTGGATCCCTGGAAGCGCCCAAGGTCAGGTTGGAGCAACCTGGGACAGTAGAAGGTGTCCCTGCCCATGGCAGGGGTGGAATGGGATGAGCTTTAAGGTCCCTTTCAACCCAACCATTCCATGGTTCTGTGGCTGATCCTCCATACAGCTGGAATCACTTCCTGTGTTTAGAAAAAAAAAAATAAAAATCCTGGAGATCTTTTGTCTCCTCCTGGGCACGCACACCCAGCACTCCTCAGGGCTCTCCCTGCAGGCTCTCATGGAGCTATTAAGGAGCTGAATCGACAGCAAGTGCATTCACCAAGTGGCTTCATCACGGCCATTCTGAGCTATTACCAACAATTCTTTAGGCAGGCTCCATCCAGTGGAGCTGGCTGTCAATTAAGGGGCTATTCCTCGGCATCCCAGCATGTCAAATAGCCATTGTCTGAGTTCAATAACCCTCTCTAATTAAGTATTTACTAGATTCCACTATTAAGCCACTATTAAGCATCTTAAAAACCTTTATTTATTATGTATTAATCAATAGTCCTTTCGGAGTATTGGATAAGTAAATGAAGTTATTACAGGTCCTTTTGGTTTAATACTTTTAGTGCCGCTGAAAAATAAGGAAATTTACTCAAATAAATGAAGGTCATATGAAAAGTCCTGTAAATCCAAGAAACACAGGCTAAGAACTAAATCCATGCACCAACAGCCAACATTAATATTCCAGGTTATTCCTGCATCCCCTTGTTCCCTCCCTCGTAGTGACAGAAACAAGGGGCACCTCTCCCTGATGAGACTCCAAATGAAGTTGGGGTTCCACTCCCTGCATCAGTTCCCGTCCTCTCCCCCAACTTCTCTTTCAGCCCCATCCAGATCCGGATGAATAATAATTTCATCTACACGAACATCACTTTGTTTGCCAATAATTTGATAAAGATTTCCCCACCATGGCAATATGTGAATATGTTTACATAAGGAAACAGCAGCGAATCCAGCAGCCTAATCGGAATCCACAAAGGAACTCTGAAGTGCTTACAATCCTCTGCTCCCTTTTGGATTTCTCCCAATACCTTCACTTAATGATCACAACTCGAAAACGCTCGCATTGAACCAAATGTCTTAGACTAATTATGTGTTAGTATCTGATAACATTTTGCCACAAAAATGTTTGTTTGAATGTATCTTATCAAAGTAATGTTTGTGCCCAGGATTAGCCACTGCTTGGCTAAAGATTTATGTAATCAGCTTATTTTAAGATTAATTCATGAAAAAAACCCACAAATACCTATTACCACTTAATTTGTATAATAGATATTTACTATATTTTAACAGTGCAATTAAAAATTAATATGGACTGTAAAACCATAAGGTCATGTAAACACTCCACTGTTTATCTGGTAGTTCACTTATCTTTTTATCTCAAGATGTGATTATGCAGCCCAGACCTTTCAGGTTTGTAGAGCAGAGAAAGGTCAGCGGCGAGATGAGATGAATATTCCGAATTCTGTCCCGAGCAGACGCGGACACGGCCACGAGCTGGCTCTGCTCATTCATCACTCCCTGGCTGGAGAGGTGGCAGAGCTTCCGGAGCATGGCAGTGGATTGATGGAGCCCAGGAGGTGAGGACGTCCCTGGGGTGGGCAGCTGAAGCTACTGACAGAGCACTCGGATAAAACTGGTGCCCCACAGTCCTTTCTTTACTCTGTGAGCAGTCAGGGCTTTCCTTTTAATGAGTTTTTTTTTAAGGGTTTGGCCTTGGCCGTGAGGTTCAAATGTTTTTTGAACCTCAAAACCTTTTGAACCTCAGTGTTTCCAAGTCTCCTTGTGGGTTTTCCTTCTGTGCATTTGAGCTTCCTAACAGTTTCTGTCTTGATGATATTATCCTTAATTAGCGCTTCTTTGTCTCGCACGTTTTGCCTCTGCCCACCCATGTCCAGTCTGCCCATGGTCCATGGTGATCTGTATAAAAACACATCTTCCTTCCAGTGTCCCTGTTCAAAGGATTCTTGTGGGGTTTTTTTATCTTCTTTTCTGCTGTTAGAACCAGGATTAAAGCACGGGACAGTGCTCAGTTTTCTCGTGTTCACACTCAGTTGTTTATCAAATCTTATCTCAAGCACAGTCTCACAAGTTGTGAGTTCCAGCCAACAGGGTAGGAAATGGCTCTGTCTCTAACTCTTTCCATGGTCTTTAAAGCACTAATTATCCAATAACGAGATGACACCTATATTATTTATACTTCTAACGCAGTAATGGCCACCCAAGGTCTGCAATGGGGACCTTTTCACCCAATCAGAAAAAACCACCCAAACCACGAAGAAGAAGGTGAAAGAAGAACTTAACTGACGCCCTAAATCCTTCATCTTGCTTTATATATATTACTATATATTAAAATCTTAAAATCTAAATTTCCAGGGTTCCAAAAGATTCTCACCCTGAGAGGGGCAGGAAGATGGGAAGGGCTGGAAGCTCTTATCTCTTCACTTCTGTCCCATTCCAGCTCTCAAAAATCAATGGAAAATTGCCACTGGGACCCTACCACCACCCAGTTTTTGATACCCAAAGAGCTGCACCCTCAAGGTCTGCAGAACTAAACTCAAATCTAGGAATAAACAGATTCAATAAACATTCAACAGATTTTTAGTGGCTTTAGCATGAGAGTGGACTAAAAAACCCAGAATATTATTTTTTCTTTCAATGTTTCATCAGTCCAGTTTCAGTCCGAGCTTAAATCTAGAAAAGCACAGGCCTTTGGAGTTAAACACAATTTGTAAATTAGTTTCTTTAGTTTTGCTGATCTTCAAACAAATTTGTGTTTTGATATCAAATTTAATTTAAAAAAAAATTCCTTTGTGGAAGGCTCCCAAATATCAAATCCAAGCTGGTTTAAAACAGCAGTTTCTCACCTGAGTTTCTGAGCTCAAGAAATTAAATCCAGGAGAAAAATCTAAGGAATTCTTTCCTGCTGGCTTTATTAGCATTTCAGAAGCAGGTCCTAGGTCCTCTATGGGCACAGTCCATAGCATCATTTAATAATTCAGGCTTGGCTAGCAAAGCATGGATGTGTCATAGCTAAAAGTCCAGTCAAAGACACATCCATATGTTCAAGGTACATCTCAGAGGGAGGATTCCCAGAGTGTTTCCTTTGGAGACCCACAGGTCAGCACGAAAGAGCTGCCTTGCAGCCCTCAGTGTGCCACTAATAATGCTGGTAATTCCTGACAGGGAAAATTTCCTGGCTCTTGCTTATCAATTAGCAAAAAATGTATCAATTTCTGATCAATCATTGGCACATCAAGACAATTAAACACAAAAGAGGCTGACACTTCTTTCCCAGCAGGTTGGTAACAAGAAAACTGTTATTCCACAGTAATTTTAAATTTTAAAAACATTTGTTTCCAAATAACCATTTCTTTTAGTCTTGTTTATCTTTGCTGATCCAATTCCGATATCACTCTCAAGGTGGGCGTAGGTTGTGATGCTCAGTGCATTGTTTCCCAGCAGTAAAACACTCCTACCAAATTTGACAAAAAAAATGCCCCCATGAGTGTTTTCCACACCACAGCAAGGAAAACCAGATCCTTGACACTGAATATGGCAAAATAAAATCATAGTTACTGTGGAAAGCTTAGACAGATTATCTGGCAACTTTGAACTGTCTCTACAAATCATTAGATTGCAAAACATTTCTGAGGGAAAAACAAATTAAAAGGTCAAGTCTTTAACACACAAACATGCAAAAACCCCCACAATATTAATTATTTTCAGTGTAATGTAATACTAACCATTGCATATAGTTCTGTAACAGAAGAGGAAGAATTTAATTGTGTCAGTGTGATTGTCCTGGGAATTGGGGAGCCTGCCTGCCGTAGGTAGGGAGCTGGATTTCAGCCTGCCAAGGCATTGAAAAGGCATTTCCATTCTCCTGCCATGTCCACCTCCTGCAAGCACCAGAACAAAGAGGTTTCATCTTCTCTTGTGCAAGAAAAAAATAGTGAATTAAAAATAAAATCGTAAACGGTAAGTTCAGTAAGAAATGCAGGAATAATGTTGGATGGAAAAACTTTAATATTTCCTACCCAATGACTGCTTGGGGATCACAGACTAATTCAGCATCGCTGTTGCTGTCACCTCTGTGCTCCTCAAAGATGAACTTCAGGACCATTTTGGACACAGGAGGCAAAATTTTCCAGCATGTCTTATGAGATATTTTCATATTTAGCTGGGTTTTATTTTTCTCCTCCTTGTCCTGCAGTGAAAAAAAGTGATCCCAAAGTGTGGCAACTTTCTGTTCACTCAGGGATTTTGTTTGCTTTAGTTTTCTTGTTTAGTTGAACTCCAGACACCCAAAAAGAAATACTGTTTTGTCGTGGATGTTTTCCTCTAGATTTGTGTTATTATAACATAAACTTATAAAAAACATGTAGCAGTTTCAGGTTAATTTGTAGTTATATTTTCTGGCTTATTTCATTGCATTATTAAAACATTTAGTACCGTATGTGTCATTAATATTCCAAAAAGTAATTAGCATATTTAATCAAAAACAATTAGGAGCAAGCATTGCTTCCCTTTTTAAGTGATAAAATATTTATGGCTGGAATAAACAAATGGAAAACCAAAAAGCACTTTGAGGTGTTGATTTCATGCACAGAAAACAAAACAAAAAAACCCCACCCAAAAGCAAGAAGGAGAAGATGCCTTCCAGCCTCCAGCCAGCCCCTGGTGGCTTTCTGGCTTTTCTTCCTCTCCAGGCTGACAATTATCATGTTACCATTTTAAACCAATCAAGTTTTGCTCCAGTTTTCCCACATTTTAGTTAAACAAGATAACAGAGTTAGGGAAAAAAAAAAAGGTGGGAATCGCACCTTGGAGCCAGTTTTGTGCAGAATTTTCCTTTGAGACGCAACAAATAGTGAATATTGGCTTGGTTGATCTTCATAGCAGGAACAGAGATGTGTAAGCTAAAAATATGGTGGATCTAGGTCAAGAAATTCCTCATTTTATGTGGAATGGAGGGAAGGAACATGAGGAAATACAAAAGAGCTCCCTGTCTTTCTGCTGGGCTTGTAGAGAGCTCTCTTGAAAGAAGCCATGTAACAGCATAATAATTTTCAACAGTTGTAAATATTTGACCAGAACTTCAAAATAAGATTAATTAGTTGGTTTTAAGACTTCGAGGCCATTTCCTCTCACTTTCCCCTTGCCAAACTCCACCCTTCAATCAGCTCTGTTGGCACACCTCATGGAACATCCCACCTGTGAACTTTTCCAGCCACACCACACCCTAAATGCACGATGCTGTTTCCATGACCATTGGTGATCATTTCACAAATATTTTTGGATTAGTTTTAAAATTCATAAGCAGGACAAGCCCTTCTCCAAGTGCTCAGTAAGTGGTTTTGTTCTGAGGCATTAAGATGTAGATTATGAAATGGTTTGGGTTGGAACAGACTTAGAAGACCATACCACAGTTCCACCCCCTGCCATGGACAGGGACAGCTTCCACTATTTCAGGGTGCTCCAAGCTCTGTCCAACATGGCCTTGGACATTTCCAGGGATGGGACAGCCCCAGCTTCTCTGGACAATCTGTGCCAGACCCTCCTCACCCTCACAGGGAAGGATTTTTTCCTAATATCTCCTCTAAACCCACTCTCTTTCAACAGGAACTTTATGTGGACTTTGCTGGTTGTTCTATTCTTTTATATCAAAGAAGATCAAGCTCAACAACAAGACACAAATCCTCATTTTCTGCTTTGCAGAGGAATAGATTGTTTGCAGCAATTTGAAAACAACCCCAAAGCCCAGCCTGGCCAGGGTGGGTTGGGATGGAAGGAGCTGGAAAGCAGCTCCCACACAGGTTTATAAATAGGCTGTGCTTCTCATCCTGAAACATTGCTCCACTTTGCCTGTTGTGCTGTAAATTAGCCAGTTCCTCTTTAAACAGAGTCAAAAAGAAACAAAATACATATGTAACACTGCTGCTTGGAACACGTGAGGGGAGGGAAAAAAAAAATAACAACAACAACTTATGAAATGCGGAAAACATTTGTTCAAGTCTCCAAGGAAAATGAAGTCAAACCAAACAAGCATATAATATAGATGTACGCCTCATGGGCAAAGTTACCTCTAAGCCCATATGTTTTAACAAATTAAGAGGTAAATAATTTGCTGAAGGTACAGTTCAGCCACGTCAGAACACCTCTGGAAATGAGATATCTCTGCCTTTCAAGTGGTGCTTCTCATCAAAAGGTTTATTTCTCCACTTTTTAGAATAGCACACCTTGTTTTGTCTCAAGACTGTAAGTAACTATTAACCCTTCAGGGCCTCTGCAAATGATGTGGTCATTTGAAGTCGAGGCTGCTTTGCTGCTCTCGTGTCTGCAAGCAGCTGAGAGAGATTGATAAAATTCAGGTTTTCAATAGGGGAAAGCCACGAGGGACTTCCCTGGGAATGAAAAGAGACACAGAAAGGTTACTACATGTATCCTAGAGTCTGGTACATAATTCCACTGTTAAAACTTTAATTTATGAAAAAAATGCTGGTGCGGTCCCCAAATGGTTAAATTCCACTCGAACTTTTCATTTTAGTTAGTCATGAATATATCTAACATACAGAGGCCATCAGCATCTCGCCACTAGAGACTATAAAGTCTACTTACATAGGGTTCCTGGGATTTTTCATGTTCTTATGGAAAATATCTCTGAAATCCCCGAGCTGAAAATTTTGATCTCATTTGTGGATGTGAGTGATGCTGAGAAAGGGTTGAAGAGTGAAGAGAACACTTTTCTCGCATAATTTCATTTGTCAGGAGAATCTTGCCGCTGACATTGGAAGAGTGATTTAATTGATTTTAATCATACACCTGAGATTGGGAAATTGAGCCCTCTGTCCTGAAAAATAATTCTAGGCTTCCATGAGAATGTCTAATTTGCAGCTAATAGGTTTTTTTTTTGTTTTTTTTTCTTGAAGTTTTGTTATGAAGTTTAGAAAATACAGATCAAAGGCTGGCACGTAGAACTGCTTAGCGCAGCCGGAGACGCCGGATCGGGGCCGCGGAGTTTTGGTCTTTCAGGGGTGTTAATGGGCACATCTGCCTGGTTTTGGACAGGCAGGAGAACAAAAGCTCTGACTAAAGAGCACAATTTGCCTTCAGAGAAGAGAGACTTTCATATGCCAAGTACAACCTGGAAGACTCGGAGTGGTACTTCACTCCTGGTCGTGTTTAATCCTTGATTTTCTCTTGTCATCGAGTGCAGTGTTTATAAACTGTACACACATGCCAAGGAGAGGCTCGTTGTGTGCCCCAGCATGCTGCAATGATTTATTCTAAATAAATAATTCTTTTGCTTTTTATTTCTCATTCAAAATAAACAGTGTTATTCAATTACAAATAATGATACTGAACATAACAATGAAGCCAAATAACTTTTGGATTACGAAGAACCAGTGTGCCTTACGATTTTCTTCCACAATGAAATCTCCATGATCTTTATTACCTCTATCAGCTGTTATTCAGAAGGGGATTACAGGCAGCAAGAAGTTTCACTTTCCCCAATGCTTCGACACTGAGGAAATAATTATATTACAATACGTATATTCCTCCACACAATAGAAGTTGTTTGGGATGTAAAACTCAATGTTTTCTGTAACAATTCTGAAAATTTCCATATTGGATATGTACTCAGAGAATTTTTATATTCCAAAACTGCACTGACGATGCTGTTAAATAACCATTCATTTTTTTAGTGTTCCCTCTTGTATGAAAACTAGAAAAAAAATATTGATTGCATGGCCACTTCAAGGAGGTGGGAACCTGCAGAAGAAACTGGAATAAGAAGTTTGGATGCAGAAATGGGTTTAATTTAAAATGTTTCAGGGCTGAGCCAAGGCAACACCATTTGTCAGTTTAGAACTAAGGACTCAGATATCTCTTGTTTTAATCAGATGTTGTTTTCATAAGATATCTCTAAGTTAAAATCTCCTTTTTCTGCTGAGGAATCAAAATTGTTGAGGCAAGCTTGGAACTTGTGATTGTAATGACTGGCTTTTATTTTCTGGATGCAGTGATATCTTGTGAAAATTCCAAAACTGAGAATTTGCCATCTTTCTTTCTTTTTTGGCAGCAAAGTCTCTCCTGAAGGAGACACCATAAGGAGTTGATAAGCTTGTGATTCATGTTATTTCTGCAGTGGCAAAAATATTTATAGTGAAGGCCCTGCACCAAGAGAAATATCAGCTTCTGGTGAGGCAGGGACAGTTCACATTTTGGCACAGCTGCCAAAGCACAGGGATACCCTTTTTGCCCATATCAGGGAGGGTTTGGGGTGCCTCTGTCAGCTTGGATAAATTCACTTTGGTCCTGCTGATGCACCTTTAGCAGAGGTTCTCCACTCCAGGGAGCTTCAGGCTCCCCTGTAGAAGATTCCTTGCTTTTCCAAGTGCCTGGAAATGGGGATTAAGTCACCACAACAGCTGTTTGAGGGAAAGGAAATTTCCACACTGGGGCAAAATGGAGCAAAATTGAACCTCTCATGAATGAAACTGGGCCTTGTGTGCTCTGGCTGGGAACAGACCCATGAAATTCCACACAAATGGGGAAATGGGTCCTGGCTGAAAAACCACTCTGGGTATGATTTACCAAGAGAAATTGCTCTGGAGGAGGTGTGAATCCAAGTCACCAGCCCAGCACACCAATTTCATCCTTCTCTTCTCTTCTCTTTCCAATGGGATACAAGTCATTATTTTGCTGTCCTGGCAAATTCAGTGTGGGAGAGGACAGAGTGATGAGGACCAACCCAATGTCCAGCTTGTGAGTTATTTTACGCATGAATATTTGCAGCCAGGGGATATATTTAGCCAGGAGGCCTCAAATGCTTGTTTAATAATTAGTTAATGTTTGTAAAGCAGTCTGATGGTGAGCAGAGCTGTGCAAGGGTTATTATTTTATAAAATGCTATGGATTGTTGTACTCCTCGGGCTGTAGCAACCACAACAATCTCAATGCTGCCTGATAATTTTTCTGAGTCTTTTATCATTGCCCTCCATTGGTGATTAAGTGTCGTTTGTCTTATAATTTTAATGTTATCTTTAACACACATAATAAAGTTTACATAATTATAGCCTATTAATATAATTTGCATGCATGTTACTGGCAAGGCACAGGAAATGTTTCATCACCCAGCGTGTAATTTGGCTTATTTAACCATTTCCTTTTAATTTTCATCAATAGATCAGCGTGCCTCCTAAATGGAGATAACCTCAATAAATTCTCTTTTCAAGATCCTTATCTGTATTAAGTCTCTAAAGGTCTCGGTAGCAGGACTATGAAGGGGGAACATTTCTGAACGTCTGCTATGGGAAGTTTTAAAAATTCACATTTTCTTCAGACAAGCGTGGGTCTTCCTAATGAAACCTGGGAACAAGGTGCTCTCACAGAAGCTTTGAAAGTGTGTATGCACCGTACTTCATAGCTGAGCTGTAACAAGACTTTAAATGAGTAAACAGTGTTTAGATTGAACATGAAAAGAGTCGGCATGAAAAGACAGGTTCAAAATATTACATGATGCTTTGCAAAAGTGTAAATGTGCCTGCCTTTATTTTTTTTTTCCCCCTCTTGGTAAATGGCAAACGTTTACAACCCAACTAAAACAGTACCAAGAGAAATCCTGTGTTTGCTCTTTGGAAGATATTCAATAAATTATAGTGAGCTGCAAATGTCACTGGATTGGGAACTGTAAGAGCTTTACCTTTAAGTCTTTAAGTAAAGACTTGCAGCTGGTGCAGTGGCTTGGTAATCCCTAATGATAAGCTGCTTTTAATGTGGGGGTGAGGCAGTTTTCACACAGATATTACTGCATTAACCTTACTCTAGGTACAGTGCAGGTGTGCACAATATTGTGCTTTGCAGCCTTCCCTACTTTATTCTCCCCGAGTATCCGAAGCCCGCTTTAACAGATCCTCTTACACCATGGTGAAAAGATTGCAGTTCAAGCCTATTATCAACAAAAACCTGCCAAAAGGGCTACATTGTCAGACTTTATGATGGTACTAACTATTCTGTTGTTCTCTGGAGACCAAACTTAGACCATTAAATTCACTTCATTTGTGATTTCAGTGACCTGGGCTGCAGACATCGGGCTTTTGATGTAAAATGCTAGTACAGGAATCAATGGTACCATCTAGCTCCCCTTAAAGTATATCATAAAAGCATAATGGTCCTCTTCTAAACAAAAGGTGACACTACTCCTGTATAATACAATTATATGGGGATGATGTTTTCAGCAGAGTTTATTTGATATTATGATGTGCAAAGACTTTCCACATTGAAATAAACTGCGTAGCTGAGTTCACTCCATTATTTTCAATAGACTGACTCCATTGTCTGCACTGGAATATAGATAATTTTCATACAGTGGGGAGCTATTTTCATATCCTCTCCATGAAATAGATGAGATTATAAACAGGCTGGGATTACTCAAAAACCAACACAAGCCATGTCTACAGCCCCATTTAAGACAAAGGCTGCCTCCGGAATGGTCTCCTTTGATCGGGAGGCTCCCAGGACTTGCTCCGTTTATTTGACAGATGACAGCTATTTATAGCAAATGTGTGGCATTTTTGAAAATTAAAATTTTACTGGTGGAATTTAAGGGTTATTTTCCACTCCAGGGACTAACACTTCTGTGAAAAATGGTCTTTTTTTTTTTTTTTTTTTTTTTAGCACAGACACCGTCTTCAGTGTTAAACCTATTTGTAAACAAACACCTTGTGATAGCTCATTCTCAAACACTGAACAGGTTTATAATTAATGAAATTGCTAAAACAAAATAAATGGAGAATTAATACAGCTGCCAGTATGTTTGTGTTGTTGCACAAGTGAGGAGACACTGCTGCTACCTCAGACCTGACACTGGGAGCCTTTTGCAGCCTACCAGGGGTGAAAATAAAGCCAAAAACAATGCAAACTGCAGTGTTTGCCTTTGCCACTGGGCCACACCCAAACCTAAAGAGCAAATGTCAGCATTATCCAAAAAATCAGAGATCTGAGTGTTCTCCCCCCACTTCCTTTTGAACTGTTTTCCCATTTTTAGTGTGGAGAGACACTGCAGGGGCCAGCCCTGATGTGGGGTGAGGGTGAGATGGTGTCCGACCATGTCTTTTGTGCCCTTTGCAGGAACTGGCAGGTGCCAAAGGGTGACATGGAGGGTTACTGCCCACGGATGATGCCAAACTCAAGACATTCCACAAAAATCCAGCATCCTGGAAAGGAGGGTGTGAGGGGGAGGAGTGGAGGTGTGTGCTGAAGGCACAGCAGTGACTGGGGGCCTGGCCACCACTGCTGGCATCACATTGCTCAGTGTGATCACCTGCTGAGGAGAAGTGGTTTCCTTCCTGTCGTGGCGTGGCTCTGACCTGGGGTCTTGCCCAAAGCTCTGGCATGTTTTTGTATTTTTCCAAAGCAATAATAACAGAAATACATGTTTAAAACTTGTTTGAGAGATCATCAGTGATGACTTGCTTGGTCTGCCAGTCTTGGGGTTCCTGCTCCCCATAATGGCCCAAAGGTTGGGCACATTCCACCATCAGGGATGAGGCTTCTTTGATACGTTTTTCATTCTCTGTTGTTCTTGATTTCTCACATGAACACCAACAATTCTTTCTCCTTCTGCTCCAAGGAACCTCAATCTTGCGCTGGAATAAAAAGTTTCTCCTTACACCTGTTAACATTTTTTTTCCCTTTCTAATTCTAAAACTCCAAGACTTTCCCCTCCTTTTCCCCTTGCAGATCTTTACTTGTCACCTCAAGCCCAGTAAGACATTAATGGGAGATTTGGCACAGGGCAGGAGCATTTACTTGAAGGGTGTCCCCAATCTGTGGAGCTTTTGGGTGGGTTAAAGACAGAAGAGATGAGAACAAACCAAGAGCAACTTCACCCTAATTGTGTCACTTCATTATCCAGGCCCTTGCCTTCTGCTGCCTCTGTGCTCAGAGGACAGGGAACTGGGGAAGCAAATAGGTCATTCCATGGGGTGCTACTGCTGCAGCCAAAGCCAAACCCCAGCAGCCTGAGTGTGACCATCAGCACAGATTTCCTTATGAATGGTTTTAATTAGTTCTAATCAAGGAGACCGAGAACCCAAAGGGCGCCTCGCTCCTTCCCCCATTGGGTGTTTGCTGTTGTTTTTTTTAATGTCTGCTCTTGATGAACTAAAGTCTTGCAGCTGGACAAATGTTCTTAATTAAGCTGAAGCAGAAGCAGATATTCCATGGATATCAGGAGTTCCCTCAAACATGACATTTGAAGGACACTGAGTTGCAAAAAGAAATTTCTCCTGTTGTCCAGTGTTTGATACTGTACACATTTGCCATTTTTTAGAATTGTAGTTCTGGGCCTGCTGTCCTTATGCTTTCTAGGATTTCTCCAAAATAATCTGAAAGTTATTAAAAAATGTAAATTAAGAGTGGTTCCCACATCTCATTTTTTTAATGGTCACCCAATGAGAGAAAGATATAGGAAAATTTTCAGCACAAAAATGTAGTGTTTTTAAATGGAGAGTATAAATCAAACAAAAAAATGCATATATCAAACAAAAAATCCTAAACTTGGATTTCTTTGCATTTGATATTTCTTTTTAATTTATACAGAAGCTTCAGGGAGCCTGATACCCAAAATTTACCACCTCTCACAGATAAATACACTGACTTGACTTGAGGTTTTTTCCTTTGTTTCATACACCAATTTATTTTGTGAAAAAGGATGAATTTCTCCAAATGCAAAATATTAATAAGAAATATCTTTTAAGTTTGTAGGGGTGTTTACCACTTGTGTCACTAATTTGGGATTAAATAAACTGATCCAATATCCTGTAGAATCTCAAAAACACAATCCTGTGTCCTTAAAGGTAAAGATTTCTTTTTCAGCGTGGTTAACAGGAGATTTAGGGATTTGCTGGAGACCACTTGGACACTACAGGAGCTCATGGCTTCCTCCTCCTCCTCCACCCCTGGACCAAGACACCAGGGAGTTCCAGGCTTCATCCCTGTCCCTTCCACAGACTCTGCCCATGGAGTACACCTGGATACCTGTTGAGACAAAAAATCAGGTGCTGCGAGCTGAGCCTGGTGACAAAAATCGCTCTGAATTGCTCTCAGTTTGAACACCCGTGTTCATTCTTTAGGGAAAGTTTATGCTTTAGGCAGAGCTTTTCTACAAGCTTTTGCACCACACGTGTATACATTATAGCTCCAAATTGCCTCCAAGCTGACAGTCTTTCGGGTGCATTAACTACTTTACTACCAAAGGGGCAGCAGGATTAATACATATATTTCTAAACCGCCAAAGCGAGATATTTCAGCTCGGTCTTTTCTACAAATCTTTGCCTTGGTGTTCAAACCTGCAAACGAGCCCATCAGCAACAGCTCAAGTCCATCAAAACCCCTCAGTGCCTTGATTGATAAATAGGGCGTGTTTACACTGTGGCTTCTTTTCTGTCAGTGCTAATTTACCTGAAAGTCTTAACCTGTGCGTTCAAAATTCAGGAGCGTTTCATAACGAGGGCTGAGGAAACGAGTCACTGCCTGCAAATAATACTCAAAGAAGTGGGTGAAGTCTTCCACCACACGAGTGGCTGTGACACACGGACAGACAGACACATTAACCTCCCAGAAATCCGGAGAATTCCAAGCCTTGTCAGCATTGTCGCGTGCGATTCTTCCAGAAAAAGAGGCACGGAGCATTAAAGCCTGAATATTGAAA
This sequence comes from Trochalopteron elliotii, assembly GCA_024734555.1. Taxonomy (NCBI): domain Eukaryota; kingdom Metazoa; phylum Chordata; class Aves; order Passeriformes; family Leiothrichidae; genus Trochalopteron; species Trochalopteron elliotii. The sequence continues at coordinate 496,087 of JANPWX010000153.1, read as the reverse complement.
GACAGAGAAAGGTGGAGTGGGGGGAAGAAGGAGGAGAACACGCAGCTATCCTGGATGTATTTATATTATTAGGCTGAGATGATGATGATTATTATTATTTTTACTGCAGGCTTCCCTCCTGTTTGCAGGTGAGGTGGGTTTTGTGCCCGGCCCTTCCCCAGGCACGCGCGGACCCCGGCGCTACGCGGGGCTCTATTAAAGCCGCCGTTCAAGAGTTTGGTGATATTCAGACAATATTGAAACATTCCCAAATGAACTTTGCAGGGAGACATTTTCATTCGCTGCCTCCCTCCTCATGCATATTAACAAATGGTATGCAAGGCCTCATTTAATTCACTGATTTTACATTCGGATCACTTTCTCTTTTACAGCTATTTTTACCGGGCTTCATTAATCTTTGTTGAATACAATGGCATACATCTTTAATGCGGCCGCTGTCAAGTCATATTTCAGTAAGAGCTGCAAACTGAATGACAGCAAGCAATATTAATAAATTTAACATAGACTATATCAATTTTTAACAGAATGAATGTGGAAAGCTAAATGTATTATTTTTCGTTTAAATCATAGGGTTTATCACCGGTTAAGTAGCAGCGATTTCAGGAAACTTGTGACGTGCCGTACAAATAGATTTACATCTCATTAATAAGTAAATTAGGCAAATGCCTTTCAAGTTCAGACAAGTACATAAGTGTAATCTCCATATTAAAGGAGTAGTCTTTGATAAACCACTGAGGAATTGCAGCAGCCAACTATGTGACATGTTGCCAGTGCCTGAACTCTTCCACATTCCCACCTTTAATTACACTGGTTCATTACTAAAGAGATAAGTGTCTCTCCAGTTAAGATTCTATAAATGAGCAGCATGCGGGATCCTCCCAAATCATTTTTGCAGAAACCATGAAAAGGTGGTAACAGTTATGAAAAAACGAATTATCACCTGCTCTCTTTCTTCCTTCCCTGTAATAACATTAAAATATTAAGATGAATTCCTTTTAAATCTCGGGGAGAAATTGTCCATTAAGAGATGCTACTTTGTTTAAGAAAGAAAGAAGCGTTGAAAAAAAAAAAAGGAAAAGGAGGAAAAAAAAAAGAAAAGAAAACTCTTCTGAATTTTTTTTTTAATTTCCCTTCATAAATCCCAACAGAGATAATTTGCTGTAAAATTTAAACCCAGTGAGAACTTGTCTGTCTGTGTTAAATAAAAAAGTTACGGTTGGTAGGAGACATGTTTTTGCAGTAGCTTTAGCGATTATAGGAAATTACATGCAAAGCCAGAGTTCTGATCCTAAGTTAATTTATAATTGGAAAAAACTTATTAATTAGCTATGTCATTCTAATTAAGAATTAGAGGAGTGTGCATTAGAAAGTCAGTCAATATCCAGCTGACAGAATTAAAAAAAACCCACAGAAGTCTGCAAGCTCCATAGCTCTGTCCACCATCTCCCTTGTCATCTTTCTAAGGATTTTTCTGAATGTCTAGCAGAAATTAACCCGGTAAATACAGATATCAAAGGAAATAAATTGGGAATTTTGTCGGCCTGGAAAGGAAACCCCTAAAGTGAGCTGGGAGATATCCTTTACATGCCACCTTTTGGGCCTTTCTGGGTGATTCTGAAATGCAACTTGTGTTCGGAGGGCTCCATCCTCCTCCTGCAGCCAGAGAAAGAATCACCTGCATCCCTGCAGTGGTACCCGCAGTCCCTGCATCCCTGCAGCTCTATCCAGCAGTCCCTGCATCCCTGCAGTGGTCCCCAGCAATTCCTGCATCCCGGTAACTCTATCCAGCAGTTCCTGCATCCCTGGAGTGGTCCCCAGGAGTTCCTGAATCCCTGCAGTGGTACCCACCAGCACACCCATGCCAACACCCAGGAAATCACTGTTCCTACAAAAAACACCCAAAATATTCAGGGATAAAAACAAAGGAACCGACTCTGTGGCCCTGCCATTGTCGCACGGGAAAGAACTTCAAATTTTGCCAATATATTTATGTATAAACAGCGTGCAGGGATGTGTACATTTGCCTACATATATTTATTTATTTCCCATCCTACCAGCCTCAGCCCTCTTGGTACATTCCCCCTTTAGGCCCTTTTTCTGAGATTATTATAATTCATTCTTTAAGAAACACCCCATGTGTAAATATTTTTTTGTTAATGTTTTTCTCTCTCCAGCGTGCTGGAACTTTAAAGAGCTCTTTAATATGAAATTAGATAGAAAGTTTTGACCTTTTTGTGATTAAAATAATATGCATGTTACTGGTACAGGCTTCATGGGTTGAAAATCTACTTTTATATAGACAAATATTGAAAGAGAGAAAAACAGACTTGATAAAATTTGAGACACAGCCTGGATGAAAATAAAACCCAATCTTTGCATCCAGAATTGGCAAGGCTGGAAATACAAAAGGAGAAGTAAAACTATAAAAGTTAATGTCTCAGATAATTGCACCCTCCAAAAATAAAATAAATAAATAAATAAAATTATTAAAATAATCTGGCCTGAGCCTTTCACTTTGGTGTGGATTCTTCTCCATCTTTTGCTTTAAATTAAAGGAAAAAAAAAAGCTGGAATGCTCAGTGATGGAATTCAGTTTACTTATTTAAATACCAAAAGATGACCCACTCCTAATGATATAAAAAATCTTTTGCATTAGCAAATTTCTCTTCTGTATTTGTTTTGCTAGCACAACACAATATTCACTTAATATGCTACCAGTATCTTATCAAGTTAATGATCTGTTGTATGTATAGAGTAAGCTTGTTACTCATTTTAAATTAGATACAAAAGCACTACTGTATGGAAATTGGAATACTTTGGGTTTTTATGAAATTATAGGACTTTCATGCTTTAACAGTCTGTAGACAGCCTTAGCAGGACAGCAAGAGTTGGCTTTGTTAATGTGATATTACACAGAGATGCTGCTTAGCCTGATGTAATGGATCTCAAAACCCAGTTTTGTGGAGCTTCTCTCCGTTTTTGGGTCCTCGAGCTCAAAAATATACAGGTTGCTGTATAAAACACATCCAAGGAATTGGATTTGGATGAAAATGGTGTGGTTTAGATGAGCCACTTCTTGCAGCCATCACAGAGTGTCCAAGTGACCAATGCCAGCTGCTCATGACATCCTGTGAGTATTTGCAAATATTCAGGGAGAAAATGGGAAAAGGCAAATATCGATGGAGTTTAAATATGGATTGAGTTAAACCCTACAGACATGGAACATCCTGTATCAGGACTCTAGCTGAGACTGGTCCCTGCTGCAGATCTTCCCAGAGCATCCTACCCATGCAGGCGACCTAATTCATGGCAGCCTAGAGATTAAAGATGAGATATTTATGATGGTTTTGAGATATTTATTATGGGTTTAGCCATAGCAGATGGATGGAGGAAATATGGGGCCACATCGCTCAGAAGAATTCTCCTTTGAGCCATTTGTTTGCTTTCTCCTACTCGAAAAGGAGCACAGGATATTCAACTTTGGGAAGTGTTCAGAGCATGGCTGTGCCCACGGAGCATCAGCTTCATGGACTGCCAGGAACCTGAGGAATGAAACATGCCTTTGGCATCCTCAGGACCCCACATGTTCCCAGGGAGGTTTTGGATGTGCAGGTACTGACATTCTCATGAGCTGGTCTGGAGAAATGCACATCTTTGGAGCTTTGCTGGCAGATTTGCCAAAGTGAGTTAAAGCAGATTTGGGTCCACACCAGCCAAAAGCAGCAGAGCTTCAGCACCCAGGTCTCTCTGCATTTCTCCAGATCACTTAATGAGATAATCAGTACCTTTACATCCCAAATCCAGTCCAAATCAATATTGTCTTAGCTTGCTCATGTTATTACCTCCTACTTTTTTCGTGTGGTACCAGACTCATCTGATTTTCCTTTTGTTTCTCCTCCATTACTGTGACCCCACATCCCTGAGAAGGCATTGCCTTCCTGGAAAACCCCACTGCTCTGGGCAAGGCTTCAAGCCCTTTTGCCTACTCCAGCTGAGAATGTGGGGCTTCATTTCCTGCAGAAATTCTGTGCATGCCAGGGGTGCAGGCAGAAGGGATGGTTGGAAAAAAAAGTCAAGGGCAAGATGTGCAATGGCCTGAGCCCCATGGGAATGGTTTCCACCTCCTTTTGGAGCACTCCAGGGGGCTGAAGTGCCACCCACAATAGCTCTGCAGTGACAGTGACATGGTTTGGGTCTCCCCACTGCCTGGCATCACCCTCCAGGGATATGGAGAGATAATTCTGGTCCAGGCAGAGGGAAAGGTCTGTGAACGATCGTGTTTGCAATCATCTCAGGGAAAAAGATCCCCCTCATCTCCTTTTTCATCATTTACAGATGCTTTATTCACAGTTCCAAAAGACTGGCTGGGGATTACTCCATCTTCTCCTCAGCCAGGCTGAAGTTTAGATGTGCAGCTATTTGAGGGATGAAAAAAATGGTAAAAACACATTTTTTTTGTTGTTTTGTTGGTTTTTGTTGAGTCACTACCCAAGAACTGGTGTCAGTTTCTTTGCTTGTTGAAGTTTTCTTACTAAAATGTTGCTGTAAAGGGAGGTCTGGGGTGTGTTGCAATGAACACTCCACATTACCTCCTGGTGCTGCAGCCCCAGCCTGCTTGGACTGCTCCTCAGTGATCACTGGAAATGGGAATCACCACCCTAAATTAATTACCCCTGTTCATTACACAGATGAATTAGACTGGCCCCAATCAATAGCATGAATGAAATGTCATTTATTTAAAACCCAACCCTCGAGGGAAGCACACTGGGGATGCTGGGGCAGGGTCCTGCTGCTTGGGGCACACCAAGGCTCACAAAGCTCTGTGTGGGTGATGCTGGAGTTATGGCTGGGATGGTAAGGACAGGTGGAACATCCCTGGAAAAACAAAACATTCCTGGCTGGACAGAGCACCCCTGGGCAGGCCGAGTGCTCCTGGCTGGACAGAGAATCACCAGGTGGACAGAGCATCACTGGGTGGACAGAACACCACTGCAAGATGATGCTGCAAAAGTGGAAACTTTGGCTGTGCTCCCTTTTTTCAAAATGCAACTATGTAAAGGTCACAGAGGAGGAGATGAAACTAGGAGTTGTAATAAGGAAGGAGAAATAAAAAATAATGACAGAAATAAATTGTCATAAGAGGGGATACAGTTATGATTTATTGTGATATTCTACAAATTTGGAGGTGATTAAAAGCCACCTAAAATTCACATTAACAAGTCACATAAAAATGGAATTAAACTAGTGGGCATAATGTGGCAGGGTATAAAGAAAAATCATGACAGAAATAAATTGACAGAAGAATGATACTATTCAAGTTTTACTCTGTCGCGTCACACTGACAGGAGACTAGTATTTTAATTTCAGAGTTGTGGTTGAGTTTTTGGAGTTCATTAAAGGCCCACATTAAGAATCTCATAAAAGTGAGAAGAAATTAGTGACCATAATGTGGCAGAGGAAATAAAGAAACAATAATGACAGAAATAAATTGACAGAAGAATGATACACTTAATGTTTCACTCTGACACCCTCTATTAATAGGCCGCTGCAAGCTGGAGCAAATGTCATTCATATTTTAGCCAAAGTATACCACTAATTAGGCTGGCTTTCTGCACTGGAATTAAATTTGAGATCCCTCACCTTTAGAGTGGGATCATTTGAATTCAAAAGAAAAGAGCTGGTGACAGAAAAAAAAACTTTCTGCTCGGGCTCTTCTAATGAGATAAAATTCCCCCTTCTCCCCATTTCCTAGCTATAATTGCTGATTATGTTGTTACACAGGAGCGGCTCTCCGCTCTCTCCTCCCCATCATTATGATTTAGTCTGGCATATCGGGGTGCTTCAAACACGGACTGAAGTGGTTTGAGTCTAATTTAGCACTCATTTAGGCCGCAGGTACTGACGAAGGTAAACACCGCATTGTTATAATTAATTACCCCTTAGGCCTAGCCAGGCCAGCTCTGTTTCAGCTGACCCTTATAATAATAAGGCTTAGGGGCATATTGTATTTCTTTTGACAGATTAATTAGAAATTCAGCCGTGGAGGTACAAAGCAACTCTGTCATGAATATTTAAATGGACTGACACAAAAAATCATGAAAGGGCTGCTGAACTACATGACAGACAGGGGATATTAGCCAAGTGATTCTAATCAATAATCTCTTGATCTCTTACATATTAATACACTGCCTGCTGTTATTAAGCTCCATAATAAGGAAGGGGAGAGAAAGTTAGTGTAGCTCTGCTGTAGGGCTCGCCGGGCCCCCAGTGTATACACTAACTGACGGAGAAAATGCACAGAGGAGCCGAGCCTCAGCCTCTTCAATCTCATCCAATCTTAAGGAATGGCAGCTCTGAGCATCGCTGGCCGGATAATTATTGGCCCTGACAAGGTGAAGGCGTTTGCAGGCAAATGAGATGGGAAGTAGGATAAGTCCCCAGACCACCCAGCGCAGGGCACGCTCAAAACCAACCGCGCGCCGCCGCCCGGGCTTGTATTTGCTTTAGCAGGGGAAATATGGGAATCACAGAGCTTTTGAGTCGTGTTGAAGGGTCAGTGACAGTCGAACACCGGGAGCTTGCTGTTACTGTTGTTAATGTTAACTTTAACACCAAGTCAACTGGATTTACCCCCGGTCCCTTTGCTCATCTCCTATAACATCAAGGCCACCGAGTGAATTAAGCAGCAGTGGGTAGAGCTGAATATCATCTAAATTCATTACAGCCGGTTCCTGCCGTAAATGGGGGAGGAATCGCCGGCGTTGCTGGGGAAATGTGCCGCCTCCACAGCACCAAAGAGTCTCTTTGTGCTGCTCGGGCTCGGGCTCGGGCTCGGGCTCGGCTCGGGGAGAGAGCGAGCGGCAGCACCGCGCCGGCGCCGGGCGGAGGGTGTTGGTGTGAGCACTGCAGGGCTGAAGATGTTCTGTTATCTCCCAAAAAACGGGCCCCACCGCCTACCAGGGGTGCGAAGGAAAGGGCTCAGCTGGAAAACGGAACTGGATCGGCTCCAGCGTCTGCCCAAACAACTTAAAGAAAGAGATTAAATGACAGGAGCGGGGAGCGATTATTAACATATTTAAATCACATGCACACCATGTTCAGATGGGATTAGAGGGACGATGTTGGATTTTTAAAAAATCGTTCAACAGCCAAAATATTAGATGCACTTTTTCTTTTTCTTTTTCTTTTTTTTCTTTTTTTCTTTTTTTCTTTCTCTTTTTTTTTTTTTTTTTTTTTTTTTTTTTTTTTGTTCTAATTAACAGGGAGTCAGAGGTTCAGTGCTCACCCCGGGTCTCCTGCAGCCCTTCCCATGCACATGCTGTGGATGCAGCATCCCACCCAAGGCCAGGAGGAGGCAATTTGGATTTCAGAGCTTGATTTTGCATTGTCACAGAAAACCCCACAAAGGTTGCAGGACTCAAAGTGAATTTGCATAATTTCCCTGGCACAGCTGAGTGGAGGAGAGGGTCAGACACATCTCTGTGTGCAGAACAGGTTTGATGCCACCTGACTCCCATGGCCTTGGTGTCCAACTTCTAAAAAATCCAGACTGGAACTGATAGTGAAATTGGAAGCCTCTTAGCCTTTAATAGCTCATCCTGTATGTCTACCCTTATTTTGTTCTGATTAGGTCTCGGAGTTATCTACAAAAAAACCAAAACAGATTGAAGTGATTAAACAGTGGGAGCAGCTTGATAAGCAACCCCAAAACACCAAGGAGCCCGCTGCCAGCAGAAGAGGACTTTGTTAGGTTGTTACACCACTGCTGATCAGGTGGGAACCCTCCTGGAATTGGGATCTGCCTTGGGAGCACGTCCTGCATCTCACTGCTGTTCCTGTCTCCTGCAGGTGCCGCAAAAGGGACTTTAAATATTTGCCTGGGGACAGAGTTCAGAGCAGTGGGGAATCATGCCCAGCTCTTTGGCAAGCTGTGACAAGATGTTATTTCATGTTGTGATTGCACGTTGAACAATTTCCTAAACTCTGTTTCAAAAATCATACATTCATGGGCGCGGTGCCATCATATTGTGAGTAAAGAAGCCCTGTCCCATTTACAGGCTTCATCTGGTGAAGCTTCACTGCTCCCAGTGAACTCAGTAAATGCTTTAGGTTTTGCAGGAACACAGAGCTAAAAATACCTGAGTCTGAAAAGTGCTTTTACACTAAAAAAAAAAAAAGAAAAAAGAAAAAAAAAAAAAAAGCTATCCCGAATTTATCAACACTTATATTTGCAGGTCACACTTTACTTGCACTTATAAGTTTAAGCCTAACCCTTCTCATTACTTCAATGCTGCTTTCAAACCTCTAATGCATATTTAAGTGGTAGCATTAAAAAACAGTGTGTCAACTGCCATTGATGTGCGATGTAGGGCACTGACCCTTTGAAGGCATTATCATGTCATTGGACCCATTAAGTGCAGCCATCTCTGTTGCTCTTAATTGGGTTGTGCAGTGTGGAGCAGTTGCAAGTGGTTACAGTTTATACCATGAATTATAATAACAATAATAGCGGGCAGAGATCTGTGTGGGCACCAAACACGTGCTCAGAGGTGGCCGAGGGCGTCACCTCCACTCAACTTGTCACCCCTCCCTTTTAAAAGTAATAGAGGTTTAATTTACGAGCTCAAAATCAGTGTGTGGGCACTACTCAGTCTATGGGTGTTAATTAAACAGAGCCTTGTCTTCCAAAGCATCGTTAGTGGGCTGGTTCTGCTCATGGAATAATGTGCTGTTCCCCATGATTCCATTTTTTTTTTTTTAGTATCTGGCCCCAAAAAAGAAACCTGATACATCCTATCTGCTCTTGGTCAGAAACTGCAACTTCTCTTTCCTTCATTTAACATTTTTTTTTTCCTTTTAAAAAATTGGATGTCAGGATTCATTTGGACTAAGGCCAGGCTATTTTATGGCAAGTTTCAGCAGCTGAAAATATTTGCATCTGATTTATAAAGTTTTGCAAATGGCTGTAAACCTGAGACAGAGCCTAACGATGGTGGCACTGCCCGCCATGCTGTTACAATTAGAGCTTGGCCCACGCCGAGCCCCTGGCATGGAATGACCTGAACTTTGGAGCTTGGGATGTGTTTCCAGGGGCCAAATCAAACCTCCAGGCCCTACAGCTCCTGAAACGTGGAGATTTCTGGATCTGCCTCAAAATTTCCCAGCCAGGCCCCATCTCCAATAATTAGTGGCGTTGTCTTTAAATATCAATGGAAGTCATGATGGTTTATCATTTGCAGCTGGACATGCATGAGTGCCCTTCTTGCTGGTCTGGTGCTCCCACAGAACAGATAATTAAGGACAAGGAAAACAGACTGGGAGCAAGAGCCAAATGAAATGTCCAAATGCAAGCCGTGCAGTAATTGCAATGGTAACAGTGGTGATGACAGCAACAATCATTTTGAGCCTAGCAGCTTTGTTTATAAAAATGTTAGCAAAAGGTGCAGAGCTGGAAACAAATAACTTTACCTCAGCCCTTTTATTGCGAAAACATAATAAAGTGAGAGCCAAGGAGTAAATTCATTGCAAGTCATATTAAAGGTTTTGGACCAAAGTGAAGCTGTTACAAACTACATCTGTAAAAATTGTGTAATTATTATGGGTGGGTAAAATCTGGCAAGAATTATTTTCTTAAGTAAAGCATAAAAGAGAACAGATGTGCTGTAACTGACACATTTATTTTTTGCCAGTTTCACTAATTCTGGACAAAAAGTTGCTCTCATTTATCATATTATTCAATGGATTTCAAATTAGCGAGGCAACGGTGACTTTTTACACTGTCCCAATTTTAATGCCTGAGAAAAGAAGGGGGGTGGGGAAGGCTGTCTCACTGAAAGAAAATTAATTTGTTTTATTGGGCACTGAAAAGCCAAGCCTTTTGTCAAACAGAGAAGCAAACATATATTTGGAGGGAGAGCTAGGTCACTAGTTAAATGTCAAGGTCTGCTAAAATCAAAAGGTAGGAGGGGTGGGTGACAATGAAATCTAAGTAGAAAACCATAAATGTAAAGAAACACCACGGTTTCTGGGCTAGGGTGGAATGAGAAAAATGGCCAAAGACAAAGATAGGCAGCCTGGGTCTGGAAGTAATTATGGCCAAGTGAAGACAACTGAATTCCATATTACTTTGGTGGATGTCTGTAAAGGCAGTTTGGGGAGGTATTTTGGTAAGGTTTACTTTTTGGAGCTTAGCAACATAAATTTGTTGTCACTGAACTATTAAATAAAATAGACACATGTTGGCAAAGAGTGCACAGCCGAGGGATGGAACTGATTAAGGGACAGCCTATGAAATAATAGCTTAAATGGGCCCACTGCAGGATTTTAATATCCCATGACAACACTCAATTGTCAAATTCTGCTGGAGTGTCCAGGATGCTACTAAAATTAAGCCAGAAATTCCTAGATTTATTCTATTTTTTTTTACAGCTAAGAACAGGAAATGCCAGTAAGCTGTGAGAATCGGAGCAAGAAACAAGAAACTGGGAAGAAAAGAGGATGGCCTAAAATTTTATGAGATTTCTGCCATTAAATCCATAACAAATGTCTTTCACCTACACACGATAAAGAGGCAATGTGGGATTTTAATTGGACTTTTGGCTTTTCTTCATTTGATTTAAACCTAGGTAGAATTTCAAACAATAACACTGGAACACCTGGTTAACACGTTAGATGATATGTATAGTTGTAAATTGTGGTTTTAATAGGTGCTCACTGGGGGATTGCAAAGGGTCCCATTGTTCAGCTTGGCAGATATTAAAAAAAGTTCATGAACTACTGGGATTTAAAACCCGCTCACATGATTTTAATATTACTTCAGTAATGTAATTTGATAATTTGACCAAACTTGCGGCCAATTTGTGGATGGAGAATCTGATGGTCACGTTACGTGATTAAAGCACCCTGATACAGGGCTAAGCACAAGGCCTGGGTTAATTTATTGCAACAGCCCAAGCTGGAGAACAGCACCAGTGACTGAAATCTGATAATCATCATATTACATGGGCATAATCAAAGAAATACCCAGAGGAAACCTGCTGCCAAGAAAAAAACAGCCCAGGAACACTCAGCACATTTCTCCACTGCAGGAACCACCTCAGTAAACCTTTTTGGCAAGGAAGCTTCCTCTTCCTTCCTGGTTCAAGAATAAGGACTCATCAGGCTTAAAAGACACCAGTCACTTGAAATAACATTTTTTTTAAAGTTTTTAAGAGTCTTTGGTCTATTTGCACCATCTGAGTTTCCATTCTGACTTTTTCATAACCAACAAAGGAAAGAGGATCACTAAAGTGGAAGGATTAACGGAGCTGGTTTGGATCAGGAGAGGACATTTCAAGGAAATCCCACCTCATTCCCCCTCCCTGCCCCATGTCTCTCTTTGCAGAGAGGTTCTCCATCGTGTCAGCTTGGGATGATTTAACCTGCACAGAACCCCAGCTGGCTGATTGGTCCTCTACTCTCCCCAAATCAAGGTGACATCCAACACAGGATGGTTGAGAGGACCAGAAGACCCAAAAACCCAACGGCTTTTTTCAAGCTAAAATCTTGAATTACAGAACCACAGAATCACAGAATAGTTTGAGCTGGAAGGGACCTAGAAGGATCATTGAGTCCAACTCTTGAGTGAATGGTCCATGCAGGGATCAAACCCACAGCCTTGGTGTTATCAACACCAACTCTGATCATCTGAGCCCATCTCAGGGTCAGACTGTCAATATTTCCCCCTTCCTTCTGGAGCTGCTGCTGAAGAGATCTTGGGGAGGGTTATAGATGTTAAGAGATAGGGTTTTTTTTGGTTGGGTTTTTGTTGGGATTTTTTGTTTTTTTGTTTGTTTGTTTTTTTGTTTGTTGTTGTTGTCGTTGTTGTTAGTCTTTTGGGGTTTTTTTTAATCTAGAGTACTTTATCCTTCCAGGTACAGCTGCAAAGTTTTCCTCTGCTCTTCACCTGCTGGAATGTCACTTCTTGTTCCTGCAGCTCCCTCTCCCTGCCCTGTTCCCTTTGTTCCACCTCTGCTTTCATCTGACTGGATATTTGCTCCTACTCATCTTTGTGGAGTTTCTTGAGCAAGTTCAAATAGTATAAAACTTTTCCCAAATCTCCATTTCTCTTTACACTCCTGTAATTGTACACCTTGGTTTCCCTCTCCACGTCCCACTTAGAAATCTTTCATAGATAACAAGACCTCCCCCAGGCCCTGATTCAGCAGAGCACTTAAGCATGTGCTTAACTTTAAATACCTTTGTAAAAGCTTTTGCTGAATCAGGATCTTAGCATTTCTCCTCATCTAACTGCTGTTCTCCCATGGTTATTTCGGTATTTGCTTACAGGAAAATCAGAGCAGAGTCCGTGGATGATGTCAGCAGATTTTCACCCCATCCAGCTGAAGCATTTAGATGCACTCAGCACAAGAGTGTGGATAAGGACATGCAGCAGGTAATCCGATGCCCACCAGGCTCTGTTCCATGGGTTCTGTCTGTAAAAAGTTTTGAATACTCCCACTGCAGAGTCAGTTCCACCAATGGCTTGTAGCAGTGAGGATGACAACCCTCCCAGGCATCTGAAGATGTGTAGGATTTCATCTCAGTTTCCAGTAAGAAATTTACATCCGAATACCAACCATAGTCTATCACTTGATTTTTACAAATTTACTTCAAATGGCTGAGCTGGAGCTCTCTGTTTTTTCCCTAACAGTTGCTAAGTACAGTTGTTTTTTAAAAAGACTTTATTGTCTTTAATAAACTGTTGATACATTAATGTTTAATTCTGTTTGCCAGGAGGCAGCAGGGTGATGAGTCTGTAATTTATTTTAAAAGATATCCTGGATCAGTGCAAATATGACTGTAATTCTTCACTGCAGCTGCAGTCAGCTGTCATCCACACTACCCCTGCCAACCACTTCCTTTGGAATATATTTTATATACTCTACTTATACACAGCACCTTTTGCTTTCAAACTGCATCTGCATCAAAAGGTTTTGAGCTGCAAGTTGAGTTGCAGACCTGCTCTGGCACTCTGGTCTAGTGGGGTTTGGACAGAGATGATCTTTAAGGTCCCTTCCAACCCAAATCATTCTGCTTCTGTGAAAACAGGACCATTACATTTGGTATTATATTTTAATATTCCAGCTTTACCACAGTTTCCCACCCTCCCTTTCTCTGCTCAAGGGCTCAAGAGCTCAGAGGCAACCAAGACCAGAGAATTCTTGGACAAAATCTTTGATGTCTGGGAGCAAAGCTGGCAGAGGGAGGAACTCATGGAATTCTTCATGATCACACCTCAGCTACCTGGGAAGTACAGGGCAAACACAAAGAACTCAAATTATATTGGATGATTTTAATTTTTTTTCTCTCCAATAAACAATCAAGTTAAATCAGGGGCAGCTCAAACATTTTTTTCTCCCCCTGCAATAGCTTGATGAATTATAAATTATTTCTTGAAGTTTTTCCTCTTTTCCTGTCTCAGATGGGAGAGGAAGTTGATGTTTTCTAAAGGGTTATATCATACAAAAAAAACCTCAAAAAAAAGAAAACAGACACCCTCTTATAGGATCTAGTACCTGTCTGGGTTTAATACATGTTTAGGGATAAATTGAAAATACATATAAGAATTATTTTGCAAGTCCCACATTTGCTTTGATGTGAAATGTGAACTGGATAATAGCAAGGCTGTGAGTATTTGGGGTTCATTAAACCCCATGTTGTCAAAATATGGTGTAACTTTATCTCAAGAATGTCACATCTCCTTTCTTCTCTCCAGTCTAAAGGTTTTTATGGACTACAGTTGATTTTCTTAGGTTTTGAAAACTGCTTGACAAGTTCAAAATTAAAATGGAAATAACTTCTAATTAATAGAAGAAGGTGATCCTTCCCAAATACTAAGGAAATTTGGGATTAGACTGGAATGTGCCATTTAACACCATAGGACGTTGTCCAGCACTGAGCTTTGAACAGAAGTATTTAGAAAAATAAACAAATTCCTCCTTATAGGCTGAAGGCTCAACACTGACCTAACAACTCCATGGGAAGCTGAGGTCATCCCAAGAAATTCACAGGAATTAGTGTTTGTATGGATGTGAGGAAATCTGTGTGCTGGACAGCAGACTGGAGGAGATGCAAAACTGTCCCTGGTAGCTCCAGGAAGGCACTGAGAGAAGGATTTTTCAAGGATCTTGAAAAAAAATTTCTAAATAAAATGTTTTTTAAATAGAAAGACATGGATGAGAAGAAGGGACTCACTTTTGATCTGGTCTATAAAGAGGTAAAATTGAGTGCCTCTCTCACCTGTTCCAGCAGCCACCACTTCCATTGGATTTGTCGCCTTCACTAATTTTACAGGTGTGGTTTAAAACAAAATTGGAATATTCCTGCCTGTCTGGTTGATTTTATGCAAGTTTTTCATCCCATGGAGAGGCACCTGCCAAGCTTGTAGTTGGGGGCAACCCCCTCAAGAAATGGGTGTCACATAAGGGAGGATCTGACCTTTACAAGTGCTTTTTGTAGCACGTGTGATTATGAAGGGAAAAAAAAAGCCACTTAAAATCCAGGTGGTTCAAAGTAACAGGACAAATGTCACCCTGACATGTTGTGTTTATAAAATATCCAAAAGCCTCCTAGAAGAAAGGAGCCCTAGAAACAGGAGTGGAAGGATCCAAACTATTTTAATGAAATGCACTTCCTGTTTATATAAAAGAGGTGTGGAGAAAAACCTGATCATGCAGGAGATCCAAGCCAAATGGATCTCAAGCAGATCCAATATAACATGGGGCATCCTATGGAATGTTGGAGTCCTGGTGGGCCCCTGGACAAGGGCCCACAAATGTCCACTTCTTCAGACTCCCCACTGCACACGCCGAGCACACAGTGCTGGAAGACAGCAGGGTCTCTGAAGGCCCAGCCTGAAATCCTCAGCAAACCCCATGTGTTTTTCATTCATTTCAATAGGAAACGTCGTGGGACTCGGGAGATTCCATTCATTTTTTTTTTTTTTTTCCTTTCCAGCAGTTGTGCTGAACGTGTCTGATTAAACCCCGCACGCCCGCGCCGCGAAGGAAGTTCCCTCCTCACAGCAAAACCTGCAATTTAATACTGCTCAGAGATGGAGTTTAATTGGGATATTCCTTGTCATGGGTAACACTGGGTTTATTTTTTTTACGATTTGTGAGGAAGGACACGCTGGGAAGTCGTGTAAACATTGTGTGTTTGGCTGCTGAACAGCAGTAAACAGCGGCGGAACGGCGCTATCAGATGTTCAATTTAAACACACACCCAGCTACCTCTCCTCCTCTAAATCAACAGTTTCCCTCCAGAGTGATGTCAATAGACTCCTGCACATGGTACTTTCTTTTTTTTTAATAATATCTTCATTTTAATGTGGATATTGCCTTTTCACCTGGGAGCAGGGCTCTATTGAAATTCTAATGGGAGAGCGTATTCTTTAACATGAGAATACCGAGGGCCTGTGCAGACGAGGCGCAGAATGAGAGATGGAGCATTAACTGATTTTCCTCCCTCCAGAAGAGGGGCCTATGTGGGTCAGACTCGCAGGGTTTTTTCCCTTCCTATTTGCCTTTAGTTTCATAGCAACAATAATTTTAAACTTTATATGCAGCCGAAGATAAAGGAATCCAAATGCACCTGAATTACTGTACTGTACAAGGGAATTTAATTAAGAATATACACATTAGAATTTCAGTGGGAGCGCCTATTTAATGTTACTTTATTAAGCCTTCTATCAAACCCTTTTTTATGTATATCAGTTGATATACAATTAATCTGTTCTCTTGTGAGAAAAAAATAGCACCTGAGGTGGATGAAAAGTGTCAGATTATAATAATTATAAGCAGCTGTTCACTTGGAATCACCTCTGGCCTACATGGGGGATGCTGTGAGCTACCACTTCTCACAACAGACCACCTCATTAGACTTGACCTTCCCAGCTGGGTATTTCATTTGTGTTTTTTTAATGGGTTTGTATACTGCAAATCACAACCCCTTGCCAAGGCTGGCTCTTTGTTGCTGTAAAAAAAGGGAGCAATGCAACTCCCCAAAAAATGCCTCTCCTGTAGGTGAGCGCAATGCCGTGTGTGGAGTGGGTGACTCCCCACTGGGGATGCAGAGGACATCAACACCTTGCTTGGGCTAAATGCCTTTTTCCCCAGTTCCCAGGCAGTTCTGTTCTTCTCAGTCTTCCAAGGCTGAAAAAACAAATGGTTTTGTAGTTTTTCAGCATTCCAAACTCCAGCACCAAGGCTCCCAAACCGGACAACGGCACCTGTGGTGGAAAACACCCTGCTCCAGGCAGTGAGGGGAAAACCTACATTCCAGTTTGGCCTGTGGACCAAAGGAAAAGCAGCTGTTTGGCCTGTGGACCAAACTGGAGGCCAGCTCCAGAGAAGATTTATCTGTGCATGTTTCCACGTGGAGACGTACACGGAGACGGAGCGCTCTCACCGACGCGTTCCACACGCCACGTATATATGTGCACATGTACATATAAAATTAAGAGATTAAAAAAGCTTCTGAACAATATATCTGGTTTCTTTTCCCCTTCCATTTATGTTTGTAATAAACTCACTCTCATACAATTAGCCTCAATTGTTTTTATATCTTCTGAGGCAATAATATAGGCAGCCTGGGGAATACAGTAGTAATCCGTATACCTGTGTTCATTTACCCAAATCACTATGGTTACAGCCAGGGCAAATTGTTTACTGTGAGAATCTTTGGAGCCCCTTTCCAGATACTAATGACCTTTCTGTTCATCCAATAACATCAACAAACCAGGGAGGCTGCCCACACCATTAAAGCCAATTGCCTCTCAAGTTACTGAGGGAGTTGTGCTTTTCCTCATTTATTTTCTCTCATCTGATGTAACTCACATGCCACTTTCTTGTCTTTAAAGAAGGGGAAAAACTGTGGATTATTGATTTGCTTCTGAACAGAAGACCAACCTAAAAGCCCCAATGAATTGTCACTCATTATTGAAATTACTGAACACTAATTAAACTGGCAGCTCAAATCCCAGCAGGCCACACTCATCTGAAGCTGAAATTCAGACACTTGGACAGTGGAAGAGAGAAAGCGTTAGCAACCACCAGGATTGTAATAAGCTTTGCATTAATTTTTGTTTCTTAAAGGCACATGCAAGGTTTGTCAGAGAGCAGGCAGTGTGCTACCTGGACTGAGGTCAGATTCACAAGGCGTTTTTCCTGGTTTCCTTCCAGCAGGCATCGTTTCAAATGGGAATCCTACAGTTCCCAAACAGCTCTCCTCATCCCACAAACCACGGGGCAGCCCTGGAGGGCTGTAACAAGATGCAAAGCCTGACTTTGGTGATGCTGACAGAGAGCTGAGCATTTGAATCGAGTGGCTGGGAGGAAACTGAGTCAGACAATGCAGAGCCACACGCCCCCAACGCTGCCTGAGCAATAATAAATGCTAAAGATCATCTCCAATTCATAGAGCCCAATTTATAAAGAAACATCTTTGGCCCATTTTCACAGGATGTTCAAACTCCATATAAATTATGCATGCCCATGGTTAATCAACCTCAATTTTTTTTTCCTTGCCTGAGAAGTAACCCTTCATTTGTTCAACTTCAAAGGGGGCAGAATGAGCACGGAGAGGGCTGGGCTAAGTATTCAATTTGCACTCTGTATTTATGAACAAGACTTTAATTCTGGTAGTGAGGGAAGCAGAGGAGAGAACTGGGCTCTCTCATCCTATAGATCCCTCTTGGCTTTACAGCCCGTGCTATATAGTCCTCAAAAGGCAGGGAAAATAACCAAACCACAAGCCTTTATGAAAAAATGTTGGATCTCGGATAGTTTTAATCTGTTTTTTGGAATTAAGGCTGTCAAAGGGGACATACCCAGAGCTAGCACTGCATAGAGAGTGCCCTTTATAAATATGGCTTCCTATCTATGTTCATCTCATGCCAGAATTGGTTTGGAATAAATGGCAAAACAATTTTCCCTCTTCTCTCTCTATACACATTTCCACTAAATTTCCCAGCAGCTGGTCCTTGGGACACAACTGGCAGAAGGTTTCTGAGTGAAAAGCTGGAGAGAGAAATCTTTTAGGCAAATATCACTCTGGGTGAAACACTTTGCATGTTCGTGAGAGGAGCAGGGCCCTTTTTCATCTGACAGCCACAAAAATTGAACCTTGCTGCTGATGCTGGAGGCTGGAATTGTTTAAAAAGTTTTGCAGGGAGCAGATCTGTGTGGTGTAGGCACCGTGAGGTCCTTCCAGCAGCGGAGAGTTTTGGAAAGTTTAAGGAAAATTATTAATTATTTAATTCTGCTAATAAAAAATTAATTGAATTTTAGAACAAAAGAACGTGCAAACATCACCCTTCTATATTTAGGCGTGGAAACGAAGCTGTGGGTGGTGACTTAGAAAAGAAAGGAACGAAAATGCAAATGGCCCATTATATTCTGCTGAAGTGTGAGCTGATAGCATCTCTTGTGCCTTCAGGTTCACCCCATGTCAACAGCAGGAAACCTGAGGGGATGGAATTGGGCACATCAAATGCCCTTAATGTGGGACACTCCAACATGGGATACACTGTCGAGCCCTGTTTGATGTCCACAGCCACAGGGCAATGCAAACCCAAAGGCTCCCATTTAGAAAGGATGCCGTGGACAAAACTGGGATTTTAAACGAAGTCTGGATATTGGGATCTTTAGGGAAAAACCTCAAGTGTATCCGGAGGTTTTGTACCAAGCTGCATTTCTGTGTCACCTCGACAAGGAGGAGGATTGGGATGGTTGTGAGTGGTGGGGCACACCTGAACCAGGCAGGTTATCCCTATCCAGCATTCCAGAGCTCAGGGAGTGTTGGGACAATGCTCTCAGGCACGTGGTGTGATCCTGGGGATATCATATGCAGGGCCAGGAGTTGAACTCAGTAATCCTCGTGGATCCCTTCCAACTTAGGATGTTCTAGGATTCCAACCCTGCAAGAACACATCCAGATATTCCCCATCCCAAATGCCACTTCCTTCTCAGCACCTGAGCAGCCCAGAAATGTGTTTACAGCTCCGGGCCAGCACCAGGAGGGACCTGTCCTGGGGGCAGCTTCTTGAAGCAAAAGGAGCCAATTAAGGATTGAATATTCAACAGCTTCCCAAACCTGCCCTGAGCCTTTAAAATCGAGCTCAGCCCGCACTTATCCCGAGTGCTGAGATGAACTCCAGCTCCTGCAGTGGCACCCAGACAGAGGGGAGGGTTTCTGATGGCCCTGCCGGGGCTGTTAAGTGCTGCCACTTTATTGTCCTTGCGGGGGGAGCAGTTTAACAAGGCTGCTACCAACAAACTCCGCAATATTTCCAGGCATCTCTTCTGCAAGTCACGGTCAAGAGGAAAATAATTTCCATATGCTGGCCTTGTGTCTTGATTTTTATAGGGGTCAGAGGGATATTTATTCTCCAGAGCGATGCTCAGTTTTCCTAAGAAAATAAAAAAAAAGTCATGCTCCATAATCTTTTAAAACCTTGGAGTAAACCAAGAATTGGGTTTTTAAGTAAAAATTAGGACAAATTTGTATTTACTTATTTTAAAATACCCTCTGTAGCTTTACAATAAATGGTTAGAGCACAATGCAACCCTCCTCCATACACGAAGCATCTTTTTAATATGCCCTATCATGAAATTAATTGGACATTAAATAGCAGGAGAAAGACATATAATAAAACCTGCAGTTATCACAGTTCCCAGTGTGACAATACCCAAAGGTTTGAAGGTTTAGTTAAGCTCCAAAAGTTTAAATACTTTTCCAAACCTCGTTGGGTTAGAAACGAGCAGGCTTTCTCATCAGGATTCCCAGTATTGCTGGGTTTGGCCGTGGCTGTGCAGACTGTCAGAAAAGCCTTTGTTACAAACCTCCACTAATCCCACTTGTGTCAAAAATGAGGAAATGCAGTGCTCCTGCACCAGCAGCACAGAGAGAGGAGTTAATCGTTTGGATTTTTCAGGAAAAAAAAAAAAAAAAGGGGGAAAAAATGGGGTTTGGAATCATTCCTATCCAAACTGTCCTCTATCCTGATTAGACTTCAGAAGAAAAAAGATTAAGCAATCATATCTGAGAAACTGGGAAAGCTCTGTCCAAAAGCCTTGGCATGCCAACTGTGACTGAGGACTTGAATATCTTGAGCAGAAAAGTGTCTTTTTCTGCAAGAATCAAAGCTTCTTATGTTCATAATTTTTTTTAAGGCTCTTTGGACAGCTCTAATTGGGTTCCTGTGTGTGCAAAACAAGGGAGTTTGGAGTGTAACAGGATGCTGAAATTATACCAGAGACCTCATGGAAATTAAAGCTGGATTCCCTCATTTCCTTGCAGAATCCAGGTCCTGGCTGTCTTGTGTCTTCCAGAAATCCAGGCTGCTCCCATCCTGCTGTGGGGTGTGGGATGTACACGGGGTGTTGGGAGTTCACCCATCCAGGATGGCTGGAAGACAAAAGTCCAGCACACAGAAAAGACTGATCACCAAATGTCTGCAGTACCCAGAGCACCTCTCCAAAAAGTAAAATGTCCCACATGAAAATCTTTTGTTAAAAAAGAAAACAACAACAAACTTATTTTATTTTATTTTATTTTATTTTATTTTATTTTATTTTATTTTTTCCTATTTTTCTTATATTTTTTTCTTATTTTATTTTATTTTTTCTTATATTTTCTTTCTTACTTTTCTTATTTTTTCTTTTATTTTTATTTTTTATTATTTCTTATATTTTTTATTTTATTTAATTCTTTTTCTTATTTTTTCTTACATTTTATTTTATTTTAACCAAACCCCAGATTTTGAAAAACAAGTAGACACTTAAAATAGTTGCAAACCCAATCTGTCTTAAAAAAAAATCTTCACAGGGAAAAAAAAAAAAAACAAACCCTTTAATTTTTGTATTATTCTTTGGAGGTTTTACATCTGAGTCTTCCTAACATTTCCAAAGTTTTCTGAGACCAGGCTGGGAGCAAAAGTCTTCCTTGGAGACCATTGCAGTTGTGCGACAATATGGCTCTGCCCTGACTTTATTTTTGACTTCCTGGGAGAATTAAACAGATTGAAATGTACTGAGTTTGGGAGTGATGGGAGAAATGTCTTAATTAACTGCCCGGAGAGCCCAATTCCAATCTGGATTAGCATCCAATTCCATATCCAATGGGCCTTCCCTGGTCCAGAGGCAAAGAAAAGGTGATGCAAAGGTGCAAAAACCTTTTCAGATCGCATTTTTCACTGTTTATAGATAGTGACATCACCAAATTTCTCTTTTCTTGCATTTCGTGGGAATGTTGTGGATTTTTATCCTCCTCGGAAGAGATCTATGAGTGTAACATTGAATTTTCTGATGAACAGCCTGATCTAGTGGGTGACATCCCTGCCTCTGGCAGGGGTTTGGAATTAGATGATCTGTATGGTCCCTTCCAACCCCAGCTATTCCATGAAATTTCAGTGAAAACATCAAACATCATGTGCTGGGAAAGAAGCCTGGCAAGACTGAAAACTTGGGGCTGAGCTGTGTGGCTGAATCCCAGAATTTAAACTGAGATTTAATATTAAGCAAAAGTCAGCAGTGGTGACAAAGCCTGGAGCCCAAGAACAAATAAGAAATCATGCTTGGAAGAGTCTTAAAAGTACTTTGAATGTCTGGATTCCTTTTTTTTTTTGGGAAATATACTTAGTCCCAAATTATTTCAGATGCTTTGATCTCTCTGTTCTGACCTTTCCAGTGCCTTTTTCTAGACAAGAGGTGTCAGGCAAGGACCACCTCAATAACAGCCTGGTTTGACTCACAGGCAGCTCCTGGTGTTAAATGAAGGAGAACCTCCCATTCCAGCTGAACAAAAGGAATTGCCAAACACTTGCCAATCCGGGAGCAGAACTGAGAAGATTAATTCTAAATGCTCCTCCAGCTACTTCCTAAAACTGGTTTGGCTTGAGCCTGAAGAGGCAGCTATTTAAGCACTTGAAAGAGACTAAAGGCTCAAGTCTAATCTCGGCTACTCAAATGCAGATCACCAGGTATCTCAAAAAATCCACGATTGGACTTGCACATGCATGCCCAGGAGAACATTTTCCAAGACACACAGAGATGCAAACCCATGGATTAGAGATTAGAAATGAGCTGCCACTGTTGAACTCAAATTTATGTGGGGTTTTTTTTTTTTAATTACCTTCCAAAAGGGTTCAATTGTTTGATTTCAGTGTTGTGGAAGATACTGAATCCCACGCATGTTGATTCTTAAAAATAACTCCTTCATTTGTTATTGCAATGGATTGATTTTTCTTTGACTCTACAAACACATGTTGGGGCTTAGGAATTTAAAGCACATGTGAGATCTTTCAGGACTGTGCTGGAAAATCTAACCAGCATTCATAAGAAAAGGTGAAAAAGGTGGATATACGTGAGCTGAGGGCACTTTCGCCACACAGCTTCGATAGTCCCCTCATCACTGATACATAAAAAGTTAAAATATAATGTGAAACCTTATTCTGGTTAATACCAGACTTGAGTTTTGGATCATGTGGAGATAAAAAAGAACTTTTCTACCTCAGGTTGATGAATGCACTTTGCTGTTTAGGAACTCTAAGCAAACTTGTCTCCTTCAAGCCAGGTCCATACAAAACTTCCAGAACGCCTCGAGAAATCCAATTTATCCAATTTCACCAGTTCTTGTGCTGTTCCACCATGCTAAGAGAAGTTCAGTCAGATGACCCACAACTGGAATCCATTCTTCTCCTGGTGCATCCAAACACACAGCAACTTCCCAGATCCCTGGATCCCCTGGATCCCCTGGATCCCTGGATCCCCTGGATGCAGCAACAGGTTCCCCCTGGCAGGGCTGGGCTGTGCCTTGCCAAGAACCAGCAACATCAACCACCACCATCATCAACCCTCCTGGCTCATGTCCCATCCCTCTGCAAGGGCTGGGCAGGAGGGGATGTTCTCCCATGGCTGGTGCCATGAAAAAAAGTGGGAATCCTGGAAAACCAGCTGGAGCAAGGCTTGCTCTGGATAGGCTTGAAAAATGGGGAGGAGGGGAGTGAGGAATTTGTCACACAGACAAAAAAAAAAGGTGATTTTCAAGGTTGCCAGGAATGAGGCTGGTTTCTCCAGCTTTGAGCAGGTTCCTTCTCCAGGGGGGATAATATCCATGGTTTGGTACATCCTGGGTAATGCTGGTTCAGATTCCTTGAGTGAAGCTGGGAAAGGGAAGAAAGACAATTTCAACCAAAATGCTTATTTTGCTCACCTGTTCCCTCCTCACACAAATAAAAGACAATGTCGGGAAATCAGTTCTGTCACTACTTTGTTAGAGAGGTGCTAAAATCTTTTAGAGGCAGGTCACAGTGTGATCATTAGATATTAAACTATACAAATATTGCCTGCAAACACAGATTTTATTTGTTTAGCACCTACCATGAAGTGGATGCATCTCAAACAATGACTTTTCTCAGGGCAGGGGACAATTCATTAGCTGGTCCTCCAAAAAGCCTTGGATGATGCCAAGTTGAGCACTTTATGGAAGATTTCTGGATTCTTGTGTTGGTTGCTTGCTTGATGCAACCCAGTATTTCCAAGAACCATTTTATTATCCAAAAATCTGGACTTATCCACCTAATCCTTGTCTGATAAGTACTTTGCCAAATTGACCCATACAGAGAATTACTCAATTTCTGGAATGAAATTTGGAAGGAGAAGTTCCATTCTGCTATGATTTCAGAGTCTGGAGTTTTAAAGAAAACATTGATTTATTTCCTGGTCCAGTCCCCTTTGCCTGTGATATTGTGAGTACTGGAAGAATTTGCTTTTAATCTTGTACATGATGCTTCCCACACCTTTGAATATTCCATTTATTAGACAGGAGTCACCTGAGATTTCCCAATCCTGCTTTGCCCAGGGTTTGCTTTCCAAGCCTAGAAAGATGCAGCACCTTGTTTAGCTGTGGAAGGGTATGTCAAAAAGCAGCTGCATGAAAAACTCTTGGGAATGTGGGGAGGGGGTACTGAAAATCCCAGTGGACAGCTGGGTGCAAAAAAGTTGAGGCAGTTTGGGTACGCAACCAAAAGGGAGGGAATTCTGCAATCCCCATGGATACTTCCCAGTATCCATGTCTTCTGCTTTAACTTGGAACTCAAATTTAAATTTAAATTTTACCACTTCATGGACCTGATCAAAAGTGAGTCCCTTCCTCTAATCCATGTCTTTCTATTTAAAAAAACATTTTATTTAGAAATTTTTTTTCAAGCTAACTCTTCTCTTGGCTTTTTGCTCAAACCAAGTTGGTTTCAGATGCTTTTCTGGTGGAGAAACTCCACCACTCTCACCTCCTCTACGAGTAACACGAAATATGAGAAAAACTCTTGCTGCAGAGAGAGGAAACTTCAGGCGAATGTCCAATTCCTGCAACGTTTTGGGGGGTTTTTAACATCTTGGGTTGCTCCTTCTCCATCCTCTCCTCTCTTCCTGTCTTTCTTCCTCATTTAGATCCAGAGAGATGAGTGAGGATAATCAGCATCATGACATTGGAGGGTCTCCCACATCTCCAGCCCCAGCAAACTGAGGCCACGCCTCAGTGATTTATTGCATCATCAGAGTTGTGTTGGTATCTTTAGGAGGGCTGGAACTCTTTAAAACCCCCATTTTTATATATTTTATCCATAAAAATTCACTCCAGGATGGAGATATTCCCAGCAAAGCAATAGTTTACATGAGTGGGGGGAAAAGAAATCCCTCACAATGTTTTCAGAGGTTTTTATGTCATTCTGCCAGGGGGTTTTAGGTTCGTCCATTTTGGCTCTCGTGTTTTGCCATAAAGGTTCCTTAAAAATGGATTTAAATAATAAAAACCCCCCCATATATCAGGTAAATATAAGAATGAAAGTTGAGCTTAAATATATAATTATTTATAATAAGAATACTCCAAAATTTTAAGAGCTGAGAACCTGTTCTGATTATGTCCCTGTAAATTTGCATTTTACCTTGTGTTTCCAGTGAAGTGGCACAGCTCAAATTCCGAGTTGACTGAAATCTGTATAAAACCCTCAGCAAGTGCTTTTCCAAGGATATTCCTCTGCATTATGCTCCAGTTTGACCTGGGAATGGTCCTCCAAAATCCAGAGCCCCCCTCTAGCCTGATAGATAACGCCATAGGGCTACATTAGTCCTCAGGCTCTGAGAAAGATGTAGCATTCCATCTGTTTCCTGAATTATCCCAGAGCCAGATGAAACTCAGCCCTTTGTGGCCTCTCTTCTCTAGTGGGGATAATAGGCATGGTTCAATACATCCTGCTTTATGCTGATTCAGATTCCTTGAGTGAGGCTGGGAAGGGGATAAAAAAAGACAATTTCAAGCCAAATGCTGCTTTTTCTCACCTGTTCCCTCCTCCCCTAAATAAAAGACCCTGATAGAAAATCAGTTCTGTCATTTCCATGCTAGAGAGGTGCTAAAATCCTTCATAGACAGGTCATAGTGTGTTCATTAGATAAATAAAATTATATAAATATTGTCTGCACACTCAAATTCTGGGGTGTTATCCGGGCTCCCTTTTCCTCCTAATATGACACTACTCACATCACCCACAAAATCAAAGTTATTGGAATAAAAGTGGATATTTTTTATAAATAATTAACAAGTCCTGAATGCCTTGTGAATAATACATTGATAATATAATTTCTTCACAACAGACTTGTTGAGCATCTGCATTAAAGGAGCCCCAAATTTGGATTTGAAAAGTTATCCCTCCTCATCTCTCCAGGTTTTGTCTCATGAGGAGAGATCTTGGGCGGTTTCTCTACCAGAAAAGCATCTGAAACCATCTTGGTTTGAGCAAAAAGCCAATAGAAGAGTTAGCTTGAAAAAAAAAATTCTAAATAAAATGTTTTTTAAATAGAAAGACATGGATGAGAAGAAGGGACTCACTTTTGATCTGGTCTATAAAGAGGTAAAATTGAGTGCCTCTCTCACCTGTTCCAGCAGCAGCCACTTTCACTAATTTTACAGCTGTGGTTTAAAACAAAATTAGAATATTCCTGCCTGTCCGGTTGATTTTATGCAAGTTTATCATGCCTTGGAGGGGCACCTGCCAAGCCCCTAGTTGGGGGCAACCCCCCAAAAAATGGGTGTCACATAAGGGACGATCTGACCTTTACAAGTGCTTTTTGTAGCACGTGTGATTATGAAGGAAAAAAAAGCCACTTAAAATCCAGATGGTTCAAACTAACAAAACAAATCTCACCCTGACATGTTTTGTTTATAAAATATCCAAAAGCCTCCTAGAATAAAGGAGCAAGTTTGGTATTTACTGGGATGACAACAATATTTGTTGTGACAGAAAACAAAAACACAAATCAGTTTGCCTGGCAGAAACCAGTCCAAAACTGACAGGACTGAGGAAAATAATCTGATTCTGGTTTTGCTCACTTTGGAGCCAACAAATGATACAGCTCCCTGTTAGGGGGACAGTGCGGAGCAAAACGGATTATGGATAAACCTGGGATCATCATCTGACCTTTCTGATGGACATTCCAGGGTTAAAGGGGCTCCAAGAGAGATGGAGAGGGAATTTTGACAAGGACCTGGAGAGGCAGGACAAGAGGGAATAATTTGGAGCTGAAAAAAGGGTAGATTTAGATGGGATTTTGGGCAGGAATTGTTCCCTGGGAGGGTGGGCAGGCCGTGGCACAGGGTGCCCAGAGCAGCTGTGGCTGCCCCTGGATCCCTGGCAGTGCCCAAGGCCAGGTTGGACATTGGGGCTTGGAGCAGCCTGGGACAGTGGAAGGTGTCCCTGGATGGGCTTTAAGGTCCCTTCCAGCCCAGCCCATTCCATGGTTCCATAATTCCGTGTCATCTGCCTTCCTGTCCCTTTGACCCCCACCTGGGTACCTCCACTGGAAATATTTCCTTTTTCTTGTCTCCTTACAATCCTCCCTCCTGAGGGAAAGCTGTGACAAAGTGCAGGAATTCTCTTGAATTTTGGGGGGTTTTGGGAAAGCTGAAGTTGAGAATTGTGATTTTTATGCACTCAGGGAAGACAGAGAGCTGGGGAGGAAACCCTTCCCTGCTGTTCCAACTCAAGAACCAGTCACCCCAGGTACCCTGCTGATGTCCACGGGGGGGAGAAAAAGTTGGATGTGAACTTCTGAGTGCTGAATACTTATTCAGTGTCTTAGATTAAGGTTTGCAAAGAAAGGGAAAATTATATGGGTGCTTTGCCAGTGGCTGGGAGGGTGATTCCTTTAGCACTGCCCTGAGATCACAGATTCCCGTCCTGGGGAGGATTTCATCCTCTACTTTGCCCATTTTGTCCCTGACAAGGACACTCAGGAGAGCAAAGGTAAATCAGAGAAAGATGTCAAGTCAATGTAAATAAATAAAATCGTAT
>JANPWX010000153.1:463702-466202 GCA_024734555.1 Trochalopteron elliotii | reverse complement strand
GGATGTCCTGGGGCTGCAGAGGTACATCCAGAGCTGATTCCCAGCTGTTTCCCCATCTTCACAGCTCTGAGGGATGTGTCCATAGTTCCAGCATGACTGGAGGGTCACTTGCACTGCAAATTCTTTGCATTCATTAGGAGATCCAAGCAAATTTACTCTAAAATCAATTGGCAGGATTCAGTCAGTTCTATCATTTAATACTCCCTGTTACAATTCAAGTGGTTTTTGAGCTGTTCAGAATTAAATTTTGCCACCTTTTTTGTTATTTACCTTTTTTCGCTCGGTTTATCTGCCAGCATAAATTCTCTTACAGTTGTTTTTGAGGCATCCATCCTCCTCCTTAGGAGCGTTTTCTGCTCTTAGGAAACATCTTGCTGTAGGTTCTCCCCTACCACCTTGTTTTGGTGTAGATAAATCATTCTGTCCCTTCTCAATATCCTGCTCCTTCCAGGGGGCCCATTACACACATTTTATATAAGAAATCTGTTGATCCTTTGGCTACTTTGGGTAGATTTGGAATTTTCTTGAACCTGATGCATTGGGAATTGTGTCCCAAGCACCACGAGGAGGGGAGAACCCTTGATCTTATGCCCACCCTCCCTGTGGGGCACATGCCAGCTTTTCCCTTCTCTAGCCACGACCAGCCTGAGTTAATTTGTCTCTATTACCATTATAAGTGGTGGTCTTTAAAAAAAACCGTTGCTTTCCATACTATTTTTTCCCCCCTGAATTAAATCCTCTCCGGATGATTTAATGTTATTATGACTATTTTCAAGGGTCAGCTCCATCTATTTCCAGAAGTAACTCCAGTGTGTTTTCCTAGAACAAGGAGCACATACTAATTTTAATGAGCTGGCCTTGCAAGCCAAGGTGTCTCTGTGCAGTGCTGGGAGCGGGGCATGGCCCAAAGCCAAACCCTTCCCAAAATAAAGGAGCAATCCCTGTGTTTCTCCTCAAAAGTCTCCACGCTGCAAATATGAGTGTAAAGGTTCTGTGTAAGGCCCTGCTTTTGATCTGGTTTATCTCAGCCTGAGTTTTACCTGTGTGTTACCTGATCAGCTAAGCCAAGCCTGGCGCTGCCGCGGAACGAGCGAGTCAGACGCACTCGAGCTGAAGGGAAAATAAATCAAAAGTTTAAGGATTATTCTTTATTCAGACTGTGATCCCTCAAAAAAAAAAAAAAAAAGAAATGTCTCAGGGATGTGTGTTTATCTTGGTCTGGGCCCACTTCAGCAGTTTTTACCCTTTGGCTTCACCTCAAGCAAAACAATATCAAGTGAGCCAAAAGTGATGATAAACACACACACTCACACACGGAGCTCTGAAGTTTCTCCTTCCTGAGCAGGGAAAAGGCTCCACCAGCATCGTGCTGGAGTTCCTCTCATTCCCAGCACTGCCAAGTGACAGCTTTATTGTTAAATAAAACAAATTAATTGCCCCAACTGTCTTAACTAGTTGCTAGAAATGAAATTCTTCACTTGTTTAGCTGCCAAAAATAATGACAGAAATATAAACATGTTACAAAACCGAGGGTTTCTCAGGAAAGCTAAATATAATAGGTCTAATTTTGCCCTGGGCAGATGCACTGGGGCACTTCCCAGTGACTTCTGAGGGAATTTCATGAGTGTTTTTAAAGGAGAGTGTATCCCCCACACTTGACATATCAAGTGCACATCCCTCTCTCGCTGTTATTTTTACTCTTTCTTTTCTCCTGTGTACAAGTGCCTTTGTGCCTTTCTCTTTGCACAAAGACCCATCATAATAATTTAAAAAATTGCTTGTGTTCCTTGCAAGGATTGTGTCTCCCTGAAAGGATTTCCTGCAAGCCTTAGAAGGAGAAAAACCATTTTAAAGTGCGCTCAGTGGAGATGAATGTTTTGAAAAGCTTGGCTGATTTCTTGGCATTCAGGAAAACCAGAAGCCCCTGCCCTTGCACAGGCAAACACCCACAAGTTTGCTGGTAAATGGGCAGAATTTGGGAGCCTCTGGAGTCAGGGAAAAGGTACAGAGAACACCCCGATGAGGTAAAAGGAGAAGTAATTTAATTGTCTAACTCCTTCTGTGCTCGAGAATATCAGACAGATGGGGAGGATAAAACAAGGAGCTCAATAATTAATTTTCATGTTCCTCACTAGTGGGACCTCTTTAATCCCTGTTCCTGTGATTATAGAGAAAGGTTGGATTCTGAAGTTTCACTCATTAGCTACGTGTTGTATGAAAATACCTGTATTTTCAAAAGGAACAGTGACAAGAATGAAAAATTTCTGCTATTAGAAATATCTTGGTGTCAGGGACTTTTGTGAGAGAACAAAAACTCTCTGATTCCCTCAGATAAATAATGAAACAGATGGTTGTTGGGGGGTTAAAGGTCAAACCTTCCCTGTTGACTAAAACACAAGGTTGACTTAAAAGATTTCCCGAAGTTATTCAAGATGCAGCGCATCAGCCTGTGTCTCCTGCCTCCTAATGAAATGGTGTGGGCTTCCTTAAAAACACCATT